>JARHVA010002984.1:925000-1380000 GCA_037957365.1 Torreya grandis | reverse complement strand
AATGGGACATATAATAAATAGATGTGATTTTGGTTATTGAAAATATGTGATCATATATTAAATCGAATAAGATTAGTCACCCTTGATTATAATTGGAGTTAAGGTTTCATTTTGGGTGTATGAATATTTTACGTGTATTGACGTAAAGTTGGGATTTCCATTTTAATATCGTAGACATGATATTTTGAAATGGCAATAGAAATAGTTCTTGCCTTAAAAAAAAATTATTGATTGATCCTTTGATTTGTAAATTGATAGGTTTGTAAGTAGAAACCGATAAGATTACCATGATTTTAATATTGATAGCATACTCTATGGGAGCTTAGAAAGCTACCGGTTAAAATAATTTATGGATTTTCAGTTGTTTGATTGGACATAGTGCATTTATTTAGTAGTTCTTAACAGTAAGTTGTTATTGGTTGTTTTTCATGGTTATTGTGAGTATAATAAAATTCTTTTTATTTAATGACTGGTGTTGGGTATGGCTACCAATAAGTCTTGTGTCATTGATGTTATAGTGTAATGTTATATTCTTCTTGTAGGGTTATTTATGGATTTTTCATAGGCATGTTTATTTACTTGATTGATTCATTATTTAATTTGTTTATTAATTTTGGGAAAAAGAATGGCATTTAAGGGAGGAGGAGTCACTTGCTCAACATTTTACCTAACCCCTTGTTGTCCATATCATCATGTAAGGAAAAGAGATCCAACTCACTTGTTTACAAAGATATTATGTATTATAGTTATATTTTTGGTGTTGTAAATAGAGTTGTTGTTTGACATTAGTTTATCTAGTGATAATGAGAAAGTTGTTATAACCCAAGTTATTAAGGATGTAGGTTTGAATAGTTGTAATGAATTATACTATATTCTTAAATTATAATCGTGTTGGCACGATTGGATAGTGCATTAGTATAATTTTTTAATACCTCATATCGATATCATTATAAAAATAAAGCTTCTCATGTTAAAAAAAATGGAGTTTTGTATTTATTGTAAGCTTGATTTGATTTGGATTAGTCTTAATATCCTTGAAAACTTTGTTACACTAGTAGTTTTTCTTTGGTGTCTTTTAACCTAAGAAGATAAGTTTCAAGATGCAAGGTTGTAATTAATGAATTGTAGTATCACAACTAATTTGATCAAGATGGGATACTCACCCTTAATCATTGGTATGCTTTGGGATAAATAAATGTGGAGAGCGCTAATGTTAGACTTGAAACATGATCTAAAGTTTAATAAATAGATTTGAAATAATATAAAAAACTATCATTATCTTATAATTGAATAATTCTAATAATTGACTATCCAAGGTAAAACAATTTTGTATGAGTAATCTATTAGTGAAAGGCACAGAAATAAAAGTGGTGAAATTTGGGAGACTACATCATATCAAATTGCTATAATGGGTAGATTTGGATCATAAAACTATTTTCGAAATTAGAAGGAACATCTTTGGAAGTTGAAGGTCTTTGGAAGTTGAAGGAGTAGCATAATTAGCTTAAGCAGAAATCCGAAACTTCTAACTCTATCCTAATAGATTATGATTGATCAACTTGAATCAATACACCTCATCCGATTACTCTTTGGTTAAAACATTCCTTAGGTTAATTGTAGAGATTAATCACTTGTTTATTTTAGTTTTTAGAATCCCGTCGGAAGCACCCTGTCAAAAGAAGCTAGAGTGATAGTATCTCAGATATGGGGGTTGATAGTATTTTATCTTATGTTTAAATTAACATAGGTAACTTGAAATAATCAAAACATGATTGTTTACTATTTTTAATAACTCTTTTCCAAATTAAATTTATTCAAAAAAAAAATTGTTCTAAATTTAGTCTGTGAAGTCGCTTTGGAAATGGACTTAAATTAATAGAAAAACCAGAGTTTTCTAAAACTAAAAATTTTAGGCCCTATAATTATATCATGGGAATTATGATCCATAACCATAAATATTATACCCCATTCTGATGATTTTTTTTTGATATATTTTTATAGGCTTTTGACAATTTTCTACACCTAATTTCATTTTTAGCCTGCAAAGTCACTTCAAAATTGATTTGCCAAAAATAGATATAGGAGTCTTTGAGTAAAACCATAGGTTGATAATGATTAATTTCACCTTTAAATTTATACAATAACTCTATTTTAATTTTTTGGATGTTATTACTATTTTTTAATTATCCAATTCCGAACTCTATTTATTTAGGAAATTGCCTAGTTGAACAATTTTTTACATTAAAACCTATTTAGCACGTTGAGTTATTTTAGCATTTAAATTTTTAGAGTGTATTTTTGTAGGTTTTTATTGGTATATTATAGATAATCAAATATATATTAAATTTTAAAAATTATTTCCACCTCATGGAGGTATTTTTTCCATCACCATTTTTTAAGCAATTTAACGAAACGGTAACTTGTTTTTGGGGTGAGCTAGTCAAGTTTGGTTGTACTGTGGTTGGATATTTATTCTTCAACATGACTAGATAAGCTTGTATAGTTTACTATTTGGTGGTATGATGAGTGTATTTGAAGTTGGTATCATTAGGAGTTTGGTTTCTTACACAACTCAATACATACATTAGTATGGTTGTGTTAGTGGTTGAGGTGTTTTATGGTGCGGAGTTAGTGTTACATGAGAGAGAGAAAATTAGTAGTGACTTTATGGGTTTTATTTGGGTGAAATTTTGGGTATTAAAAGATGCATGTGGGAAACTAAAGGCATATAAAATATTTCAAAAACATCTTTGTGAGATGTATTGGAGTGTCCCACCATATATCATAGCACCTACTTCTAAACCATTATTCTGTGCAATTACATACATTCAATGTTGTTTGAAAGTATATAATATTATATCCTTCACCTTAAAAATCTAACTCTAGTCTACCTAAAAAATGTAAAATATAGGTTGAGAGGACCACAACCACCCTTCATTGAGTGGTTGAGCATTTCTTATGTTTCCAATAATTTGAAAAGGGCTCAAAGAATTCATAGTTATCTTGGTTATGTGTATGTGTGCAATAGTGATCCTTTAATATGGATGCAACTTTTAAATTGGATTTTTACAATTGAAAATGTGTAAACACGATGTGGTTTGGGTGCTTTAGAATTCGTTAACACCTACTCCTTTAAGGGATTTTGATCTAGAATCTTTACAACTATTCTTCTCAAATTGTATATTACATAATTCCTCTTGGTATGTGATAGGTATATGCTTACTAAATAGGAAAAGGCTTAGACCTAGTGTGTATAAATAGCTAACTCTTTGAGTAAAATTTTCTACCATCAACAAGTGAAATGTATGAGCTGACCCATAAGAAAGAGTTGAAGTTAAGAAAATTACCATTTTAAGGTGCACAAAAATATCTAGTACAAGTGGATGGATTTGATAAACTGATTTCATTTTGATTATAAATAGAGACATCTAGAAATTTGGAAATAATGATAATAAGCAAATTAGACATAGACTAGGGAATTCATGTGAGTGATAACAAATCAAGAAGGCTAGGCCCATAGAAGGTGAATGGTTTGGAAGGAGTGAGCGAAAGATTCATGTATGTACGCATAATTCATGTTTGGAAAACATAGGTCAAGGCTAACATTTTCAAGTGTCTAATACTATATTTATGTGTCTACATTAGGCTCAAAAGAATCTTTCTCAAAAAAGACAAGCTCCAAATTCCACTGTATGCTTAAGATATTATAGTTTTTCAATTGAGCTCCAAGAAAAAAGAGAAAACTTCTAAGTGATAGTCAAATAGACTTTTAAATTTAAGGCTGAAATTTCCCTATGATGGTCAAATGGACATCAAATTTAAGATCAAATATAATTTTGAACATGTTTATGTCATTGCATCCCACCCCTTGTTGCCAATGTAGAACATCTATTAGTGTAATAATTTGTCCCAATCGATCCTATGATATAATTGATATAATCTTAAAAATAATGTGTCTTGGTAATAAAAATATAAGACGTTTAATGTGAAATATATGCCTTAATCTAGGGTGCTAGAGGAACCTAGTGGAAACCACACATAGTAGGTTAAATGTGTTATTGCATAATCATATTATGAAGGACAAAGGATGAAAGATATATCAAAGTGTACTAAGACAAGGGAAAGAGCAAAGAAGAATAATAGAAACCATATTATACACTTTAATTATGAAGTTTAATTACACAAAGTTTTGTACAAGATCTGAGAGGTCAAATGTGTGATTTATATGTACTTCCTAGTGTATTTATGTTTCACTAATTTATTACAAAAACTTTAAAATTTTATAATATAAACAAAGGAAGTTGAATATATGGTTGAACCATTACAAGATTTGTAGTAAGTGATTCATAACTAATCATTAGTTCGTCATCTTAGGATAACACTACTATAGTGTTGTTTGGTATAGTATTAATAGTGTAAGAGCTATGTAGCATCAGAAAATAAGAGTTAAGAATTCATATTATGCACATGTGTGGTTGGGATTATGTTGAATCTATTTGTGAAGACATAACATGCTACAAACTAATAACTTGGTATTGTAAATTGATTTAAGGCTCATACCCTATTTGTTTGTTCATCCCTAATTTAAGAGCAAAGGTCCCCATTGTGTGAAATTGTGATAAAATATGTGGAAAGAGGTTTGAAACATGCACCTATATAAACCATTTCACTAAGAATTTTATTGACCAATTTTAACGATCTCAAAGATAAGGATTTTTTTATTGATATGCCAATTTGACCTTGGGGTCAATTACTTGATCTGATTTTGTTGGTGTGTTGCAGTCAGGATTAGTTGATGCTTTTCAAAGAGTCCTTGAAACCTATGAAGTATCCAACAAAGGTAAAAAAATAATGTCATAGGATGTATCAACTAAATATTGGATGAAACTCAAGATAATAAGGAATATTAAGCTCAAAATCATTATCACCTGCTTGTGTGTTATTGGTATAGGCCCAAATCAAAGAGGAAAAACCTTGCAATAAATTTCATGTACATATTTCCTTCTACAAAATCCACACTCAATCACTAAATAGAAGGTGAATGGATTTTATTATGATCATGGTATTGCTTTTACTTATTGTATTACTACTACATAATGGTCTACACTTGTTTTTGAAGGTGATGAATGTGCTCAATGAATTTTTTAAAAAATCAACTTGCTTTTGAGTTGAATGAGTTGTTGTCATTGATGGTGGTATAGGATAATTTACATCAATGAATGTTGGAGTTTGGAAACCCAAACATACCTTAAAAATGATATCTAATGTAGAGCTATGTAGAGATATATTGTAGTTATGTTAAATGAAAGGAAGAATTTCATCCCATGTGTACTACTTTTTTGAGTTGTGCATTTGTATAAGCTACACTATCATCATGCATACCACTTTCATCTACCCATCAATATGAGGATGGAATGTGGTAGACTTATTCAATTTTTTTTCAAACTCAACCAAAGTGATTCCAATAAATTTATAGAAGACCTTGTATCCCTATCATAGAAGATAGTTTCTATGATTATAAAGTTCATCCAAATACTTTGAAAATGAAATTGAGGTGTTTCTAGAGCTGAGATTATTTTCTTACAAGGTATGATAATTTCCATCTTTGAGAATCTATAAACCACTACATAAACAAAATCGTTACCATTTTTTTATCATTTTATTGGAAAAGTGCACAAGTTATATTGTCAGGATGTTACTGTATCCATAGGCTTTGTAATCCTGATATTTTCACAATTATTTGATTAGGAAAACAAAGTGGTTAATAAATCATCAAGAATAAATGTAGGACCTCGGAGCTTTAAAACATGTCAAATGAACTAAAAATTGCATAAATATTTGAGTAAAATTAATAAAAACCTCCTTTGTAGCTTGAATGTCATTTAAGATTTGGCTCGTATTTATCATCAAGTAGTCTTTGTCGATGCTAATGAATGAGTATCCATCTCAACCTTAGCTTAATGATGCACAAAATGACATGATGAATTGGGTAGCATTTTGTCAATTGAATTCTTTCTTTAATGTTGATAAGGATTTGTTAAAGGATAAGTGCACACTAAATTGTAGTGTAGAAGGTCATATTTATAAGGATCTCAGATTGATAAGAACCCTCCATCTTGAAATAAATATGAGTGGTTGTGAATGAGCACATAGATCAAGGACATGGATCATTGATATGAGCCCTTCGTCTCAATCACGATGATGTGTGGAGGATGATCTTTATAAATCTCAATGAGGGTTGAATATAATCCCTTCATCTTATTTCTAAGATGAAGGGTGAAGGATGTTCTTTGTAAATATCAAAGATGAATGAATGTGGCCCCTTTCTTCTTGTTTTCAAGATGAAGGGTGGAGCATCCTCTCCAATAAAGCACATGGAACTTGAATGTAGTCCCTTTGTCTTGTTTTCAAGTTGAAGGGTGGAGAATAATCCCATTTATTTGTTAATTATTTTGATAATTAGTGTGCTCACAAGGGAATATTCCTAGGATCTCAATATTCTCTTTTTGCATGAAGATATTTCTTGGAGGGAAAAGATGAATTAATTAAATGAAATAAAATTATAATTCTATTTGAAATAGAAATATAATTAGAATATTGATTAATTAAGTTAATCAAGGATCAATTTAATTAATACAAATGTATGGAATTTGATTAAAAGAATGATTAATTAAATTAATCAAAATCAATTTAATTAATATGATTTAGAAAACTTAATTAGAAGAATGTTTGATAAATTAATCAAAGATCAATATAATTAATACAAATCTGGGAAAATTAATTAGAATAATGGTTTAGAGGAGGAAAATTAGCCTTTCTAATTAATTAAATATTTCCAAAGACCTATTTGATTAATGTCAATGTAATCATTTGATTATTTGATTGAATTGGAGAAGGAAAATGTAATTGATCAGAGAAGGGAATATTAGTGAATTGATTAGATAATTAGGATTTGAATAAAGAAATTGATCAAAGCTCTGACAAATTGAAAAAGAATTGATAAGTGATCAGTGTTTTAATTGATCAGAGAATTTGATAATTGATCAGAGACATGATAAGTGATCAGAGAAACTTGATAGTGTGATCAAATGTAATACACTAGGTTATCACAATTTGGGATGCCCCAAAGTGGATTCGAATGCTTACATTAAATGAAAAGATTCTTTCAAACCAAATTGTGTGTAATTGCTTGAAATCATTCGATTATGTTATTATGACACGAAGGTGATAAAAATTGTGTCTATATTTTCCCCTATTTGAGAAGGTGTTGTGAGACACTAGATAAAGTAACATATTCTCAAATAATGAGAATTAGAAACAAGAAGGATGAAAAATTAGATGAAGAAATAATGGATGTTTAATTTTGTCATTCTCAACCGACAGGTGTGAGAGATTAAATGAAAACACAAGGATATGATTTGAATGAAATTATATGTGGATGATGTCCCCTCTAGAGGGTAGGCAGTTATGAAGGATGTGGATAGACTCTCAAAAAAGAGATGAAGAAGCTAAAATAGAAGAGAAGATTAACCCATAGATGAGATTACGCCACTTGAGCTAATGTTTCATGCTTTGATTTTTTATGATGATGAACAAATTTTCCTCAAATAGATTGAAATCTAAAATATTGGAACGATAATGTTGCCCCAAATAGGGTAGATTTGACTTGTTTGAATTGAGAGAATGCTCATGATGTTTGTTAGTTTAATGATCGGATCACATAGATAAAGATGTATCTGATTGATGGCATTAACATGTGAACCATTTTGAAGCATGATTTTATATTTCACATGACAATATGCATCATAATCTATGAAAAATTATGATAACATTAGGTTGTCAAAATGTGTAACAATGTTGATCTTAGAATGCAAATATATACAAGTTAAAACAGGATATGGACAATACAGTTTTTAAATGTATAACATAATACACTTGAATCAATCTAATTTGGATACAAGTTCTAACCAATCAAAATCATGATATGAATAATCAAGACTTAAGTGAAAAACATAATACACTAAATTAAGGTAATCGGGTAACAAACTAATGCACCAAGAAGAAAACAGACAATTAGTGAAAACTAGCTTGAATATATTTTCTCACATCCAAACACCCTTATTATAAATAAACAAGAGTCATGTGGGAATAAAAATGTAACAAACTAAGGCACCCAATAAAAATAGTACACATTCCATTCAAATAATTTGTGTGTGTGACAATAAGGTGTTACTCATGATGACCAATGGTATGATAAAACAAACATGATCAGAGGGGGAAAGAGAAGAATAAGAAGGAGGTGGTCGAGCTGACTCCAAGTGCACTAGGCAAATTAATGTTACCTACATATTCCCATGGATATGTGATCTAATGGACTTCAGGCCAAATGTAGTTCTCCTAAAGAATTGGGATTGAATACAAATTGATGACAAGTAAGGAAAATGATTATAAAAGACATGGGAATAGGGACTCACAAAATAGAAAGAGCATATAATTTAAATAATATTGCAAAAACTACAAGAGTCATGCTCATAAAAGAAGTGATAAGGGATGGTCAAGCTAACCTCATAAAACTAAGTGTTGCCTACATAGTCTAGTTGGGACCTCAATCCATTATAGTTTGACATAAATTTGATAAAAGACATTAATAAGAATGAACAAGACATGAAATGACTAATTAGAGACAGACTAAATAAACTCGCAAAATGGTGAGAGTGTGGAACTGATCTTAGATGGTAGATAAATTGTATCCTTAAGGAGATGCAAGCCACCAAATGAAATGTGTCAACTTGTGCCACCAAAATATGAATAACTAAAAATCTAAGTTGAAGCAATTAAAATGACAACTGATCAAATAGGTCATCTATTAGAGATGGGACCATGTGGGAAAAGTCACCACTATTTAGTATTTTCTACTTTTTTTAATGTTTAGGGTTTTTCAGAATATCTGACTTTTTAGGGATTTTTGGGAATACCTAACTTTTTGGGTATTTTGTATAATAAGATATACATAAAAGCATGTTGACTAAAGAATATATACAGACAAAGATAGGAAAATGACAAATCCATAAACACCTATCAAAGGGGAAAGGGAATGATGGGTGAAACTTCCCAATATGTACAAGAGACTTGAACATGGATGGGATAATCAACTATGAATGATCATTTGGATACTGCTCAATAACAATAGGTGATAGGATTCAAATTTTTCTTCTATAAGCATTAGTATTAGGACATGAAGGAGATGGATGGATGGATATGACGAAGAATTTATAGGAAATCAAATAAATAATACCAATCTTAAGAACTGATAAACATAGAACTTTCTTGAAGAAGAGTGCCAGAATGCCTCCAGGCCCGGGCAAATAGAGAATAGAGCAATAGATGGATCAAGATGCCCCTAAGTAGGAACATGTAAAATGCAGAATAAGGAAAATTAAGTATAAAACCACTTAAGGTGCATGATATTCATTGGCTCATTGAACTCATCACCCTCTAATGTAGCCAACTTGTAGGCTCCTGAACCATATTTAGCTATGATATCAAAGGGACCTAGCCAATTTGGTTTGAATTTACCTTACTTGTCCCAGTTAGCATTAGTATTTTATTGATTCTCTTTGAGTACTAGATCTCTAAGCTCAAACTCTCTAAAAATAATGGGCTTATTATAGCCTCGACATAACTAATTCTGATAAGACTTGAGATGGTTAAGTGTTTTTAATATTTTCTCATCTAGTAAATCTAGCTCTAACAGTTGAGCAATTCAATAATCTTCTTATTCTAGGATATCCTGTAGAGAGATACGTAATTATGGTAATTAAATCTCAATGGGAAAAATAACTTTAGAACCATAAACTAAAGAATATGTTGTGGCACCTGTAGATGTGTGAACATTGGTTTGATAAGCCCATAAGGTTGGGAAGATCTTTAAATGCCAATCACAACCATTTTTAGTAATAATCTTCTTAAAAATTTTGACTAATATTTTATTAGAAGCTTCAGCTTGGCCATTACCCTGAGGGTAATAAGGCATATAAAATTTAAGAGTGATATTGAACTCAGAATAAAGGTAAATAAGCTACCATTATCATAAATAATGGTAGATGGGATGTTGTAATGATAGATGATATGGTTTAGAATGAACTTAGAAATATGTTTACCATTGATGTAAGTAAGAGGGATTGCCTCTACCCATTTTTTGAAATACTCGATAGCAGTGAGAATGTGTTTGTCACCATTGAAAGAAGTAGGGTTGATTTTACCAATGAGATCAAGTCCCCACGTATAAAATGGCCAAGGAGTTGTAACAAGTCACAATGCTTTTGCCAAAGCATGGATAAGATTACCATGTTTTTGATATACTAAAAAGTTTTTAACATAATTAAATGCATCTACATCCATTTTAGGCCAGTAATACCCAATTTAGAGAAGCTTCTTAGATATCAAAAAACTATCGGTATGTGCAACACAAAGCCCTTCATGGATTTCCTTAATCGCTAGCTCATATTTTGTTCTAGTAAGACATCAAAGTAAAATTCTTTCAGAACCTCATCAGTAAAGTATGTTACCTAAAAGATTATAATGATAAGTATTAGGTATGAAGGACTTGGTCTAATTTCAAGATAAATTAGGAGGAATAAGTTGATCTTGCAGATAGGAAAGAATGTCAGCATACCAAGGGGTATTGAAACCATCCATGACAGTAATGATTTTATACATTAAGAGAAGATGTGCCAGTGTAATAAGGTTCTTGATGAGGAATTGATAGTCTTTAGCATTAGAATCTATTTCAATCATTGATCCAATGGTAGCCATACCATCAATAGATCTATTATTGACCATTGGAATTTGTTTAAACTAGATAAAAGGAAAATGTTGTTTGAGTTCTTCAACCATATTTTTATACAATATCAACTTATCATCTTTTATTTGATATTGATTAGTGAATTGACTGATAATAAGCTAAGAATCCACATACACTTGTAGATTTTGGATATTCCACTAAATATCTAGATGAAATCCAACTATCAAAGCTTCATATTCAATAATGTTGTTCATACATGGGAAACTGATCCAAAAAGCTTTTGGGATGAGATCACCCTAAGTCATGATAAGTAGTACACCAGCACTTGATCCATGCAATGTGTAAGAACCATCAAAATATAATTTCCATTCATTTTCTTCTTTAATCAAACTCATAATGGATTCATCAAGAAAATACATAGTCATTGGGGTGAAGTCCTATTATGGGGCTTCAGCCAATGGATCAGCTAATACTTGTCCTTTGATAGATTTTTGATGTGTGCATTCGATGTCAAATTCACTAAGCATCATAACCCATTTATCCATGCAACCAACATTTTTTTTTTTTAATATTAAATACTTCAAAGGATCAATTTTGGCAATCATCAATGTCTTATTATTGAGCATTTAATGTTGAAGCTTTTGGGAAGAAAATACTAGTATAAGACATGCTTTTTCCATTTTATGATAGTTTTTCTCATAAGTGACTAATGTTTTTTCTAAAATAATAGATAACTCTATCATGGTCTTGATCATGATGTTGTGCTAAGAGTGCTCCCAAAGCACTGTCAGTAGCAGAAATGTATAGAAGAAAAGGCCTTCCCGACATGGGAGGAATAAGAATAAGAGAATGTACTAAATACTATGTTAATTTTTCAAAGGCCTCTTAGCATTATTTATTCCAAGAAAAGATAATCCCCTTTTTCAAAAGATGATTAAAAGGGTGACAATGATCAACAAGTTGAGAAATAAAGTGCCTAATATCCTGGATCTTGCCTTGTAGACTGCATAACCAATTCAAATTTGTAAGGGGCATTTTAATAATTACTCATACTTTAGCTGGGTCAACTTCAATACCTTGTCAAGAAATAATAAATCCCAATAATTTACTAAATGTAACACCAAAGACACATTTCTTGGGGTTTAGACACAAAAGTATTCATGAAGTTGCTCAAAGATTTTTTGTAGTATTGTAGGATGTTTTGCACGAGTCTTAGATTTACCCAAAATGTCATCAACATAATCTTCCACAATATCATGCATTATATTGTGACATATTATAGTCATGTCCCATTGATAAGTTTCACCCATGTTCTTTAAACCAAATGACATGACTTGATAGCAAAATTTCCCACATAGGGTAGTGAAGGTTGTTTTATGTTTGTCCTTCTGAGTAATTTTGATCTAACTGTATCTTAAGAAACCATCCATTAGAGAAAGCATTTCATATCTAACTAGCACAACATTGGATATCTAATCTGAATAAGGAATTGGCTTGATAAACCTAGTTTCTAGTAGTTTCTCTAGTTCGGCTTTGACCAATAGAGCTATTTATGGATACATTTTATGTAGCCTTTATTTGATTGGCTTGGCATCTAGATGCATCACCAAGTGATGTACTACCAAGGATTGATCGAGTCCTAACATATATAAATATGCCCAAGAAAATATGTCAATAAACTTTCAAAGGATTTATATAATCAATTCACGTTCCTCTAATGTGAGTGATGCACTAAGTTTAATCATCTTAGGATTATACAGAGTGTCAATATTTATTTTAGTAGTATCTTCCAGGAGAAGTGTGGAACTATCCTCAAGAACTGTAGAAAGAGAAGGGAGGTGATCATCAACCTTTGATTATGTGTCAATAGTGGGACCCATGTGAGAAGAATTTTTTGCCTCAGGGAGATCAAGTAATGACCAATGAGCCACCAAATGGGGATTAGTGAATACCTTTTGTGCCAATTTTTCATGGTCCTCAAATCTTATTTTTTCATTGTCTGATAAGCATGAACTCATAGCTACCTAGGCTTCTTATGAAGGAGAGTGATTTTCCCCATTCAATGGCACCTAAGATAGGTTTTCACCAAAGAACACATCTTTTTCTTTACATTTTCCCTAATCTAAGAGCACCTTAGAAAGAATTTTAGTTAGACATCTCAATGTTCCATTTTTATTATGACTAAGGTAAATCACTTGCTCTCCAAAATAGGTCATAGGGTCCAAAGTGTACACAAAGCCTTGTTTGTGATCTCCCATAGGAATGCCTTTACATAAGCCCATGAGTTTAGCAATAAATTCCTCATTTTCAAATGTATCAAGGATAATATATTTGTCTTGTTGATCCCAATCAATGAGTTTAGGATAATTAAGGGTAAGGGGAATGATAGGATCAGGGGAGTGATTAGGAGAATGAACAAGGACAAGGGGAATGGTAGGGATGATTAAAATAGTATATACAATATGATTGATAGTAACAGTTGTGATAGTATGATCAATGGGCATAGTTGAGACTATTGAAACATTGGGAATAGTAAACAACATCAATATTTAATGGGTATCAAGAAGATAGGTGGTAGAAAGCTCCTCATAAATGTTAGAGGACTCTTTGTCACTGTTAGGAACCTCATCTTTTGGTATACGTGGTGGTTTATTTGGAACATTTTTGAGTACCATCTTGGATTTGAATTCGAGACCTTGAATTTTGGGATGTGTAGTAGGCATGATAGGGTCTACTCTACCTTGTTCCTTTATTCCTATCCCCTTTCCTTTATATGCATTATGATCCATAATCTTGTTAGGCACACAATATTTCTATTTATGGAGTTCAGGAGATATGTCATCTGCATATAACTAGGACTCATCTTCTGGCCTAAAATCCTCTTGATTATATGTTGTGTCTAGAATGAATGGAAGGAATTCACTAAGACAAGGTGTTGCATTTTTTTGTGCCATTACATCTTAGGTCTCCCATGTGATTTGGGAGATCTTGATAAATTAGCAATGTGAAAAGTGTCATTGATTTGATACGTACCAAAACCTTTATCATGAATTTCCAAATGAGAAGAGTCTAATGAATAAAATGGTGCATCTGAGGAAGAAGAAATGAGACTTTATACATCTAGATACTTGGAATTTGGTGCATAAGACATTACTTGCTTATATTTTTTGATGGGTTGAACCACACTAGGATGGTAAGTGTACTGATGACCTTCTGCTTCCAAGTGCTTACAATATTGATAAGGTCACAAATATTTAGGAACAGTAACTTCCATTCCTTCATGAGGGAATTTTAGACATTAGTGCAGTGTAGATGGTATGACCTTCATCTCATGGATCCAAGGATGACCCAAAATAATATTGTAAGGTAAGTCTAGATCAATGACATGACACAACATGCTATGGGTGATTGATATTACTTGAATAGAAAATGAAATAGTTCTCATCGATAGACACTTTGTGTTATCATACCCTTTGATAGTGATTATCTCATTTTTAAGATCTAATGATGTATATCCCAATCATTAAACAAGCTTGAGAGGAATAATATTGAGACTAACACCATTGTCTATTAATACTCTCTTTATCTTGTGTTGTTTAATTCATACCACAGTATACAATGAGTTGGTGTGAAAAGCCCCTAATAAAGATAAATCAATTTGATCAAATGTAAATCAAGGACTCTAAGATAAATACCCAACTAATGCCTAGAACTTATCTAGTGCAATATTGCTTGGTACTTGTGCTTGACTCCATAATTCGTATTGTTGTCCACGAAAAATGCCACTCATTTTTGAGACAACCTACAGCTCAATTTCTATCTCCCCTTCTCAAAATTTGTTGTGAGCTTTCAAATTCCTCATTTTTAAGCTTTTTTCGTAAAGGGGATCAACAGGTTCAATGGGTCCAACGACCAAGTTGATTCCACATGATTGGTGCAAAAGAACAAAGGCTAGCTAAGTAACGAAGAATGAACCGTTGAACCAAAGTTGGTTTAATCGGTTGGTTCAATCAAAAGGGTCAAGATGCTTCAACGGATGAACCATTGAACCATTGAATCAAAAGGTTCAATGAGTTCAAAAGTTCAACATGGTTCACGCAACAGTCAACCGATGACGTCCCCGTGAACGTTAAATTTAACATAAGGGAATATCCGTTGAAACTCAAATAAAGTGCAGAACTCAAAGGAAAGACCAAGCGAATGGCTAGAAAGATAGCCTGATAGCTCAAATTGCAACAGGAAGAGAAAAGCCCATGGAAAAGTGCCCGAAGGAAGAAGACAAAGTGTAGCGAATGTGACAAGTGTTTGCGTTCGTGTTCTCCTTTTGAGTTTCTCTAGTAAAACGTGTCATGGACTCTATTTTTCATGAGTTTCTAATGAATTACATAACAGTGGAACTTGCCACTTGTTAAAGATGCAAAAAGGACCCCCCAAAGACATAGGTAAGAAGGGCTATAAAGAGTGAAGAAGCACTTAAGTAGTGAAGAGAGGAGCAAGACTGAAGGATCAAAAATATCTTTGAAAGAGTTATTTCTAAGTAGGTGAAATAGTAGATCGAGTAGACTTCTGAGTGCACCAAAACAAGGACACAGCCTGTTTTCTTCCATGAAGTAAAGATGAATGGATAGCTACGCAGACATCAGAGGGGACAGACTAGATGATCTAGACTCGAGAGAAGACATATGGGATGAAACGGCATGCCATAATTAAGACAACTACCCTATTTTTAATGCAGTCCTTTGACAAACTTAAAAACACATTTAAGGCGTTAAATGTACAGCATGGGCCATTCTTTGAAAAACGAACGCCCAAGTCTTTCTTGGGACTCTATATATTTTAATCTCTCATTTTGAACCATAGGGACTTCTCGTTTTTATAAGAATGAAACTCTGCACATTTTGAAAGAAGAAGACTGAGACTTTGAGCTTAGGTTGTAATTTCATTTTCCTTGTTATTTGAATAAGAAAGTAGGTTTTTCTAGACTTTGTGTTGTTCTAACCTTTGTCATCTGAAGGTGTCCTTATTCATTTAATTTGGTGTGTAGAATTAGTAAAGGTAACAAAGAAGTGTCTTAAAACCAACTGTAAAAAGACTTTATGCTTTCACAATTGATTTCAATCGGTGTTTTTCCTTTCCTTTTTTGTGTTGAGGATTTTGGGGCAACTTTGTACCCCCATTATCCTTTGTGATATACTCTTTGGGTAGTCGAGGTGGAGACTTTGTGCTACACTTCAGGCTACTGGTTACCCTGTTACTGGTTACTTGCTACCAGAAAGAGTCTTGTTATTTGCAAGAACAAGCACTTCTGAAAGAAGAGAAGTGCCTTCTATTGCCTCACCAGGATTTCTACTATTTAGGAAGGAATCTAGCTCTTGGCTAAAATTTGCTTCTAAAAGAAGAGAAGCACCTTCCCCATCACCCAGTATTTCTCTTCTATTTTTCAGCATCATCTTTGAAAGAAGAGAGATGGATGGTTTATCCTACCCCCTATGTCTTACTTTCTACATATATATATATATATAGCCTCCTGCATCTCCTGCATACCTATAAAGAACCTCCCCTTGATGAGAGGAGAGATTTGTCTCCTGTTGATGCAGTAAACCTACACATCTGGTCGATTTATCTCCCTATGCTATGGTGATAGGAACTATTTTGGTCACCAGTTAGCTGGCCGACAAAATATTCACCCAACAGTTTTTGGCGACTCCGCTAGGGACACAGTAATTTTGTACAATTTGGAACCTTAAGTTTCAGATTGAAACATCACTCGTGTCTTACGCATAATCATTATAACCCTTATCCATTATAGAGTCTAGCGACTCCCATCTGGGTCTTACCCATTATTCTTATAGCCTTACCATTTTCATCCATCCCCATTATTTTATCTGGTCTGTAAAACCAGAGCTGCTGGGAAAGAAAGCGCAGTTTGAAGCCTCAAGCTTTAAGCTGAAGCAGGGCCAGTTTCTTTTCCATTTTTGTCCTATAATCTGGAAACTCCACTCATATGTTTTATCCCTATTTTTCATAATCTAGTTATGGCAGTTTGAGGTCCCTAGGGTAACTCATTTGGCCCACTTAATCTAACTCCACCCCTGCATGAGCTACCACTCAGTTCAAGGAAGAATTTCCCCAAATTCTTTGGTGATGGAAGATTCCACCCTGATGAACACATTTCAACCTTCACCATATCCTGTGATGTGATAGGGGTGGAATTTGAAGATGTAGCAGTTAGGCTATTTGTGGAGACACTACAACGTGCTGCTCCAGACTGGTTTTACCAACTGTGGACTGGATCAGTGACTAGCTGGGACACAATCAAAGCCAAGTTCAAAGCAAGGTTCAAACCAGTAGAAGATGCACATGCCCTTCTAGCCTAGCTCACACAAATGAAGAAGGAGCCCCATGAGCCTATGAGGGACTTCATTGCCAGGTTCAACAAGCTGAGGCACAGGATTCCCATGATCGCCCAGTTGACACCTCAAAATCTCATGTGTTTCTTCATCAACTCATAGCTACCTGAAGTGAGTTTTCTGTTGAGATGAGCTAGACACATAGACCTTGAGGCTGCTCAAGACTTGGCCACTGAGGTGGAAGATGACCTTATCTTAGCTGGAAAGATAAGGAAAGATCAAAATAAAAGTAAACCATCTTCATCTTCTGAATATTCACCTACAGCCACCACTAATCCAATGGTGCAGAAGTTAGAAAATGAAGTGCTAGCCCTCAGAAGACAAATGGCACAAGGAATGTCATCTGCTCATTCATACAGAGATGTACCAAGGAGGACATTCCCTGATCAAGCACATCAAGGGCAGCCAAATCATCTTCCTCCCCCTCAGAGGAACCTTTCCATTGAAGCACCTCCAACCAACTCAACAATTGGGTATTTGGAAACAAAGCATGATTTCTCTTTCCAACCTAAGTTTAATCAAGAAAATGATGCTTGTCTCTTCACATAGGAGCAAGAAGAGTCAACTGGCGACTCCCATATCAATTTCTTGGATTACCAGGATGAACACAGAAGTAAAGGTGGAGCATCCGAGTAATCATATGCTGTGATCACCAAGTCCCAGAATTAGTCAGCTCAACGAGTTGATAAAGGAGAAATAGAGGAGCGACCTCAGCCTACAATTTTGATTGCTAAGAGTGGGACCACTCTGCCTATCTAGCCGAAGGACTCAGTGATTACTGAGAAAGTAAGTATCCCAAACATTTCTGCACCTTCTACTTCAATTTTGCAAGCCAGTCCTCCCACCCCTCCAATAAACCAAAAACAAGAACTCCCATCCCCTGTGCCTAGTCCAACCCAACCATTTGACATAATTGATCATGTCAAATGTGTCAAGACCCAAACAACAGCCCCTACAACCCAAATTTTATTTGAATCTTCAGGCAGGGATGAAATAGCAGAATAATTGGTGGAGTGTGGCATAAGTACAGAAGAACCCTCCCCTCTAAATAAAGAAGAATCTAAGATATCTGAGGGGGACAATCAAGACATGTGCTGGGCTGAGTTATCATAACAGCAAATTATGGTACTAGACCATACTACTGTGCTCCAAAATCAAGCGAAGGAACTCTTCACAGGGAGAGCAAGGAGTTATGGTTTTTAGTTTGAAGACCACGTCCTACCTTGGAGCAAGAAGAAGAAAAGGCCAAGAGGAAGACACTGAAAATTGGTTTCTTGGTGGAAAGTTCCACTTGCCCATCACCATTTATGGGGACAAAATGGTTTCCTGCTAGTTTATCAGGATGGCACACCATTATCACTGTCTCGTAGTGGGTAGCATTTGAAGCACTTTAAATATTGAGGCATCAGATAAGATCATCTGTGCATATGTATATTTGTATAGTCTTTAGTTCTATTTTGTGCTTTTTGTTTTCATTTTTTGGAACCTTTATTTTTGGGTAGCATGACTCTGTAGCCCAATGGCACGCTTCTAAGGCACTGGAGATTCTGGATTCTACTCCCTTCAATCGATTTTTACAACTAAAGGTAGTTCCCCAACTGGAGCCAGCTGTTATCCTCGAAAAATGCCACTCATTTTTGAGACAACCTATAGCTCAATATCTCTCTCCCCTTCTCAAAATTTATTGTGAGGTTTCAAATTCCTCATTTTTAAGTTTTTTTCATAAAGGGGATCCATAGGTTCAATGGGTCCAATGACCAAGTTGATTCCACGCGCTTGGTGCAAAAGAACAAAGGCTAGCTAAGTAACGAAGAATGAACCATTGAACCAAAGTTGGTTCAATCGGTCGGTTCAATCAAAAGGCTGAAGATGCTTCAATGGATGAACCATTGAACCGTTGAATCAAAAGGTTCAACGGGTTCAAAAGTTCAACATGGTTCAAGCAACAGTCAACCTTAAGTTTCAGATTGAAACATCACTTGCGTCTTACCCATAATCATTATAACCCTTATCCATTATAGAGTCTAGCGACTCCCATCTGGGTCTTACCCATTATTCTTATAGCCTTACCATTTTCATCCATCCCCATTATTTTATCTGGTCTGCAAAACCATAGCTACTGGGAAAGAAAGCATAGTTTGAAGCCTCAAGCTTTAAGCTAAAGCAGTGCCAGGTTCTTTTCCATTTTTGTCCTATAATCTGGAAACTCCACTCAGATGTGTTATCCCTATTTTTCATAATCCAATTATGGCAGTTCGAGGCCCCTAGGGTAACTCATTTGGCCCACTTAATCTAACTCCACCCCTACATGAGCTACCACTCAATTCAAGGAAGAATTTCCGCAAATTCTTTGGTGATGGAAGAGTCCACCCTGATGAACACATTGCAGCCTTCACCATATCCTGTGATGTAATAGGGGTGGAATTTGAAGACGTAGCAGTTAGGATGTTTTTGGAGACACTACAAGGTGCTGCTGCAGACTGGTTTTACCAACTGCGGACTGGATCGGTGACTAGCTGGGACACAATCAAAGTCAAGTTCAAAGCAAGGTTCAAACCAGCAGAAGATGCACATGCCCTTCTGGCCCAACTCACACAAATGAAGAAGGAGCCTCATGAGCCTATGAGGGACTCCATTGCCAAGTTCAACAAGCTGAGGCATAGGATTCCCATGATCGCCTAGCTGACACCTCAGAATCTCGTGTGTTTCTTCATCAACACACAGCTGCCTGAAGTGAGTTTTTTGTTGAGACGAGCTAGACGCATAGACCTTGAGGCTGCTCAAGACTTGGCCACTGAGGTGGAAGATGATCCTATCTTAGCTAGAAAGATAAGGAAAGATCCAAATAAAAGTAAATCATCTTCATATTTTGAATATTCACCTGTAGCCACCACTAATCCAATGGTGCAGAAGCTAGCAAATGAAGTGTTGGCCCTCAGAAGACAAATGGCACAAGGAATGCCATTTTCTCATTCATACAGAGATGTACCAAGGAGGACATTCCCTGATCAGGCACATCAAGGGCAGCCAAATCATCTTCCTCCCCCTCAGAGGAACCTTGCCATTGAAGCACCTCCAACCAACTCAGCAATTGGGTATTTGGAAACAGACCATGATTTCTCTTTCCAACCTGAGTTTAATCAAGAAAATGACGCTTGTCTCTTCATAGAGGAGCAAGAAGAGTCAGCTCACGACTCCCGCATCAATTTCCTGGATTACCAGGATGAACACAGAAGTAAAGGTGGAGCATTCGAGGGATCATATGCTATGATCACCAAGTCCCAGAATTAGTCAGCTCAACAAGCTGATAAAGGAGAAACAAAGGAGGGATCTCAGCCTGCAATTTTGATTGCTAAGAGTGGGACCACTCTGCCTATCCAGTCAAAGGACTCAGTGATTGCTAAGAAAGTAAGTATTCCAAACATTTCTGCACCTACTTCAATTTTGCAAGCTAGTCCTCCCACCCCTCCAATAAACCAAAAACAAGAACTCCCATCCCCTGTGCCTAGTCCAACCCAGCCATTTGACATAATTGATAATGTCAAATGTGTCAAGACCCAAATAGTGGCCCCTACAGCCCAAAATTTATTTGAATCTTCAGGCAGGGATGAAATCATAGAAGAATTGGTGGAGTGTGGCATAAGTACAGAAGAACCCTCCCCTCCAAATAAAGAAGAATTTGAGATATATGAGGGGGACAATCAAGACATGTGCTGGGCTGAGTTATCAGGACAGCAAATTATGGTACTGGACAATACTGTTGTGCTCCAAAATCAGGCAGAGGAACTCTTCACAGGGAGAGCAAGGAGTTATGGTTTTCAGTTTGAAGACCACGTCCTACCTTGGAGCAAGAAGAAGAAAAGGCCAAGAGAAAGATGCAGAAAATTGGTTTCTTGGTGGAAAGTTCCATTCGCCCGTCACCATTTATGGGGACAAAATGGTTTCCTGCTAGTTTATCAGGATGGCACACCATTTTCATTGTCTCGTAGTGGGCAGCATCTAAAGCACTTTAAATATTGAGGCATCAGATAAGATCATCTGTACATATGTATATTTGTATAGTCTTTAGTTCTATTTTGTGCTTTTTGTTTTCATTTTTTGGAACCTTTCTTTTTGGGTAGCATGACTCCGTAGCCCAATGGCATGCTTCTAAGGTACTGGAGATTCTGGATTCTACTCCCTTCAATCGATTTTTGCAACTAAAGGTAGTTCCCCAACTGGAGCCAGCTGTTATCCCCAAAAAATGCCACTCATTTTTGAGACAACCTACAGCTCAATTTCTCTCTCCCCTTCTCAAAATTTATTGTGAGCTTTCAAATTCCTCATTTTTAAGCTCTTTTCATAAAGGGGATCCATAGGTTCAATGGGTCCAATGACCAAGTTGATTCCACGCGCTTGGTGCAAAGGAACAAAGGCTAGCTAAGTAACGAAGAATGAACCGTTGAACCAAAGTTGGTTCAATCAAAACGTTCAAGATGCTTCGACGGATGAACCATTGAACCTTTGAATCAAAAGGTTCAACAGGTTCAAAAGTTCAACATGGTTCAAGCAACAGTCAATCGATGACATCCCCATGGATGTCAAATTTAACGTAAGAGAATATCCGTTGAAACTCAAATAAAGCATAGAACTCAAAGGAAAGACCAAGTGACAAGCTGGAAAGATAGCCCGATAGCTCAAATTGCAGCAGGAAGAGAAAAGCCCACGGAAAAGTGCCCGATGGAAGAAGACAAAGTGCAAAACATGTGACAAGTGTTTGTGTTCATGTTCTCCTTTTGATTTGTTTGGGCAAAACATGTCTTAGACTCCATTTTCCATGAGTTTCTAATGAATTACATAACAATGGAACTTGCCACTTGTCAAAGACGCAGAAAGGACCCCCTAAAGACATAGGCAAGAAGGGATATAAAAAGTGAAGAAGCGCTTAAGCAGTGAAGAGAGGAGCGAGACTAAAGGATCAAAAATATCTTTGAAAGAGTTATTTCCAAGTAGGTGAAACAACAAATCGAGTAGACTTTTGAGCGCACCAAAACAAGGACACAACCTGTTTTCTTCCATGAAGTAAAGACGAATGGATAGCTACGTAGACATCAGAGGGGACAGACCAGATGATCCAAACTCGAGAGAAGACATATGGGATGAAATGGCATTCCATAGTTAAGACAGCTGCCCTATTTTTAATGTAGTCCTTTGACAAACCTGAAAATGCATTCAAGGCATTAAATGTACAGCATGGGCCCTTCTTTGAAAAATGAATGCCCAAGTCTTTTTTGGGACTCTATATATTGTAATCTCTCATTTTGAACCAAAGGGACTTCTCATTTTTACAAGAATGAAACTCTACACATTTTGAAAGAAGAAGACTGAGACTTTGAGCTTAGGTTGTAATTTCATTTTCCTTGTTATTTGAATAAGAAAGCAGTTTTTTCCAAACTTTGTGCTATTCTGACTTGTGTCATCTAAAGGTGTCCTTATTCATTTAATTTGGTGTGCAGAATTAGTAAAGGTAACAAAGAAGTGTCCTGAAACCAACTGTAAAAAGACCTTGTGCTTTCACAATTGATTTTAGTTAGTGTTTTTCCTTTCCTTTTTTGTGTTGAGGATTCTGGAGCAACTTTGTGCCCCCATTATCCTTTATGATATACTCTTTGGGCAGTCAAGGTGGAGACTTTGCACTACACTTCAGGTTGCTGGTTACCCTATTACCAGTTACTCGCTACTAGAAAGAGTCTTGTTGTTTGCAAGAACAAGCACTTCTGAAAGAAGAGAAGTGCCTTTTATTGCCTCACTAGGATTTTTACTATTTAGGAAGGAATCTGGCTCTTGGCTGAAAGTTGCTTCTGAAAGAAGAGAAGCACCTTCCCCATCACCCAATATTTCTCTTCTGTTTGTCATCATCATCTCTGAAAGAAGAGAGATGGATGGTTTGCATACACACACACACACACACACACACACACACACACACACACACACACACACACACATATAGCCTCCTGCATCTCCTGCATACCTATAGGGAACCTCCCCTTGATGAGAGGAGAGATTTGTCTCCTGCTGATGCAGTAAACCTGCACATTTGGTCGATTGATCTCCCTATGTTGTGGTGATAGGAATTATTTTCATCACCAGTCAGCTGGTTGACAAAATCTTCACCCAACATGTATAACATGTCCTTATGCAGTTGAGATGTACATAATAGATCCAAAATTAAAATTTTTGCTAGCATTTTATTCAATCGATCAATAAAATCATATGTTTTCTTACTAGGAGGTGTATGTTTCAATCTAGATTGCTTCTGACTAGAAGAAGAATGAGATGGTATATTAGGGCCTACCCTTTGATTTATAATTTTTGACCTTCAAGTTGTAATAGCATAATCACGAGTCAACTCAGAGTTTCTAGAGTGTGTGGTTGAATAGATAGGTCTAAGAATAATTAATCGAGGACAATTATTTTGAGATGGATGATGTCCTAGGTAGAAGGGCTAGATCTAAGAAGAGATAGGCATGATCGTAGGATAGATGAATTGTTGTGTTGATAGTTACTAGATCTTGCTAAGGGGTTAATAGTAATGATAGCAATGTGATGCTCTATAACATGTCCCACTATTTTTTAATCATAAGGTGTTGAATTATAATTGACATTGTTTAGTCTTGAACCTGTGATGAACCTCCTACCGCAAATTACCTCTTACAACAAATTTAATCAAAATATGCAAAAATAAAATAACTCTTACCAATAATAGAAACATAGAAAGCTTATATTGATCGCAAGCCACTTTTAGGGGGCAACCTCCTTTGAGAAAGCTCGATACAATGAATTTGTGGATGCCTTCATTGGGCCTCAACACTTACTTATATACTAACTCTATTCTAGCAACTACTACTTCCCTTGTATGTGGGACAATTCAAATAAGCTCTAAGCGACGACTTAAAAAGCATATGCGTCCATAACAATTATTACACTAATAAGGGTAAGGCACAGGTTCTTAACATCTCCTCCCTCTTAAAAAAAGCTTTGCCCTCAAAGCTTCAGATGTGGGAACTGTTGTTGAATCTGGAAGAGTGGTTCGCATGTTGCATCTTCTGGTTGCATGTCGTGCCATTGGATTAAGACCTCTGTGATGGAGTGGGATCAAAGTTGGCAGGTGCACCTGTCTAGGATTGCTTCTGGCTCAAGAAGGATGGAGCCTTCATTATCAAGTGCTGGTAAAACTATATGTACTCAGATGTTGGATCCAAGAACTTGTTTCAAACAGGGGACATGAAAGACGAGATGAACTTGGGAGGAAGGTGGAAGCTCTAACTTGTAAGCAACTGACCCAATCTTTAGGAGAACCTTATATGACCCATAAAACTTTGGAGCAATATTTTGGCACCCTTTTAGTTTTAGTGTTGATTACTTGTATGGTTGCAGATGAAGAAAGACCATATCACCAGGTTGAAAGGTATGCTCAAAGTGGTGCTGATCAGCTTGTTGCTTCATTCGATTCTGTGCCATGTGGAGATTGTCTCGCAAGGTGCAAAGAATTTGATCCCAGTTTCAGAGAGTAGTGTCAACTGCCTGAACTAGTGAGCTGCCAGGATTATATGGAAGAATTGGTGGTGGTGCTTGACCATAAACTGCTTCATAGGGAGTCATTTTGGTGGAAGTGTGGTATGAGGTATTATACCACCATTCAGCTAGGGGAAGCCACTTGGCCCATTGATGTTATTGTTCTGAAGCAAAGCAATGAAGGAAGGTCTCCAAGCATTTGTTGACTATTTCTGTCTGGCCATCTGTTTGTGGGTTGTACCTAGAGCTCATTCTCAACTATGTGCCTGTGCGATGAAATAGTTCCATCCAAAAATGGCTAGTGAAAGTGGCATCACGATCTGAGACAATTAAAAAAGGAATGCAATGAGGATGAAAGATTTAATCCAAGAAAACCTGTGCAATTGTGGAGGCTGTGTATGGGTGGTTGAGTGCACAAAAATGACTATATTTGGAGAGGTGATCGACTATGACTAGGATTACTATCTTTCCCCCAGATTTAGGGAGGCCCTCAATGAAATCCATGGAAATATCTATCTAGATCCTAGTAGGAATGGGCAAGGGCACTAGCAAACTAGGAGTCAATGTGGTTTCACCTTTGTGTCATTGGCAGGTATCACATTCGACCACCATCTATTTAATTTTGGCTTTCATGCCTTTCCAAAAGAAGTGTCAACGTGCCCGCTCATAGGTTTTGAGAAACCCTAAGTGCCCTACTGAAGGGGAAGCATGGATTTCATAAAAGATAGCCTAATACAGGTCTAGAATTTGGGGAAGCACCAGATAACCCTTGTATCATAGAGAAGCACCATCCCATGAATAATGTGATACTACAGAGGGGTTAGTGGCTAATTCATGAATGAGGTGGCATAAGGAGGGATCATTTGCATACCCTTGTTGGATAGATTCCAACAATTTAGGAATGGGCATGGAGATGGCAGAGAGGGAAGGCTGGTCCTCAAAGGTTCTTGAGAGAGCATTAGCCACAACATTGTCTTTTCCCTTCTTATAGGTGATCTCATAATCATAACCCATGAGTTTGCTGACCCACTTTTGCTGAGCTGGGGATGAGACCCGTTGTTCCAAGATATATTTCAAACTTTGATGATTAGTTTTGATGTAAAAATGGTTTCCCAGAAAGTAGGGCCTCCATTTTTGTATTGCATGTAAAATTGCCATCATTTCTTTTTCATATGTAGACAAAGCTAAATTGTGGCCATAACGGGCTTTGCTAGTGAAGGCAATTGGTCAGCCCTC
The DNA here is from genome assembly GCA_037957365.1 of Torreya grandis. Classification (NCBI taxonomy): domain Eukaryota; kingdom Viridiplantae; phylum Streptophyta; class Pinopsida; order Cupressales; family Taxaceae; genus Torreya; species Torreya grandis. The sequence continues at coordinate 1,353,993 of JARHVA010002984.1, read as the reverse complement.
TTAGATAAGAACAGCACCCAAGTCAATGCCACTGGCATCACTTTTGATGGTGAAAGTTTTGGTGAAGTCTGGCAGTGCCAAAACTGGTGTGTTACACATAGCCTGTTTGAGTTGGGCGAATGCCTGATCAGCTATTACACCCCAAGTGCAAGCATCCTTCTTCAATAAGGAATTCAAAGGAGTTGCAATCTTTCCATAATCTTTGACAAACTTGTGATAGTATCTTGTCAGGCCTAAAAAACCATGAAGGCTCTTGAGGGTGGTTGGCTGAGGCCTATTCTGCATAGCACTAATTTTTATGGGGTTCGTGTGAACCCCATTGGCTGAAACAATGTGCCCTAGAGAGTCAATTTCCTCTTGACCGAATGAACACTTGGATTGCTTGGCACATAATTGATTGTTTGCTAACAATTGCAATGCCCTATCAATATGTTGTAGATGCTCGGCCCATGTGCAGTTGTAGATCAAAATGTCATCAAAGAAACCTAAAATAAATTGATGGAGAAAAGGCTAAAAGATTTTATTCATGAGTGCTTGACAAGTGGAACGGGCATTTGTAAGGCCAAATGGCATGACAAGGAACTCATAGTGACCTTCATGCATATAAAAGGTGGTCTTTGGAATGTCATCAGGATGCACTTGAATTTGATGATAGCCAGAATGCAGATCCAACTTGGAGAAGAATTTGGCCCCATGGAGCTCATCAAGAAGCTCATCGATGACAGGAATTGGGAATTTATCCTTGATAGTGAGGTGGTTAAGGACTTAGAAGTCAATGCAAAGGTGCCATGACCCATCTTTTTTGTGGACAAGAAGCACTAGGGAGGAATATGGGCTGGTGCTGGGGCAAATAACTCTAGACTTGAGGAGTTCTCGGACTAAGTTCTCAATTTCAGTCTTTTGCAGATGGGGGTAATGGTATGGCCGGATGTTGGGTGGGATGCTTCCTAGAAGGAGAGGAATGAGGTGATCTTCAGGGCGTGAAGGGGGAAAACTTACTGGTTCTAAAAAAATGGTTGCGTGCTTGTCGAGTATGGCTTGTAAATCTGTAGGCAGTTAGTAGCAGCGGGGGGTTGGAGTTGAATGGAATGCAGTTGTGTAATGACCCCATGTAAGCCTTTCTTCAAAAGTTTTTGCATGCGATGAGAACTGATGATGCTAGTAGATCTTAGTAATAACCCTTTTAAGGTGTTCTTTTGACCATTATCTGTGAAATGCATCCAAAGCTTAGAGAAGTCCCATAAAATAGGTCCTAATGTGTGAAGCCACTATGCCCCTAAAACCACATCACACCCTCCTAAGGGTAAGGCAAACATATCAGAGCGACAAGTATAATCACTGATTACAATACACACATTTTGACACTTCCCTTTACATGTCAATGTGCCCCCATTATCAATCATGACTTCAAAGCTAGAACAAGAGTATATAAAGTAGTTTGTTGCCTTAGTAATGCGAGGATCGATGAAATTGTGAGTACTGCCCGAGTCAATGAGGATTGTGAGAGGGATCTTTTTGAAGCACCCTTTGACCTTCATGGTTTGGGGAGTGGTGACACTTGCTAGTGTATGCACTGAGATCTCAAGTTGAGTCTCTTAAACCACTGGGTCCTCTTTAGTGCCAAATTCTTCTGGAGCATCTTGAAATTGTAGAATATCAGGCTCGTTGTCCTGCTCTGGTGGTGACTCCACATCTAGCAAGTAAAGTTTTTGTTGCATGCACCTATGACCCTTAACCCATTTGTCATCATAGTTATAACATAATCCTTTCTCTTTGCAAGCCCACATCTCTACCTCAGTCAGGGGTTTGATTGGTGTGGTTATGGTTGTTCGCTGATTCACTGTGTTCTTTGCTGGTAAAAAGGTGGGAGGTCAACGTTGTGTGGAGAGTTTATCTTCTGCTAACTTAGCCAGACCCAAAGTGTCCATCATATTTTTAGGTTGAAACATTTTTACCTCTAAGCTGACTAGCTCTCTGAGGCCACTAACAAAGCAACTTTTAAATAAGTCATTTGACAACCCTTCAATGTGATTAGCAAGTTTTTCAAATTCAATCTGATATTCACAAACAGTCCCTGTTTGACAGAGGTTGGTGAGAGCTCCTATGAAATCCTCAAATGCTGAGGGACCAAACCTACCTAGAATTAAGGATGCAAAATTTGACCAATTGGGTTCATCATTTGTCTTGAGATACCAACGGTACCACTGAAGTGCTTCTTGTTCCAGATGAAAGGGAGCAATTGGGGACTTTGTTTATAGAATAAGTATTGTGGATGTTGAAAAATTATTTAGCTCGATTTATCCATCCTGTAGGATATGTACCATTGAATCATGGAAATTATAGCTTAGGTCCACAAGAGAAGTTGGAAGCAAATGAGCTATGCTATAAAGAAGACTTCTCCTTCTGCACTCTATTGAGCAAGATGTTATTCTGTTGATTCAAGCCACGCATCATATTGGTTAACTTTGTAACCTAAGATTTCAATGTGGTGATTTCTTCCTCCATGATTTTTGTGCCTGCACAAGTGGTGACCATAACCTATTGTTAATAGCCAGGGATCCTTCACGTTTAGGGCAGCCCCCCAAATTTTTTTTTGGACTTTTTTTTTGGGACTTTTTTTTTGCTGCTATTTTTTTTTGCAGCTATATTTTTTGTTTTGCGGCTATTTTTTTAACTATTACTTCAAAAATGGATTGTCTGCAACTGTGTGGTTGTAAATATCCTCAACTATGGATATGTTGTTGTTTGCTCTCAAAACCTGATAAGTAGGATATGGACCCAAAGTTTGTTTGGCTGCATAAAGGATTTATAAATTCTCTCTAACCACCAAAGCTGTCTGATCGAGTACCGCTCTCCATAAATTTTTGGCCATGGGTTTACCCCTTAACGATAGCTTTTGGTTTACCTCACAGGTGGGAACTAGTCAATCAAGATGGGGCCATTGCCCTTTTCGCTGGCAGGTCCTCTCAATGGGCCAGCTACTTCCGAGTTCCTATGGTACTCCTCATAATGAGTTTTAGGGCTTATGCCCAAGCACTTCCCACAATTAAGCAGATAGGTATTTACCCAATCTGAAATGATGGAACCTGCAATGAAAAAAATTTATTGCCAGAAATGGCACAGCTCTTAGAAAGCCCTGCTTCAAAAAAGAATTTGCTCCAAATCTACCCACAAAACCAAGAAAGCACTTTAATACCAGATGTGATGAACCTCCTACCGTAGATTACCTCCTACAATATATTTGATCAAAATATGTGAAAATAAAATAACTCTTACCAATAATAGAAACACAAAAAGCTTATATTGATCGCAGGCCACTTCAAGGGGGCAACCTCCTTTGAGCAAGCTCAATATAATGAATCCGTGGATGCCTTCATTGGACCTCAACACTTACTTATATACTAACTATATTCTAACAACTACTACTTCCCTTGTATGTGGGACAATTCAAATAAGCTCTAAGGGATGACTTATAAAGCATATGTGTCCATAGCAATTATTACACTAATACGGGTAAGGCACAGGTTCTTAACATAACCCTACCCTCGATTACAATGATTTTTAAATCCTTTGGTCAAATTTATCAGAGTGATGTTGAGGGAAGGGATCCTTATATATTCCCATATCTTCCCTTGTATTTGATGATGATGCATTATTCAATTGAATTTATCCTCTCTCAATCATATTCTCCATAATGCTTCTGAGTTAAACACATCAGTGTATGCCATGTCCTTTGATTCTATGGTACTCACAATATTCATCATCTTTATACCAATCTAGTTTTGGGATGGACTCATCAAATGATCTGGTATTAGGCTATCTGATCATGTTTGATGCCATTAACTTGTGGAACACATTCTTGATGGGTTCTAATTTGTAAAATGGACATCTATTGAATTTCTCTCTTATGGGAGATTGTCTTTCTAATGCTTGTAGCTGTCACTATGGTGCTCTTTCAATAGGTGGTGTTTGCACAGTCTACACGTGCCTAGCCTCTATGACTCCATTACTAACCATATTTTTATTATGGTTGAAGGGTTTTGGTTTGTCCACTGCATTATTTGAATTAGATGTTTTTTCTTGATTATGAATTTAATTATGACTCTAATTTGTAGTTTGATTCTTATTAGCATTTTAATTCTAATTAGAGGTTTGACTTTGGGATTGATTTGTAGAGTAAATCTTGATCACCCCTTTGTCAATTAATGTCTTTTCAATTTGAAATCCTTTTGTGATGACATCATCAAGTTTTCAAGGCATTATGGTCTTAGATTTAGAGACATATAAATTCAAGTTGTGCATGAAGATGTTCACCAATTCAATATCTAACAATATATGAGAACATCTGCTAGCTACCACTTGCCATCTTTGGAGATAGGTGGCAATACTTTCCCCCATTTCTATTTAAGATCACATAAGTCGACTATAGTTAACTCATGTTCCATATTGTATGAGAAATGCTTGAATTTTTTAGATTGATCATCAAAATTTGGCATATAATTACTAGGTAGATGTGTGAACCATTCTAGAGCTGGTCCAGCTAGACTCTGTGAGAAGAGGTGAAGCAATATATCCATATCATAACATACTTATTGACATGTAATGAAGTACAGGCTTAAATGATCTCTTGGATCACCCTTTCCCTTATATTTCTCAAATTTGGGAATGTCAAAATGCTTTATAAAAGTTATCTAGAAGATACTAAGGTCAAATGGATAAGAATAGATATTATCCATTTTCTATTTCATGTTCTCATTACTAATCTGTAACTTGGATATTATTTCTTTGATCACTTATAGTCCCTGAGTGCGAAGAGTGTTTTTTGAAAAGGTTGGATTATGATAAGTTTGTAGACGATATTATGGATTGGTATAATTAGGATCAAATTTATATCCATCATTATGTGGAGTGGGAATATTTTGATATTGGGTGTGCATATTTACTAGAATGGAAATAAATCATAATTGTAGAAGACCAAGTAATTATTTTTATGGAAGGAATTGTTATTGATTAGAGGGAACATAGTTTTATGTAGCTGACACTTTTATAACTAGTAACAGACATTTATCCAGGGTAGACTATATGATTTGTGAAGTGGATAGGATAGTTTTTTGACTAATAGGATTTTGTTATGACTAACCTGATCTTTGAAGTGTTTTTCGAGGGACTTGTTTAGATGGATTCACAAGAATAGATTTGATAGGTATTTGATTGGGATTAGGGAACATTTATCTTTCTCCCACCATAGGTTGTGAATACTTGATAGACACTTTCTCTTTAGGCATGATAGCTGATTTGACCAATGAATTTGGAACACTTATGGGAGCATTTTCTTGGTTTTTGACTACGAGTTTGGCAACTAACTTGAGCATAAATGTTTGAAGGTTGCTTACTACTTACTTAGCCTCTTATAATCTATCTATAAGATCAAGTGAGGGTGTAGACTCAATTTTTAACATCTATTTCCCCTTTCTAGATATCTTTAGATTTATCGATGTTTAAGGATAAACTCTTGGGCTATGGCAAGAAGAGTTGGTTTTAGATACCCATTGTTTTATGATAACATGATTAGGTTATGGTTTCTCTATTGAGTCATGATGTTTATTATCAAAAAAGTAATTATAAGGGGGTTTAGTTCCCATATATATCAAATGCATCATATTATGCTCTCTATCAGCATATAACTAATGTTTAAATTAGTCCTAGGGTATGTCATATGTGTGTTTCTCTTCCAAAGGGTCATATTCATATAATGATTGGGAAACTAGTACACCTCCTTGGTCTTGAGGATATAAATCCTCATCCACAGGTTCTTCATATGCATCTTACATGAATAGATCAGTTTGACATTGGACCCAACTATCTTCATATGTCATATTATAAGCCATACCACTACGTGTAAAATGTGGCATATTGAAGTTGATTTGGGAGAATAGAACTAATAAGGAAATATGTCTTGTGGGAGAAGACAAGGAGATATTTTAGAAATGATAACACTTCAGAATGATTTGAATTAGAATAAACTTGTGATTTAGAAAAAAAAATATAAATACACACAAAAATCACAATGGTACTTGCTCGCACAAGAAGGTATGAAGTGTACACAGTTTTTACTAAGAATGGGAGAGGTAGAAGTGGGAAAGATGTGACTAAGAATGCAGATAGAGTAATGTTACTATTTCACATGAGAAGTATGTACGAAAGGTAAACATTTTGATCAAACTAATTCAACATAAAATTTTGATAGAATGACAGAAGCAGAGTAATAATATTATTTCACATAGGAAATGAGGTGCAAAATGCAATGTTTCAACCAAGACCCAAGTTTTTGAAAAACGAATCACATAGATAGAGTAACAACTTATTGTATAAAGATATAATGACAACATTATGACAAGATGACCTCAAGCACATCAGCATCCTATTCTAGAAGCAAACTAATAATAAGTTGCTTTGTATCATTGGATTCTATCGATATACTCCTTGAGAGGAATTAAGTTGTAATCTAATAAATTTAGATGCAAATGAAAAGTAGGGTTTTTTAGGCCCCCTCTTCTCTCAATAATTAGTACAATAACATGTAACTTTGGGGTACTCACCTTGCACCAATGATACTCTGTGACAAGTGGGGTTTCTAAAACTATAGGCTTCATGTGATCTAGGGAGATCTCTAGTGTGATTAACAATTATGAGATATAACATGAGATGTTGAATTCATACTGGTTAAATTAATTACAAGGTATATTCTTTTGCATAGTGACTTAATCTATGTACTACTTAGTGAATTCCCTTGGTTACCTAGACCTAACTTGGGTTTTTATTACGATTGGAGAGGCCAGATGCTCAGCCCCCTAGCAATCATAGTATGCATGCCTAATTTATATACCCCATCATAGAGCAGGGTTAAAAATATTTCAAGAAATGAAACCTCGGGTAAAAACTTCCCTAAATAACTTGTGATTTGGCTATGAACTCCCCCTCACAATCCAAATGTGGAAAATAAAGACTTTGAAATAACTTTAGGGTCATTTTTAGGTCACGCAAGTCACTTGAAGCTTGGGGAAATCATACACAACTTTTATTCATTTAGGAATCAACCAAACAAAGCTATAAACGAGGTGATTTTGATCACCATAGTTTCCTAAAATTTACATGGGGAGAGCATACAAGAAAATTTTGATTTACTAAAAGATAAACTTGCATAAAATAAGGAACAATAACTTTGAAATGCTCTTAAGAGCTCTAGGTTAAAATGTTTGTTCATTTTTTATACACGAATTTTAAATGTGATCAATTTATATATGTTTTAATATATACTCCCACCCCTTTTGGAGCCTACAAGATAAAAAAAATTACTAATTTTGTTTTGTGGGTCTTTGGCATGCGTAAAGCTTCAAACATAAATGTTAGAAAATTGAACACAAAATTTTTGATAAAAAATAGTAGTTAGTATTTTGATCATAACTCATAAAATATACATCAGTTTTTCATGAAATTTTTATAGGTTTTTTAAAATATAAATAATCACACCTATGAAAAAATTAAAATAAAAAATAATAACAGATCAAAAGTTATGAATAATTTATCAATCATTTTTTAAACAAAATAAAAAATAAAAAATGACTGTTAGTAATTTGGCCATAACTCCTAAAATATAGATAAGTTTAAAAAAAAATTGAGATAATTTTTATAGAAAAATTCCTCACATTTCTAAAAAAAATTATATTAAAAAAAATAATGGATAAAAATTTATGGTCATTTTACCAACCATTTTTAGTTAAACATACAATCTAATATAAAAGATGACAATTAGTAGTTTGGCCATAATTACTTAACTATACAAATATTTTCAATGAAATTTTGAGAGGAGTGTTATATGAAAAATAAAAACACATATGAAAAAAATTTATGATCAATTTATCAACGACCTTCAGTGAAAATCAGAAAAATAAATTTTAACTAAAAAGTTTGCTAAGGAGGCTCAAATGCAATGTGTGGATTGCACGTCCCATCAGGAATGACATATGTATCCATGTGAGTTTTAAACCTAATATTTTAAAAATTGTTTTATGAGGCAATAAAATTGATTATTAAATCATCAAGAATAAATCTAGGACCTCGGAACTTAAATACATGTTAAGTGAACTACAAATTGCATAAAGATTTGAACAAAAGCAATGCAAACCTCCTTTGTAGCTTGAATTTCAATTGATATACGAACCATATCTAGCATAAATTAGTATTTTTTTGATGATAATTAATGATTATCCATATATACCTTAGCTTAATGATGCATAACATGACTAATTGATGAATTGGGTAGTACTTCCTCACTTGAATGTTTGCTCGAATGTTGACAGGGCTTCACTAAAGGATTTGTGCACACTAAATTTTAGTGTAAAAGGTCATATTTATAAAGATATCAGATTGATAACAACCCTCCATCTTGAAATCAAGATGAGTGGTTTTTAATGACCCCTCAAATGAACACATGGATCAACAACATGGATCATTGATATGAGCCCTTCATCTCAATCAAGATGACGGGTGGAGGATGATATTTGTAGATATCAATAAGGGTTAAATATAATACCTTCATCTTATTTATAAGATAAGGGTGAAGGATGCTCTTTGTAAATATAAAATATGAATGAATTTGGGCCCTTCATCTTGTTTCCAAGATGAAGGGTAGAACATCCTCCCCAAGAAAGCACATGGAACTTGAATGTAGGCCTTTTATCTTGTTATCAAGTTTAAGGGTGGAGAATAATCCCATTTATTTTTTAATTATTTTGATAATTAGTGTGCTCATGAGGAAATATTCCTAGGATCTCAATATTCCCTTTTTGCATGAAGATATTTCTTGGAGGGAAAAGATGAATTAATTAAATGAAATGATATTATAATTCTATTTGTAATAGAAATATAATTAGAATAATGATTAATTATTTTAATAAAGGATCAATTTAAATAATAAAAATGTATGGAATTTGATTAAAATAATGTTTAATTAAATAAATCAAAGATCAATTTAATTAATACAATGTGTAAAATTTAATTAGAAGAATGTTTAATTAAATTAATCAAATATCAATTTAAATAATACAAATGTGGAAAAAGAATTAGAATAATGATTTAGAGGAGCGAAATTAGCCATTGCAATTAATTAAATAGTTCCAAAAACTTATTTTATTAATGCCAATGTAATGATTTGATTGAATTGAATAAGGAAAATGTAATTGATCAAAGAAAGGAATACTATCGAATTGATTAGAGAATTAGGATTTGAATAAAAGAAATTGATCAGAAATTTGAAAAATTGATAAGTGATCAGCATGTGATAATTGATTAGAGAATTTGATAATTTATCAGAGACATGATAAGTGATCAGAAAAACTTGATAAAGTGATCAGATGTAAACACTAGGTTGTCACACTTCAAGATGGCCTAAAGTGGATTTGAATGCTTACATTAAATGAATAGATGCTTTCAAACCAAATTGTGTGTAATTGATTGAAATCTCTCCATTATGTAACTATGACATGAAGGTGATAAAATTTGAGTGTCTATAGTTACACTAACAATAGATACATAAATTCGTTAAAACATATGGGCATGAAGCAGATATAGCATAAATATAGGAAAATACATTAAATACAAATCTATCTAGATGTTTAATAACATATTGAAACTGAATTAAAAGTGTGTAAATATTTAAAAAATGTGTTTATGAGATGCATATATGATTTATGACTCACCAATATCGGTATAGAGGTTGAAAATATTAAGAAGCGGGTCATGAGACAGTGCAGAGAAGAACCCAAAAAAGTGTAGGGAATTCAATGATGCGACAAATATTAGAATCTTCTTAGAGGAAAACCAATATCAAAATACTTTGATAGAGGCAAGACAGTATCTAAATAATATGATAGTGATGATCGGTCTTAATTCTATTAGTCTAATCCCAATAATAGTAGAATAAGTCACATACAATCTAAAACTATATGAATCCCTTTGTCAGTGCCAATTAACTAAAAACCTCTCCCATATTTTTTTATTGATGCACATAAATACCATAATTATTTATGCTTTATCTCAGGATCTAATCCACTCTAATTGACCATGTAAATACATTAAAATTTTTGTGTTATTTTCAATGGCTTGCCTTGGCCAACTCCCTATTATATGATAGGTTTGAAATCAACACTACGAAAAAATAAGATCAGATGATATGATAGTCCTAGCCCTTATCCATATGAGATTATATGAAAATAAGTAGTATATTTATATTCAATTTATCTAGCCCTTATTTTGGTACAAGTATGCAATAATAATTATTTAATAGATAGAAAATGCAGCAACAAAAGAGTAAAGGAAATACTTAGGTGTGATCCTTATAATTATGCAAGCATAGGATATGCTAGTGAGTTTTAGATGATGTATTAAGATGAATTTGTATATATAGACTTCTTGAATTCAATTTAATTATGTATTGATGCCCAAAACAATCTTATGGAAGTAGAAAAATGATAATTAAGGCATAACAAAACATGAAGACTAGGGAAAGTGCCCTAAGCTTCCATAATTAACATGAACACCATTGGATCATTATTACAATACATTGGATCTTTGTATGTGGGTGTTGGGTCATATTGAATTATAGGACAAGGTTAAGGCTATATGAGGCCCAAAAAATTTGATTCACTACTTATAGCCCAAAGAAAACCATCACGATCATAACCATTTGCCTGGGGTCTAACTGTTTGTCCATAAAATCTGGATCTAAGAAACTGCAAGCCATTGGAGCTAAACACCATAAGGCTTACTTTTGCTATTTCTTGTTAACTATCCATCTCATTTTATTTTAGATGTTGATACACATCACCTTAATCATGCAGCCTCTAAATATGGACATGCGGGGGCTTCTGTGGCCTTTTAGAAATGTAGAGACTCTTTTTTTCTCCTTTCTTGGCCTTTAGCATTAATGGTTTTTGGAGGTTCAGTGCCTTTGGATTAAATATGTCAATCTAAGTTGTTTCTCCCCATCCTATCATCCATGGGCTACACGTGGAAACCATTCACAAGCTGAGAAGTCTCTGATATTTGCTTTGGCTTTAAAGAGCACGGGGTGACACGTGTATACCATCCATGTGCATCTTCTCTTATTGCCTTGTGATTCAAAGTAAAAGGGCATTTACCCACATGTCAGTCTCATGCTAAATGGAGGCTTATCAAGACTCTTTATCCTTTTGATGGAACATCAAGTTGACAAGTGGCTTTGATCCACGTGCTTAGAGCCTTGAAAACATTTTCCAAACTTCACCAAAAGTGGACCCCATAAGGCTTAACTCTTACATTCAATCTCTGTTGGGACATATATTTTGATAAAAGGAATGTCATTGCACCATGTGTCCATCATGCGTAAGCTGAAGGCTTCTTTTTATTCCTTTGAGCAAAAGCAACATCAAAATAACACATGGAAACCCCTTGCATATTTCTTTTATACTTAGGCTTTTCAGCCTAAAAAATTTTAGGGTGTTGTTGGCTCATCCAAAAAGAAATATGAGAGTCTCAATAAAAATAAAACCATGTAGAAAATAATTCTATGGTTTTGATGACTCTCTAGGGGATCCGTGCCTGCATGAAAGAATCCTCAACTTTGATCGACTAAAAAGAAACCCAAAATTATGATTCCCATCACTGTTCCCTTAGATCTTTTATAGTGACATCTGGTACCCATCCCATCCTACCTCTGTCAGGTACTCCTGCTTCTGTAGAGCTTGAAAAGCTCTATCTAGCTCGATGATATCCTTATGAGAAAAAGATTGGAGACCTTACACCATGAAATACAATTGGTACTCTAGTTTGGTCATTAGAGCCAAAACTAACTCCACCTCATTGACATCCAAAGAGTCACTCAAAGACTATAAAATAGTTTGATCATTTTGTTTCTTGACCAATAGAATTTGTATATGGTCTTCCATTAGGATAGCAGTGTCATTGGGGAAAGGGAAAGGGAGCCCCAACTAAACCAAACCTTCAACTTGTCCTTCCATGCCTTTTACCCCTTCTTTCAAGAGATTTAGTAGATTCTTGCATTTCAAAGCAGCCTTATTATAGCTTAGAATCTCACTAACCTTCCCTATGACTGTCCTTCTATCAGTGACTCCAACTCCCTGAAGGGTCTCCTTTATTACATCATATAATTTTTCAATCAACACCTATGATTTAGGAACCTTAGCTGAGACTAACAACAAGATCTTCTCAATGGAGGACTCTACCCTTAAGCATAATATTTGTGCATCAGATATGAATTTGAGTGTGGGTCTAAGTTGGGTAACATCGGTAGAAATTCTTTGGCAGTAATAAACATAGAGCCCCCTCACCATTTTGACATTACCTCTTGCCTTAAGTTATTGGGATAACTTTTGGGCCATTTAGGTGACCTTATCCTCTGTTGCCTTGCACTTGACCTACAAGTTAGTCTTTTCTTTCTCTACAACACTTAGCTTCTACTAAAGATGTGATGCCTCTACTACCTTGTCACTACTCTATTTCTCCAAGAGCTTCTTCTCTTGCTCCAACAAGTTGGTAGATGCCTTGACTGAATCAAGCTCCTTTTGGAGCACATCTATTTTTTTGTCTAAAGTCCTCAAGACTTCCTTGAATATCGCTCCTTTCAAATCCCCATTGAGTTGGACAATTTCTTTGTATTTAGCCTTAAGCTCTAGGCTTAGATGACTTACTATGTTTTAGGCTTGAGCTAAGCCTAATTTTACCTTCTTGAGCTGATTGGAGGTTTTCAAATAATTTGTGGCAACCACAATAGTAGTCTCACTCATTAGCTCTACTTTGTTCTGCAGCCTAAACTGGGTCATGTCTATTACCACCACACTCATCATATAATCTTTGGGCCATATTTTCTCGAGTGGCTTACTCACATTAGGAACCATGTGATCGATGGTGAGAGAATGCTACTTGTGGTCATACAAAGACTACATTTGCTCAGTGGCCATAGACTTCATCTCCTTAAGTTTATGTTTTTCCTTTCTTTCTTCTCTAGCCTTCCTTGCCAAGTTAGACTGAGCATGGAATTATGGAAGAGAGGCCAAAATAACACCCACAAAAAAAGACCCATGGGGTAAACCATAAGGTACATTGATAGATTGTTGGGGTTGATCTTGTGAGGGAGATAGGCTTGTCAAGACCCTAGGAAAAAAGGTTGGCAAACTCAACTGTTGGGAGGCTAGAGTGAAGGGAATGTCAGATGGCATTAATGATTGAGTAGGTATAGCCAAGGAGGCTAAGGGTGCCAATCCATGTGATGGGTTTGGCATTAACAAAGTCTAGGTTGAAATTAGAATTGGAGATGAGGCAAGTTGTGTCTCTTTTTCTTTGTCTCCCTCCTGAAACATTACTCTTCACTTCTTCTATTCAAGGCTCTTTGAGGCATCCTCTTCTATGGTTGGGGCTGTCACTAGTTGAGATGAGTGTGATACTTCTTATTCAAAAGATGTTGTCTGAGTAGGATCTGAAGGGGCTGCCATTACAAGGGCTTTTGTGGGTGATTGGGTCATCTTTTGCTTCTCCACTTCACTAAGTGGAAGTGGCCAAGCCCAAGTGGTGTGTGCCATCGTAAATGCTTCTACATATTAAGGTTCCATTTGGGGCTCTAGAATATCACTGAGATCTAAACTAGAAACTAAAGAGGTATGAGATTCATCCCAGAGGGTCTCCCTTTTGGTATCTGATGATACAACCTCAAAATTTTGGGACAACTCACCAATATCTTGACTATACCTCCAGTACGTGGCTATTTTCTCTTGACTCCAGTCCATCCTGACTAAAGCCTATCTCAAACCCTTAGTCATGGCTTCTCATGGGTCAAAAATATGAGTGGGTTGATAAAAACACTTCCATGGGGTAGCTAAGAAGTCTTATAGTTCCACATACAAGTCAGGTGTATCTCTCCTCAGGGACCTTCTATCTTTAAAAACATTTCTGCTCTCATGCCTGAAAGGAGTATGGACCTTGCTCTTGGCAAGCCAAGAGGTCATGAAGCCATTTGGGTCATATTTCCATAAATCTAGAATTAAAACTAACCCATAAGTGGCCAACTTTCTACTAAGGATAAATTTTTCTTGCTTCCTTACGACAGTAATGCCACATCTAGATAGCAAGATGTCATGGAAGGCCTTCTTCTTCCTTCCTATTCCAAACTTGGAGTCAATAACTACTAACTGTTGCACCACTTCCAATCCTACTACCCTACTGGTAAAAACTTTAGGAATCATAAAAGGCTCCTCCCCAAAACCATAGACTTTGATGAAAGAATGACTGGCCCCAAAAAAGTAATCATAGGTGTGGTAGGGATAGAATAAGATGGCCTTAGTTGAGTCATTAATTCTATCATTTATCCCTTTTGGATCCAACTCCCCCATTAATGATGCCATAAATCATTTAGAAAACTCATAGGTGTCTGATGTTTCTGACAAGTGAGTCCATACAGACATAGGGATAACCTTGCAGGGATCAACTACTTCTAAGTCCCATAGAGTCAAATTCATATGATGCTAGAAAAATTAGGTATTTTGATATAGAATGAGGTGGAACAGATATGAGGAATACCTAAAGGTGGGATGATCACTAAAATTAGCCAACTATTGGCTCATGGTGTAGCAATGTGTTCTATAAAATCAAACTTGTATGCTTGTGTCCTAGAAATGGTCCTCAGATGAAAAATGGTTGCTAGCTGCCAATCATGTAACATTTAGTCATTATGCTTATTGTCAATAGTATCTTCTTTTCTTGTAAGTCAAATGATTAGGGTATTGCCCAGTCTTTATGAGATTAACCCTATCAATCACCCAAGACTCTAATTCATCTCCTTGGATATGGAGTATAGTTTCATCAACTTTTATTTCCTTTGTTGGAATTTCAAAATCTTGTGTAAGGTATTGACATAAGCCCCTTCCTCTTACTAATTTAGTGGGATTAACTTTGATATAATAATCTAATATCTTAGTTATCCAATTGACTCTCTTTTGAGTGATTTTTCCCTCAAGTATCTATTCCCTAACCCTTTAATGTGTTGCCAATATTTTAATCTTATTGCTGTTAACTATGTGTCTAAATTTTTTGAGTCCTTTAACAATAGCATAAGCTTACCTCTCAAAAAAATTATACCTTAATTCATAGTCTCTGAGAGTCCTAGAGAAGAAGGCAATTAGATGTTCTCTTTGTTCCATGTCCTTTTAGGTTAGTACTGATGCTATGCTATGTTCTCATCCATAGACATACATGATGAAATATTTTAAGAAATTAGGGTTGCATAGGACTAGGGCAAATGTAATTGCCCTTTTATACTCTCAAAACCTTTTCACACCTCAACCATGCATTTAAAACTGAGATCCTTATTTAGAATCAGGGTGATGGGTCTAACCACTCCAACAAATTCTGAGATGAATCTACTCACAAAGTTAATCTTCCCAAGGAAAGATTGTACCACCTTTTTATTTATTGGTAGGGATAAATCTAATATTGCCTTGATCCTTTCTAGATCTATCGAGATCCCTTCTTTTGAGACAATGTGTCTGAGTAATTTCCCTTGAGGTACTCCTAACACATATTTCTTTGGGCTCAAATAGATCCCATATTCCTGGCACTTTTGAAAAATAGCCTCCAATTGATCAAAATGATCTTCAGTCAACTTAGTAAAAAAAATGAGATCATCAAGATAAAACAAATTAAATCTATTTATTAATTCCCCAAAAGTGATGTCCATAGCTCTTTGGAATGTAGCCCCTATATTCGAGAGTCCGAATGGCATTTTAGAATAAGTGAAGGTTCACTTTGTGGTGAAAGTGGTCTTATGTTGATCTTCTTTTGCTAACCATATCTGATTATAACCTGAGAAGCCATCTAATAAGGAAAACTTCTTTATTACTATCGTAGTCTATAGGATCTACTCCATTGAGGGTAGGGGGTAGTGGTCCTTAAGAGAGGATTTATTGAGATCCCTAAAGTCTACATAGAGTCTAATCTCTCAATTCTTTTTCCTCACTGGGACCAAGTTGGAAACCCAAGTGGAGTGCTTGATGGGGAAGATAATCCTTGACTCTAGTAATTTTTTGAGTTCTTCTACCATGAGAGACTCTATCCTTGGATTGAATGGTCTTTTCTTTTGGTGAATAGGCTTTGATATTTTAATTAGGTCAATAGTATGTTGGACAATCTCTTTCTTATAACCATGGAGGTCCTTGTATGTCCATGCCATTACCTTATCATATTTGTGACATAAAGCCATCAATCTTTCCTTTTCCTTTTGAGTGATCACCTTCCCAACTTTCAATTTACTCTCGATTGAGACCTCGAGTTCAGTTAGTCTTCTTTACTTGACATGAACATTATTTTGTCCATTTTTGCATCATCAGGATCAAACAAGCTTGCTAGTGTTATCAACCCTTTTGGGAGCTTATTCGATCGTAATTGTATGATTTGATCACCATATGCCACTTCAATTTTAGGTTTTAATTGGTCCATGAACTCTCATAAATTTTGTAGAAAGAAAATGATCTATTGATCATTCTTGAAGACTTGCCAATTATCCACATTATCTAGGATACTAGGTCAGATGACCACTTTGACAGCTTCCTTATTGGTTAGCAGATCCTTGGTTGGATCAAACTAAGATCTAATTTGGACCATTCTATCTACTTCCATCTTTTGAGTCCTTGGAATTACATTGATGTTAAAAGCATCAAAACTTTCAATCAAATCTCAAACTTTATGGTGGTAAGACCTCATCTTTGGGTTTTTTGCTATAGCAGTTTCCCTTATATATTTGACCACTAGCTCAGAGTCCCCGAAGACTCTTAAATTCTTTATCCCTTCCTTTTGGGCAAGGATTAAGCCATTCACCAACATTTCATATTCTACTTCATTATTAGTGCAACTGAATTGAAAATGCAATGCCCTAAGGATATTCGTTGCTTTTGGGGAAGTAAGGCATATACCTACCCCTGAGCCATTTTTACTTCTTGCTCCATCAAAATTTAGAGTCCATGTTAAAGAATTCTCTATGGGGATTTCTTTTTCTTTGTCTCACCTTCCATTATGTCAAGGATTTTGGGATTCTCATCATAGATGACATAGGCTCCTAGGCCAGTAGAGTCAAAGTTTCCAAAAGGATCATCCAATGTCAACGCTTGTAAATAGTTCTCACCTTCATTTTCACCAACCTCTTCTATTGATTTATCTATACAATTTCTTTCTTCTCTTGAGATCATCATGTGGGAGGATGCGAACTTTGATCCCATTTAGTCCATAATGTGTTCTTTGCATAAGGGTTATGATAGCACTTTCATCTTAGAACCATACTTGGTTCTTAGAATTAGATGTGACCAATCAAGGGACATATATCCTCCAATTTTCCTATAAAGTCTCTAGATAAGCATAATCCAAAGATAGGAGGGATGTTTATAACCACTATATCTTGCAAAATAGTCACATTTGGGCAAGAATAGAGTTGTAATGAAAGTCCCCTGATGATCCTGATAGTTTGTACTGACTTCCCATCAAGTTGCATGACTCTTTTAGTCAATGGCTCATATTTGATTTTTAAGGCAGTGATTATTAACTTAGACATGGCTGTAGTGCTTGCACCTGAGTCTATCATAGAGTTATGAAGCAAATTTTTACCCACTATAAGAGTCATATAGAAGGGTTTAGGTTTAATCTTCCTTACTTCTTTTTTGGCATTCATTAGGACTGTTGATTGTTGTGGCTGAGGTATTGTTGGTTGCTCTTTGCCCCCTTTTGATGGAGCTTCCTTTGTGGTACCAAATTTTGGGCTATTATGGTCCTTTATTGCTTCCTACAATATTTCCTTTTGTTCAAGAATGGCTAACATATCCCATAATGAGGCATTAATAGGAGGTTTTTGTAGTTGTTTAACTATATTAATGGGTCCCAGTGGTTATAATTTAGAGTATTGGGGATACCTTGTTCTTTCAACTGCCATACTAGGGATCCCTTGATTTTAGGAAGTCCTTAGAATTTCTTGCCTTATCTAAGGAACCTGAGGGACTAGAGATATAGGACTTCTTGATTTTACATAAGAAGTAAGGACAATGTTTGTAAGCTCAATCATGTGCCTCTTTGATCACATATAGTAATTTGATTTAACTAGGTTCTTGGAATTCAAATCTTCATTAGTGAATACAGACTCTTCATCCTCAATCCATGAGAATAACAGATGTTCAAGGGCAATGTCTCCTTCTTGTTCAAGTGACATACCCTACATCTGAGCCACCATAACCACATTCTAGACTCTAGGGGATTGATATGGTGCAGCTAAATTAATTTCATAACTTCCTAATCTCCTTTGTTATATATTTACCATAAGACAATCTCTTGGCATGTGAGATTCATTACAAGGAAAACACCATTCATTTGTCTCTATTACCACATTATTCTGACCAAGAACCAATTCTCTTCCCAAACTTGGTAGAGTTGTCTGAAACGGTGAGGGTACATTGATAATCTAGTTAGGTGGTTGTGAAGAAGTTGACCTTTGAGTCCCTTAGTACCAATTCAGTTGGTAAGGGGGTCTATTTCCTTAGAAACTTGATAAGGAGGATGTTGGTGTGAAGCTTAGTTCATCTTAATATTAATAATTTCATTTGTGAACATTCTAAGGATGTTTTTAACATCATTCATCTCTGATAAGGTAGATAATGTAGTTGTGACTGGTGTTCCCTAAGATGAAGGAAAGGTATATAGAGAAGTACTACCTAGGAACTACTAGGAGGTCCTTCTTGAGCTGGGAGGGATAATTACGAGATCATTAGCATAGGAGGCCTTGGGGGTAATTTCTTGGCATCTATCAGATATTTTTTGCTTTTATAGTGAGTTCATAAGCATCAAGAAGAGTCTGCCCTCCTAATGATTGAATCATGATAGAAATATCAAAATTAAAAGATTTGAGATAGAAAATAATTACCATACCTATAGGCATTTGAGTTGAGATTGGGATCCTTTTCCATGTCTTTTAAAATCTAGTGTTGAAATCATTCATTACTTCTTCGGGGGCTCTCTTAATAGTGATTAATTATTGTAAGAGAGATGATCTATCTCTTTTTTCATTGAATTTATCACATAAAGCAGTTCCCAATTAGTCCCATAATAGAATTTGGTGCTAAATATCTATATCAGTCAAGAGTTATCCCCTTTAAAGAGGCGACAAATAGTCTCAAGGCTATATTTTGTTATGTAATAAAGTGGGCAGTACATATATTAGCCACGTCTTGAAGATGCTCTGCTAGAGTTTTGAAATCCTCTCCAATGAATTTAGGTAATGATTTTAGAGAATTAGCTAGAATGGGATCCCATGTATTGGGAAGCATAGGTATAATAAGTGTAATTCTACCATTCCAATCGACAAGGTTTCTAAGCGGATCCTGAATAGCCATTT
Organism: Torreya grandis; assembly: GCA_037957365.1. Lineage (NCBI taxonomy): Eukaryota > Viridiplantae > Streptophyta > Pinopsida > Cupressales > Taxaceae > Torreya > Torreya grandis. Next base: position 1,334,519 of record JARHVA010002984.1, on the reverse strand, counting down.
GTCCTCCAAAAATAACTTGTTGAGTCAGCCTCCTTCTTAAAGTAGTTGTCAAAGGTGGTGCTAAGAGTCCTAGGTTTACCATAGATTGAGATCTTGTAATTAGCCCACAATTATCTCTACTTGAAGGATGTCTACTCGTACACTTCTAAATGAAATTTGATTCTATCCCACCAGGCGTGCCAGTAAAACTATTGATGTTTAATTTTGAAACTAATCACCAAAGTCATGGGAAATTTTAAATATGTGGGGCTTGACCCTAAAAAAACCTCCATATTTTAAAGAAGATAGATCTTCTCTTGCGGTTTGGTGTAAAGGGGAAGAAAATAACACATAAAATAATTATCTAAACTACTAAGGTGATACACCAAGGTTGGATTCCTTTACTGACAGAGCATAGTGAACCATACTAATAGACTTTACTAAAGATAATTAAAGAGTGTAAAGCATGATCAATAATTCTATTAATGACTTATAGACTAACCAATGGCTCATAAGAGAAACAAGTAACTTAGATCAGCTTCTAGCCTAACAACACTCTATTAGTTTCAACAATTTTTCTTGAAAAGATTAAAGAGTATACAACATGATTAATAATCTCAATATTTATGTGAGACTGATAAAATACATATAATAGAAAATGAGAAACAATGATAAAAAGCTAACTATATTGTATAGAACATCACTCTCTCTTCATATATGAACAAATTACATAAGGTAGAATGCACATGATACAATATTCAATTTCCAAAGAGAAGCAATTGCTAAGGCAGTCAAATGTTTTCAAAACTAACTCCTAAAACTCTATATTAGTCTAGCTACTAAAAATCTATATTCATCCCCTTTGATCCACTACTTATATCCCAAGGAAAACTATCATGATCGTAACCATTTGCCTGGGGTATAACCATTTGTCTGTAAAATCTAGATCTGAGAAACTGTAAGTCATTAGAGTTGAACAACTTGAGGCTTACTTCTTCTATTTCTTGTTAATTATCCATCTCATTCCATTTTATATGTTGATCCACATCGCTTTAATCATGTAGCCTTCGAACATGGACATATGAGGGCTTCCACAGCCTTTTAGAAGTGCAGAGATTTTTTTTGCTCCTTTCTTGGCCTTTAGCATTAACAAATTTTAGAGGTTGAGCACCTTTGGATCAAAGATCCCAATTTGAGTCATTGATCTCCTTCCTACCATCCATGGGATACATGTGGAAACCCTTCCAAAGTTATGATGTCTCTGATATTTTCTTTGGCTTTAAGGAGCATGGTGGTGACACGTGTATACCATCCACCTGCATCTTTTCCTACTACCTTGCGATTCAAAGCAAAAGGGCATTTACCCATGTGTTAGACTCGTGCTAAATGGAAGTTTTTCGAGACTCCTTTTCCTTTTGATGGAGCACTGAGGTGACAAGTGGCTTTGATCCATCTGCTTTGAGCCTCAAAAACTTTTTTGAAACTTCACTAAAAGTGGACCCCATAAGGCTTAACACTTACCATTCGATCACTATTGGGACTTCTATTTTGATAAAAGGAAGGTTGTTGCACCACGTGTCCATCATGTGCAGGCTAAAGGCTCCTTTTCATTCTTTTAAGAAAAATTAGCGTCAAAACAACACGTGGAAACCCCTCACATGTTTCTTCTATACTTAGGTTTTTCGGCCTCAAAACTTTTAGGACGCTATTGTCTCATCCAAAGAGAAATACAAGAGTTTCAAGAAAAACAAAACCATTTAGAAAATAATTCTACAAGTCCATAAATAGGGTGGATAGTATGTATTATATAATTCATCATCAAAGGAACAAAGGAGGTCAGGCATGTCCTTTGTTGTCTAGTGTTAATAATAGAAAATTAAAATTAGATGCTATAGCAATATGATTGGAAGAAGGCTTGGAATTATTCATTTTTATTTTTTACCTTATTAGAGGTCTTTGATTTGATCCTTTTGACCCATTTTCTTATTGTAGATACCTAAAATTAGATGCTACAGCAATATGATTGGAAGAAGGCTTGGAATTATTCGTTTTTATTTTTTACCTTATTAGAGGTCTTTGATTTGGTCATTAGATTAGTTTACCATCCTGGTATAAAATTTAATCTAACCCCCTTAACTCTAAATATCCACACATATCTAAATTTATGGTTAAATAGTAAGATACCTAAAATAAGACACTTTGTGTCTTATTTTAGGTATCTTACTATTTAACCATAAATTTAGATATGTGTGGATATTTAGAGTTAAGGGGGTTAGATTAACTTTTATACCAGGATGGTAAACTAATCTAATGACCAAGGTAATTAATAAAAAAATTAGATAAATAATATTCTAAATTTATATAATTGAGATTGCTAAAAATAATAAAGTATATATATTACAATATATTGAAAGCAAATGATACTTGGTTTATTATGCACATGTAGGGCTGGGCAGGAATATGTTGGAAGTGGATTGGAAGATGACCCTGGAACAATCATCAAATTTTAGGAATATTATTTATGTGGCCTCAAACACTTACATCAAATCTAAACATTTAAATTATGAAATTAATTATAATGATTTAGCAAGTGGCATATGCTAAATATAGCAAGTACAAAAAAGGGATGAATACTTATATTTTTTGGTTGAAATTCTGACTGTGACTATATTCTAGAAGTGGAAATCAGATTAAAGTAGACTTATGATGTGTACATTTTAGGGACTGTATCTATGTCTATAGAACTATATCTATGCTTGTGCAAGGTCGATTATGTTGATCTAGATCAATATCTATTATCAATACTGACATGTGTGGAAATGAGGTATTGTGGCCATATGATCAACATCACCTATCTCTAAATCTAATATATATATATGACATTGAACCTTGATGATGCATGAAACTCCATAAATAAGCCTCATTTACCTTGAAACTCTAGGTATGCTTATGAGGGATATAAACCTACAAAAATTAGGAAATTTTAATGCAATGAGCTCACCCCAATCACCCTCGTTTGATGATTCACCATTACCTACATATCTGATAATCTGAGGATGGAAATCAAGCCACACATAGTTCTCCCACTTAATGTGATTGTGTAATTATGTTTTTTCATTATATTTATGTAGCTAATGATTTGGATTTTGATACTTGATAATGTTTACATTGACTTGGCTTTAGTTTGTTTTAGATTTGGGTTGTGGCTACTCTTAGTGGTAGAATAATAATATTATAATAATAAAGTAGACTTGCTTAGTGTACAATAGTGTATATATATGTACCAGATAAGTCCCAAGTCCCTTTTGAATGAGACTTTGATTTGTATATATATGAATCCAACTAATTAATTTCCCATGCCAATGACACACTAGGTAGATGGGTTGACCCTAAGGAAAGGTTTACTTTTAAAAATTAATTATTATTAGAAGAGGGTTATTTTCAACCAGATTAGATTAGTATCGACTAGTAACATTAACTAAAATTGACATGTGTACAAATGGACTAAACTGAAAGTTTAAAGATGTTTGTGCAAGACATTTAGTAGGTTTGAAACAAATAATGAGGTTTCCATATGTTTCTAACATCATAACAAAATATATAATTCATAAGATAGCATGTAAGTGTGAGAAAATGGAAAATTAGGACTGTGTTTGTGCGCTCAAGTCATGTGTGGTAAATGTGTGTCAAGTTTTTCATTGTCAAGTATCAAATCCCATATTTTAGTATCTACATTGGGATTCAAGGATCTTTGTATATTTTAAATTAGAAGGAGATGGAGAAGCCAATCTTGTGAGAGTTTCGTTAGATCTCTCAAATGTAATATCCACAAAATTTTTGGTTTAATTTTATAATGCATAACAATTGTTATCTCTATGCCCATATAATAATGATAGTTAAAAAATGTTCTTGCCCCTACTCATGTTAGGCAATTTGTGGGGTGATGGTGATTAAAAGGTAACATGATCAATTTATTATCAAGGATTTTTCATAAAATAACACTTGGTATATATTTGATGATGTGTCAAATTGGATTAGTTGATTCACATTTGAAGGACTAAGACTCATGTGAGTTTTTATTGTATGAATTATCTCATTTGGAGCTTCTTTCTAATCAATGTCCTTATTTGGAACTTTCTATTTATTAATTTACTTATTTTTAACCTCATTCTAAGGTGAAAATTTATTTTATGAGTTGAAGGTGTTGACTTCTAAGAACTAGAAAAAATAAATGTACAAGTACATGCACACATATCACCATCGAATTTATCCTTATGTGATTTAAATTCTAAAGTTAAAGTAGCAACTTGGCTTTGAAGCTCACTTACGGCATGTGTCATAGATACTATATGACTAGTAGGAATGGTGATGGTTTATGAAAGTTCTTTTATTGGTTTCATCTCGCCATCTATATTAAACATTGATATTCTAGCCTCGTCACATGTATTTCTACCATTGCATTGCTTAGAATCTCATTACATATTCACAAATATATCATTATATTGAGAATAATTATTGTAAGGTATAACATCATGAGAGTCAATGTGTATATATTATCTATCCATTGCTTTATTTTATTCTGTCTCTTTAGTGGAAGCCTAGTAGCATCAAGAAGTGTGTTAGTTAATTCATTATTATTTTCTTCTTGTTTTATTGTATGTCAAGTGGAAGGGTCTAAAGAAGAAGGAGAATTGATTTTTTGAATTACAACATTGCTCTTATTCTGCTTCACTATAACTATACAAAGATATAACACTTGCATACCAATCTACCACATCATCATAATTATAGTCACCATAACCATTCATTCAATCACACAAGCATGCTCCTTATCTACATAATCACTATTATTAGGTACACACACATGATCATCTACATCCACATTTGTCCACTCATTGGCATAACTATTAGGCATAATATGTGTAGATAATAAGGTATCCATAGGATGAGATCTATTAGGGTTTTGTGGATGCACACTCATAGGAAAATTTCCAACCTTTAAGATGACTACCTCTAGGAATACTATAAAGAAAAGACCAACTCCTAAGATAAGGGTGAATACAAAACTCTAGGGTTTTAATGATTGAAAATCATTTTTTGAAATCCTAGGAGAAGAGACAAATAAAGGGAAGATCAAAAATCCAAACTGAAAAATTAGGTTTTGATGTATAAATATGAAACCATAAGAAGAACAAACCCTGAGGCAAGAAAGACCTAGGGTTTGCATTGTTCGAAAGAATGACCAGGTTCAACATAATGTTCTTACATATTTTAGTCATCTAAACAAGCCAAAACTATGAATATTCAGGTTGCATAAGATAATACATAAAGTATGTAGATTTGAATAAAAAAGTAGATGATTTATTGCACTTATTATTTATAGAAATGACAAGAGAATAAGGTGCTTGGTCTATTATTTTGTGATGCTCGAGCTAGATGTGCACAGTCATCAGAAACAGTCTGCAATGGCTCTATAATCACTCAACTCAAGAAACATAGTATCAAAATATGCTAGGATGCTATCAGTAAGGCTCACAATGCGACAATGAGATGTGCCCATTGTCTGTTGGAATTGTCTATGTGTTTTTGTCAGTGTATTCTACCACAAAATGTTGTCCCCATCTATAGATATTTATTTTGAGTGATTTTGTACCTTCAATCATATGTAGAGATTTAGATTTTTGCCCTTTTTTGCCTTGAAACCCTAGCTCCCCTTTTGACACTTGTTTGACCTAGAAAAAAGAGTATAAATATAGGTTAGATAGCCTGAGCCATGCCCTTCTAAGTGGTTTAGCGTTTCTTAAATTTTTTAATATTTTAAAAAGGGTTCAAACCACATATAATTCTCCCATCTATGTGTATGTGTGCTTAATAGTGATTTGCTAAGAAGCAATGCAACTCTTTGGATTTCAACATTTGACAATATGTAACTTTGACATTGTTTTAGGTGTTTAGACTTGGCTTAAGAACTGTTCCTTTGAGGGGTTTTCAAATTTGAATGCTTTATAATAATTCCTCTAGGATGTGCGACTAATTTTGAAGGTAGTGACCGAGTGAGAGCTAGCCCCAGAATAGCCTTAGGCTTTATGTATATATAAAAGACTCTTTGGGTAATTTCCATCCATAACTGACTTGTGAAACATATGGACCAACCTAAAAGAAAGATTTGAATTTGAAAAATAATTGTTTGGAGAATGTGGAATACTATAAATAAACGCAAATATCGCTGGTAATTAAAAATATATGTGTATTCAAAACAATCTAAAAAGAAAACCATAATTTAAAAGATGATAAAAATTTACTTAAAATAATAAATCATTGAAATACGTACTTAAAAAATGAAATGTGTTGATAATCAAATTAATCCTTTGACTTAGTTATCGGTAAAGAAGCTTGCAACCGCCAGAGAAAGATAATATCAAAGAAGTTTACACGCAAGGAATTTGCGTTTTAATCTTATCCGTTGAAACGGAGAGTTCCAAGTATAGCATAACCGATAATTTTGTGTCCACAATTTCTTCTTAGTATTAACGACTTCATTAAATTTGTTTCCGGAATAATTCACGGACTAGCGTGCACCACATCAGATACTTTTATTTTAAATTTTACTAATACAAGTAAAGTTGAATATCAACTTTAATTTTTAATATAATAAATGTATTTTTATTTAATCACTGAATTAATTAAAATATAACTTTTTCAATATTTAAAGAAAAGAATTTTATATTTCAGAATAAAAATAATAATAAAATAAAATATAAAATACAAAAATTAAGTTGTTAAGATAATCTAAATACTGTTTAAAATACTTCCTATCTCATTATAAAATTGCATTTGAAAAAGAGCATATAAAATTTGTGAGGATTATGTTTTAAATTATTTATTAGATATCAGTTATAAATAACGTATTTTTTATAACTTTTTAATTTCATCATCAATGATTAAATTATGAGAATATCATATGCACTTTTTCAAATATATATATATATATATATATTAATAATGGTTAATATTTTTGATCGACCTTATAAACCGGAAGTAGTAGTTTTTATAGAAACCAGAGCTGGACCTAGGTCACAATGAGGGGCTCAGTGCCCCAAACTACAAGGTGATAACACCAACCAACACACCTACCATAATGAAGGATAAAATGAAATAAAAAATCTCACACCACAACATCGAACCAAAGAAAGCAAACTAACAAAACAACTATAAAAAAACACTAAATAAAACACATGCCCCTAAAAAGTTTGAGTACCTATAACATTCTTGTACTAAATAGGTTGCCACCTATCAGCGAACTCATAACAACTAAACAACCAATTAACAACCATAAAATAAATTCTCAAACCAATAAAGGGCATTAAACAAGCCCCAAAAAGATTCATCCATTAAGTGGGTATAATTCTTCTCCTGGAGAGGAGTTCCTCCATCATCCTCTGAGAACCATCTCTAATCAAAGCTTATGCATCCATTCTCACCCTTTCCACCTTCGATTTGCAACCTTTGCGTTTGGTCAAGCCACCTACATCAACCTTGGGTTCCCCACCATTGGATCTTGAAGGCATTGGTAAGCTAGGAAGAGATAATTGATCTCCCATTAAACCATGGTCTGCATTCCATCTTTGGGACCATCAAAATCTGAGAGAGGGGAGTTCAAATCCTCTTGAGGACTGGATTTATCCTCTTCTACCATCTTCTCAAGAGAATATCCTAGAGTGATAGGGGAAGGGGCAAAGGGAGGACCAAGACACTGGGCAGTGAACACGTCATGGTTATGCCAAATAAAATCAATATCGGGTTGACCCTCTTTAATCTTCCAAATACATTATCAGCCAGTAGAGATTTGAAATAACAATTAGTTGCAAAATGACCCAAATGATTGCATTGAAAATACCTAAAAAGTAGACCTTCATAGTTGAAGAAATACATCCAAGATCCTTGGGAAGATTCCACTTTAACAAAGTGAAACAGAGGTTTGGATAAATCAATGATAACATAAACCCTCACCATTATGCTTCCCCTATAACTCTCATCCAATTTAACAATGGAGCCCACCTTAATGATTAACATTTTGCTATGTTCGTCATTGCAAAAATTGAAGGGTATATTATACCACCTAAGCCACAAAGGAGCAATAGAAATAATCATCTTCTTTGGATAAAAAATGAGGACCAAGGGCAAAATAAAAATAGAAATATTCTCATTATCTTTTAATAATAATATTCTTGTAAAGTTCAAGAAAAAATTAAAACTAAAATATTTACATGCATATTAAAAAATATAATTTAATTACAAATGGAATGCCAATCTCAATCTTTGTTGTGTCCCATCATTTGGACTTAAATAATATTTGTTGTGTCCCATCATTAGAACTTAAAGTGTTAGAACATAAATAATGTAGTAAAAATATGTTAGTATGTGGTATTTTGTGAAAGAATATTTTTTACATTTACATTCAAATAAATTTTGAAGAAACATTAGATTCAATCAATAATAAGGTTAATTTTTATTTTTTTTTAAATTATATAACCACAATAAGGTTAATTATTTTTATTTTTTAAACTATATAACCATAACATATATATCAGATAAACTTTCTTTGTAAAATATAATAAATACTAATATTTTAATAGTTTAAACTTTCGATATGATTGTAAATAACTCATAAAAATATTTCTAATTATATTTATTAAAAAATTAGGTATTATATAACTTGACATTTTCCCATATTAAATTTAACCAAATGTATATTTATTATTCTTATTAATTTATATTTACCATAAATTTATAATAAATATTTTTAATAAATAAATATATTCAAATTATAATTTTATTGGATTGGAATGGGTCTAATCATTGGCCCATCAAGCTCACAACTAGTTATATTGCTGGGCCCAAGAAACCTCCCTTTAAGTTTTAGCTAATGTGGCTTCAGGATTCTTCTCTCCATAGCCTCATGACCCACTGGTGGAGGCAGGGAGGGCCAGCATATGGCACAACCATGTTCTCCTTTGCCAAGAAGCTTTAGTATGTGAAGTGAAAGCTGCAGGACTAGAATAGAAACAACTTCAGCAATCTCCATGCAATGAAGAAAAGCGCACAAGAGAGGCTGGACATTGTTACCAGACAAATTCTTGACTTTGGTTTGACAAATGATCTACATAAGGCTAAATCTGTCTTTGAATGACCTTTCGAAATGGGAACTATGGGAAGAGATCTTTTGGAAATGGAAGGCTTGTATTGACTGGCTCTAGGAGGGTGACAGGAACACAGCATTCTTCCACAAGTCATTCCAAGCGCAGCACAACAAGAACTATATATCTTTTCTTGTGACATCGGATAGAACCCGCGTAACTTCCTCTCCTGTTATATTCGAGGAAGCTATTTGATTTTATTCTGAGCTCCTTTCTGGCTTACCACCTACTGCTGAACTAGAGGAGAATGAGGTCTTGGCCTGCATACCCCCTCTCATCATGCCAGAGATGAATGAAGTGCTGTTGAAACTGATTGATAAGTCAGAAGTTGAAAAAGTGGTGTTTAGTATGTGCAGAGGTAAAGCTCCAGGTCCAGATGGTTTTTCAGCCGAATTTTTTCAAGAGTTATGGAGTATTATCAGTCAGGATCTCATGGAAGTAGTGCAGGAGTCTTACCTCAACAAAGAAATGCTTAGAACAATTAATGCAACTTTCTTGGTGCTGATCTCGAAAGAGAAACAGGCTAATCAGATGGATCATTTTAGGCCCATTGCACTCTGCAATATGGTCTACAAAATTATCACCAAGCTCATTGCAGAGTGGCTCAAAGTTTGGATCCCCATGATCATCTCAGAGGAACAGGGGGGCTTTGTGGTGGGAAAGCAAATTGTGGATGGAGTGGTGATTACTTCGAAAGCACTCCCACTCTATGTATAATTCACAGGAGAGGGCTATGTTTATAAAGCTTGACTTGGCTAAGGCTTATGATAGGGCTGATTGGAGATTTCTGCAGAAAATCCTTCTGGCATTTGGCTTTGGTCAGGACTGGGTAAAATGGGTGCTTAGTTGTGTTACTACCCCCTCTTATTCAGTCCTCATTAATGGGGCACCTTCCAGACTGTTTGGGGCCTCTAGAGGCCTCCGCTAAGGTGATCTGATTTCTCCATAATTGTTCATTATTCTTGCTGAGGGGTTGGGCCATTTTATTAATTTTTGGGCCTCCCAAAACTTGATTTAGGGGTGGCAGTAGGGAAATGGGATAGCTAAGCTGACTCACCTCCAATTTGTGGATGACACCATCCTAGCTGGGAAAGCCCAGATTAGGGAAGCGCAAGCTTTCAGGGGCTCCTTGGATTCCTACTTAGCGGCTTCTAGTCAAAAAATCAATGAGCATAAATCCTCCATTTTTTTCTTTAATACTCCTGAGGCTATCTAGCGAAGGATTGTAGCTACTCTTAGATTTTAGAGGCAGCCTCTCCCGATGACTTACTTGGGGATTCCTATTGTGGTTGGTAGGTAGCCCAAGATTTTTTGGTAGAATGTACTAGACAAACTGAGGTAGAGATTTAATCATTGGACCCACCGTTGGCTCACGACTACAGGGAGGGTGACCCTTTTGCAATCTATGATTCAAGTGTTTCCCATTTATCGTAGTATGGTCTAGGCAGCCCTGATGTATTTTCTCAAAGAATATGATGCTCTTTCTTAGCAATTTCTGTGGAGCAACAATCTAAGGTATTCGAAATGGAGTCTTGTTAATTGGAACACTGTTTGCTAACCAAAGAAGGATAGAGGTCTTGGGCTGAGATTTGCTATTCTGTCTAGTCAGGCTGTCACAGCTAAATTGTATTGGCGGTGGTGCACCAACCAATCCCACCTCTAGGCCCATATCTTGTCTTCAAAGTATTTCCCAGGGGTTAACCCATATAAGATTCCCAGGTTGTCTATCGAGGGAAGAGGCTCTATGGTGTGGAACACACTCAAACTTGGAGCTCAGTCGGTGTAGCCCAGCCTTTTTTAGATCTATAACAGTGGTTCAGAGGTGCTTTTCTACGAAGACTCTTGGAACGGAGCTCCTCCCCTCCTTTCCTCTCATCCCCATTTGTAGCCCCTGTGTGATTCCTTTCTCACTGCTGGATGGACCACAGTGGAGCATTACAAATTGGGGACTACTATTACTTATAAATGGAATAATGAGATTGATTGGCCGCTGGGAGGGACTATGGAGAACCAGTAGGAGCTATCTCACATCCTTGCTATTAGAGGTTGCAGCTCCTTGAGGGAGAGTGATATCCTGGCTTGGGGAGGCAACTCCAACGAGTAGTACTCAGTATCTTTGGGCTATCAGGAGCTCACAAAGAAATGTTTTGGGGAAGTGGAATTCTTATGGGGAAAGAAAATTTGGAACTCTGCATCATGGCCAAAATGCAACTTCTTTCTCTGGGCTCTCACCTACAACCGATGTTTGACATGGGATAATCTTTGCAGAAGAGGTTATCATGGTCCTTCAATTTGTTTACTTTGCCATAACAGTGAGGAGAATGGGGTGGACCTCTTCTTCCAATGCTCCTTTTCTAGGAGATTATGGCATCTATGGTGGAAAGCATGGGGTTGCCCCTATTGGCATGTATCCTCCTTGGCAAAATTTTGGCAGCACCCGGGTCGACCTCCTACCAAGGCGTCTATACTGTAGACTGCGTGGGCAATTGGACCTACCTTTATTCTCTGGAATATCTGAATAGAGAGAAATAAATGGATTTTTCAAGAGTCATGTTCTGGTCTCAGGGAGGTGTGGTTAAAAGTCCTTAATGCAATTCAGGAAACTATCCATGTCAAATGTGACAATACAACAGAAATGGACCCTGCTGAGACCATGATTTTAAAATGGTTATCCCCTGTTATGCTCGCTACAGATTTCCTTCTTCCTTATATGCATCCCACAAATAGGACCAGGCAATGGGTGCCTCTGATTTGCCATCTGGGGTGTTGGACTCCTCCCTTGGAGGGGCGTATTAAAGTTAATGTTGATGGATCCTCCAAAGGCAATCCCGGTGTTGCTAGGATAAGCGGCATAGGAAGAGACAATAATGGCTTGATTTATTTTTTGTTCTCCATTTACAAGGGCCACCATACCAACAATTTGATGGAGGCTTTGGTGATCCTTGAGGTGCTCAAAGTTGTTGCAGACAGGGTTATCCTAGTGTTATCTACGAGTTTGACTCGTAAGTGATTATTAACTTACTGAATAATGGTAAATTTGATAATGTTGATTGGCAGCTAGTAGTGGTAATTAAGTAGATTCATCAGATTAGTGCATCTTTTATGTTTATTTCCTTTAAGCATATTCCTCGTGAGTGGAATGGAGTTGCTGATTGCTTAGCTAAATGGGCCTCAGAGAATGGGTTGAATTGGTGTATTCATGAGCAAAAGATGCTTCCAGCTGGATTAGCCCTTACCCTGGCTCAACTTCTTGAGCAGGACATGGGTTTGTAATTTTCCTATTTTTGGGTTCTTTTAATAAATTTTTACCCCTTTTTAGTTGCCAAATTATAATTTTATTTATTAAAGAATAAAATTAGATATTTTTGTTATATCATTTAGTATTAGACTTTTTTTATGAGAAAATAGTTTTACATAATTACATTTATTAATATACATAAAATATATATATAATTAGACAAAATAGTAAAAACAAATTTAATTGTATACATAATATATTTTTATTGAAATAAATGACTATAAAAGATTTAAAAAGAATATTTTATCTCATATGAATCTAGAGACAATCATTAGATTTAGATGGTATATGACAAGTTAAGACATCGAAGCAAAACAAACCCAGAAAATGTATGGCGATCAAAGTCTATGCTTAGGGTTGTCTATGAATTCTATGAAGAGTGGGGCCATTCCCAAAAGCATGAAATCATACCTAGTAGATGAAAAATATGGAGAAAAAGATTTTATGACACGAAATTTGTAATCCTTAGGGCTCTAACAACCTCACTTTCTTTCATGAAATTCTACATGGAACTTTGAAAAATTGATCTCCTTAATTGAAACTTCAATACAGCAACCACATCTTGGGTATATATTATGGGGCCTGTGTTATCACTAGATTAATTCTTATCAAGACCCTATAATTTATACAATTTTAAGAACAACACCCAAATATAAAGCATGTTCAAGCATGAAATCTAATGATTAAGTATCTACTAAACTATATAACCTTTTGTGTTAGAATGGATACATAATAGAGTGGTGCATACTTCAAATCTACTTGTATTCTTAAATTTATGCTTAAATGCTTGAATTAATTACTTTGATAAATTCACAAAACATCTCTTGTATATGTAGTAATGATTGTATTGATGTTCTAAATGTACTAATACACTTATGTATTTATAGACTTCTCAAATTCAACTTAGGACTTTATTGGTGTGCAAGCCAATATAAAAAGGGTAGGAAATCTGACAAGAAAAAACTCACAATCCGTGAAATACCCAAAAATAAGGATCATAAGGGATGACCTCATAACCATATAGTGTATGTTTCTAGCGAAAGTCTCATAAACCTAGGGAAACAATAGGGTAGATGAGAAAAGGGAAACGAGCGGGACTAACTTTGACGGCCATATGACCATATTTATGTTTTTTAGTTGTAAAATACTAATTTTTTTGGTAGATTGTATCTGATGCAAGATAAAATTTTGGACATACCATAAAAAAATCTATAACATATATATATATATATATATATATATATATATATATATATATATATATATATATATATATATATTATTTATTTTTATACTATGAACTATACTAACATTTGAAGAGAAATTTTAAATAGATAATATTCATCAAAAAAATCATGATAGACAAGGTCAACCATCAAATTTATTTTGTGGATGGCATGACAAACACATTTTATCATTATTGACATTAATTAAATTATAACCCTTTCAATATTTGACTACAAGATACATATGTTTTAAATAAGAACATGCAAGAGAAAAATGATATAAAACACAAAATACAATAATTAACTTGTTAATATATTTCCCCTAACAATTCATGATTGCTAAGTAAAATAATGGGTACAAATAGTGACTCTGCTTCCACTTCTGAATTTGAAGTTGAACAAAAAAAAAAAATTGTGTAACATAATAAATGTGAAACCAAAGACATGAAAATATTTATAAGAGAATACAATAAATTTTGGAATAATGACCTTGAAAAGGATTAAATTTGAATTCCTAAATACCTTTCAAATGCCTCCCACATCAACATAAAAATACACTTAAAAAGAAATTAAAATTAAATTTTAAAGTTTTTAAAAATATTGTGTACCTATTTTTAGTTTGATATTTCAGATCACCAATTGTGATCCAATATCAAAAAATGAGTCTTAATAATGAATACAATTGGTGATTCAAAATATCAATCTAAAAATAGACAAAATATTTCAAAAAAAAAAAAAACATTAGAATTCCCCATTAATTAAAAAGGGTGTATAAAATTAATCATTTTTAATAGAAGGATAATATTTTAAGTTTCCCATTAAATACCATATTGACAAAAAAAATTAACTTTTTAAATTTTATCTCCAATGATTAAATTATGAGACTATGATGAACACTTCTTTAAAGTTTCTATTAAAACTATAATAAATTAAATTTTTGTTTTGTTTTGTAGAAAACATCGTAGGAGAGATGCCACATTCGAGTGAGACCCAAGGAGGTAGGGATATCTCTTCCATCAAAATCACCCAAGACTCGCATCTAACCTACCCCTTTGATATAATCAAAGAACATTCCTATCCAAAATAAAATTAGTTACTAGGTCGTGCATGTATTGGCCAAAAAAACTAAAAAGACGGATAACTTAATGCCCATACAAAAATCATGGTCAAAAGAGAAAAACTAACAAGCATCCAATCAAGACCATAATTTAAATCAATCTCCATTACCAAAAAAATAAATGGAGAGGAAGTAAAAACCAACAAAAAAAAACCAAACAATAACTGCACCCCACAAAAGAAGAAAGGAGATGCCAAAGAAGCATAAACTAATTAAGACTTGAGCACTCAACACTATTATTGTCTAGGATGAACATTCATAAGACCTAATTTATAAGGTTAGATGGATACCATAAAGGAGGAAGACCATATCCCTTCACATGAAATTGATCAAGAACCCAATTATCAAACACATCAACTACTTTATTGCATTTCTAAGGAGTTTACAAATAGATAACCCTGTCAAAATTCCTTTGAAGACTTTAGATTTTGTGAAAACATATTTGAATTCTCCAATCCTTAGAGATATTAAGATCAAGCTCCAATATCATTTGAATCCAAAACATAGAATCAACAATCAACTGGATGTTCTTCCACCTCACTTTCTAGGCTACCATCAAATGCTCCATAATGGCTTGCCCTTTAACATAATTATTATTAGTAGTGCCACTTTTGGTAGAGAAAAATAAAGCAATAGAATTAAAATAATCTCGACCAAATCCTCTAATGATTTCATAATCAGGATTCCTCCTCGAAGTTCCATTTATATGTATCATGTTAAAACCAAGGATGGGGAGGAAAGGGTGATTATTATTAGTGGAATCAACCTAGGAATGAAAGGGAAAAGAAACAATGTGTAATGCATGAAGAGTAAGCATCCATCATTAGGAAGGAACTCCAGGATGTTTCATCATGTGCATCACCTATTCTCTAATATTGTTAAAGGTGCACTGCCAAATTCAAACACTATCAGTGACTTCATGTTTGAAAATTATAGCATTTCATTCTTTTAATGTGTTTCATAATAATAGAGAAACTCTAGTCCAAATAATCTGATTGGAGAAGGCATCAAATTAGAAAATATGACTCCAATTTTGAAGGGGTTAAATAAGAGAGGGAAGACCAAATTAAAGAATGTCCAAGATATCCACAAGGTGTTGTCATAGATTAGTAGTGACGGGACATGATAAGAATAAATGAGGAATAGTTTCCTCATGATTCCGGCATAGCTCACATCTGAAGGGACCATTCAATCCCCTTTTCATAAGTTGGTCCCCTGAGAGAACTATGCCATGAAGGAGTAACTAGATTAAAAAAAAATCTTTAGGCCATAGAATATGACTCCAAAGTTGCTTAAAGATCATATTGAGAGGTTGATCAGTAGGATGACAAAGAGAGTGATAACCATCAACCACAGTATATCCCCCATTATGGTGACCTCCCTAGGTCAAGATGTCATCATCATCTAAGCAAGAGGGGTCTCTCTCCTTAAGATAATGGAAAATTTGGTGTTTATAATCCATCAAAATTTGACTCAAACAAACTTCAGGGGGATTCCATTCCCTGTTAATCACCCAATCTCTGTTAGATCTTCTAGAATATTTAAAATCCATAACCCAATCTTCTTGATGAAGTTGTTCCACTAACCCTTAGAAGTGGGGATATTATTCAACTAGAGGGGGATAACCATCCTAATAGTCAGTCTAAAAGTGGGTCTTTTTACCATTATTGATTATCCAAAAAAACTTTTTCTTGTTCATAGCTTCACCAATTTTAAGAACTACCAAAATAGGAGAGTCGCGAGAGGGGAGAGAAAATTGAACAATTTTATCAGGATTTTTACTAGTAGCATATTTAGCCCTTAAGGTTTGTGCCCAAATTTGTGAGGGAGAATGGAGAAGATGCAAATAAATATTCTCAACTAAGTCTTGACCATTTAGCTAGGTTAAGTGAAAACCCAAACCTTCATCTTGCTTATGGAGAGAAAGCATAATCCATTTCACCAAATATCATTTTTAATATGTTGAGGCTCTCTACATAAAAACTTATGAAATTTTTGATCAATTTATTTGAATATGGCCTTAGGAACATGGAAGATCAATGAAAAATAAATAGGAATAGCTTTTATAAATCCTTTAATCAAGGTAATCCAACACCCCATAGAGAGCCATTTATGGGTCCACTTAGAAATTTTGGTTTTTAGCTTGTCCACCAACCAAACCTGATCAGATAATCTACCTTCCTTTAGGGGACTGCTAAGGTCGCTAATCGATAGAGAAGCTCTTCAAAAATGAAACTTATTAAGAATCATATCTTCTTGTCTATGAGACGTATTAATTTTTTTTTGGAGTTATTCTCACTGATAAGCTGCCCTATTGCAACACTAAAAAGTTGTAATTTCTTATTCAAATTTAATGCCTATTGAGTTGAGGCTTTACCCATTATGGATGAATCATCCTTATAGATGCATCATTGGTTTAAGATCACGTGCAAGAGTAATGCCTTCAATAGTTCTATCTATTTTACCTTTGACAATTATTCTTCCCAAACTCTTTGCAAGAATGATTAAAAAAAGGAGAAAGAGGGTATCCTTATCAAATGCCTCTAGAAGCTCCAAAAGGCCTAGTGGGAGTGCCATTTGTGATCTAGTAATTTGACATAGAGGGGAGGTTAGTCTTGTGTTAGTCTTATAAAATGAATGAAATGAAAACACTAAGATCCTAACACCTCTAGCCTAGACACTAAGGAGAGATTAGTAACACAAACTAAATGAAAGCACAACAAAAACATAAAAGACACAACTCTTTTACCTTCTTTGGGAGCTCCAAATGACTTTGCTTAATGGCTTGCTTAACTTGTGCATCAAGAAGTATTTGAAAATTGAGGTTGTTTGGCTCCTTCTCTACTTGGCACCTTGGATTTGATGTTGCTTAGATTAAGATTTTGGCATGGTAATACTACTTTCATGAATTCTATGGAGCAAATCCTACATAATAACTCTACAATGTCCAAGCTTAGAAATGAAGAAGTATGGCCTTGTATTTATAGTCTTAAGTATGGCCATGAATCTATGAAAGGCCATTATTGGATACGATAAAATACCCTAATTAGGGATGTCTCAATATGATTCTAAGCTTTAATGAATGATGTACTAGTAAATTTGGGATGTTAAAATATTCCTAGGATTAACTTATAATGGTTAATAGGAATCAGTCTAAAGTCTGGTCGGAAGCCAATTGTGGCCAATTTTAGGTGTCTACACTTTTCCCCTATTTGGTAAGGCATTGCAAGCTATAGGCATAGTAACATATTCTCAAATAATTAAAAGGTCCTATATGCCTACGACTTCAATAGAAATAAATGAACTGTAGATGCCCCCTTGAGGGAGTAATTGATAAAAAGGGTCAATGATCGATCCCTCTAAAGAAGAAAATGATGGGACTAAAAGGATAAAATGAGGTGGAAATGACTAATTTGCCCATAGGTGGTTATAATTAGTGTCATATGAAGCTACCCTAGTTAGGAAAACAAATAAGATTATTTTCCCATAGGTGGTTATAATCATCAAAGATTGATTTTCCCAAATTGGAACAAATGGTTATATGTACTAAATCTATACTCATGGAGTAAGAGTAAGTTGATATATAGGAGAAAAATCAATTTGGGTAACCTCTAGGTATGTAGATGCACATCCTAACCAACAAAGATTAAAATTATTTCATGATTTAATTACTCTGCATGTGGGGAATGATTTGGTTAGATCAAGAATTATTCAAGTGCCAAGGAGAAGTATAGTCACCACATTTCTTGTAGGACTTCTGGAACTGATTTTTTTTGTAGCACGTGATGGTATGAATCATGATAAAACACCATGATAACTTAGCTGAAATATGCATAAGGACTAACATGCAATCCAATAAACAATAAAAAATAATGCACCAATGATAAAAACCATGATGATAATGTTGACCATATGAATATGGATGGATTCAAGAATAATGCACAAGGAATCACCCAATAAATGCACATAGATTAAGTCAAGGCACAACAAGAAAATAAACAAATAGACAAACAAACAAACAAAACACCAAGAAAAGAAATAATAAAACAAAACAAAGAGAATGAAATGAAATAAAAATAAACAATGGTTAATCACAATGTTAGCACAAATAGAGAAAAAATAAGATGACAAAAATTGTCCTTTACATTATAGGAAATAACAAAACAAATAAACAAAATTAGGGGAATAGAAGAAAAGGAAGGGGGTGGTCGAGATGACTCCAGATGCACTAGGCAAGTGGATGTTATTTACATAATTCCATGGTGCAATGTCTAACATAAACTTCAGGCCAAATGTAGTTCTATCAGGGGATGGGATAGAAGAAAATGATGAGAAAGAAAACATGATTGATGTTATAGAGGAATATGGGAATGAACTCACAAAATGGCAAGAGCATGGGATGTGAGGCCAATAAAGATGGGGAAACTAGATGACAAGTGGTTTCTTATGAAATAGTTAAGGTATCCCATAATCCTTAAGATAAATAAGTGGTTGATGTTTAAGATTTTATAGATATATTTTGGAACGTTTTTAAATTTTTTGGAGCATCTCAACCCGATGAAGGATTATGAGATACTAAATGGTATATGCTCAAAAAATGGTGAGAGTGTTCAAAATTGAAAATTGATCATAAAATGGTGAGTGTGGCAAAGGGGTAACTGAGCTAACCTCAATGTGAATTGAGCATTGCCTACATAGTCCCAGGATGGGACCTTAAGTCACTGTAGTTCTGCCTTATAGTGGAGGAAACTAACTAGTTTAGCAGCAAGTTCTCAAAATAGACAAAGTATGCAAATGGCATAGTATGATAGGCATGGAAAGGTGTCACTTCAAGGAATTAAAAAGGTACTATTCCTAATTTTTCCATAGGTGGTTATAATTAGGAAATAATGACATAGGTCAATGATACTAATTTGCCCATAGGTGGTTATAATTAGTAACACAATAGTGGCACTCTAATTTGCCCAAAGGTGGTTATAATAAATAGTACATGAATGGAATGAAATAAGAAATTAAGGGTACAACTACCAAACCAATATCATACTACTCCAAAATATGTCCTCTATCTAGAATGTGGAAACAAATACTGAAACTTGATCTGAATCTTCTTGTTGAAAGTACCCATGGAACCAATTGAATGAAACAAAGGTCAAAGGGGTTGGGTAGGGAGGTTTAAAACAACTTTGGTTGAAGGGAAAGGTATGGTAGAATGGTATAAATAATAATATTGATATTATGGTATAATGGAAAAGTGGCTCATAGACAATACTACAAGTCCCTCAAGTGAAGTAACATTTGAGGTGTATAATATTCATCAACTCATCAAGTTTATCCCCATTTGGTGTAGTGAGTTTGTATGCTCTGGAGCCATAATTTACAATAATGATATATGGGCCTATCTAATTAGGTTTGAAATTTCCCTTTTGTTTCTTCTTGGCCGTGGTATTTTATTGGTTTTCTTTGATAATAAGATCGCCAAGTTCAAATTATCTATGTTTAACCCATCGATTATAGTGGCCATGAAGTCTATTCTAGTATGCTTGCAGGCTATTGACTATGGCCATGCATTTTTCATCAAGCAACTCCATCTCTTATAGGTGAGCTACTTGGTAAGATTTATTATCTAGAACATGTTTTAGTGAAATGTGTAAAGAAGGTGACTTGACCTCAATAAGAAGAATGGCCTCAGTACCATAAACTAGGGAATATGGAGTGGCTCCTATTGGGGTACAATAATTAGTGAAGTATGCCTAGAGGGCATGAAATATTTGAAAGTGAAAATCATGGCCAACATTATTGATAATAGTTTTAATGATTTTGACAATGATTTTGTTAGATGCTTCTGCTTGGCCATTACCTTGTGGGTAATATGTGGTCGAAAAATGTTGAGTAATGTTGTACTAGGCACATAGTGATTTGACATCTTTGTTTATAAGTGATCCAACATTATCATATATAATGTCAGATGGGATACCATAGAAAAAAATGATATGGTTGAAGATGAATTTGTAAATTTTCTTTCCAATCATGTAAGTGAAGGGTATAAATTCAACCCACTTAGTGAAATATTCAATAGTAGTAAGGATGTGTTTATGACCATCATATGAGATTGGGTTAATCTTCCCAATGAGATTGAGGTCCCATGTAGTAAATGGCCATGGTGTAAGCATTAGTTATAGTGTTTTGGCTAGGGTATGAATCAGATTGGCATGCCTTTGACATTTGTTTCACCTTTTAACATACATGGTTACATCTGCATCCATAGTTAGCCAATAATACCTGGTACATAGGAGCTTTTTGGCTAGGATGACCTTCATTGTGTGGGATCCAAATAATCCTTCATAAACTTCTGATAATTATAATTTTTATGCTATCAAAGTTAAATAATGAAGTAGAGTTCCATCAAAGTTATGGTAGTAAAGGGTTGGTCCACATAGGGTATATCGTGAGGCATGATGGGTAAAGGCCTTAATTTTTTTATGGGATAGGTCTAGTGGCATAATATGGTCATGAGGGTAGGTGAAAAGGTTTGAATGCCATATAGAGTTGGGACCAAAAATATCACATATTAGTGCGATGGTTGAAGGTTCATAAACAGGCATTAGAATATTTTCAATGAGAAATTGATATTTTTTGCCTTGTTTGGATAACAAATCAAAGAGCCAATGGTGGCCATGAAATATGCCATTATATTATTGGCCCTTGGTATGTGTTCATATTGTACAATTGGTAATTTGATTTTTGAGAGTATCAATCATGGCCTTGTATGGCACCAACTTGTCATCCTTGATCTAAAACTGGTATATAACCTGATTGATAATTAATTAAGAATCACTGTGAACCTTGAGATGTTAAATATTTCATTGTACAGCCTATTGGTGCCCTGTAATAAGTGATTCATATTCAACCATGTTGTTAGTAAAAGGAAATTTGATACAAAATGATTTAGGGATTAGATTCCCCTATGGTGTAATAAAAAGTAGGCCTACCCTCGATCTCTATGTTGTAAATGATCCATCAAAATATAGTTTCTAGTGTTTCTCTTCAAGAGGTGTTTCAATTATGGTCATGATGGAATCGTATGAGAACTAAAAAGTTATAGTTTATGTATCTGCAAAGGGAGCTTCAATAAGCTGATCTATAAGAATTTGTCCTTCGATAGCCTTTTCATTGATGTATTCGATATTGAACTTGATGAGAAGCATGATCCATTTGGCCATGCAACCTTATAAAGTTATCTTGGATAGTAGATACTTGAGTGGATCTACTTTTGAAATAACTATGGTCTTGTTGTTTAACATGTAATGTCAAAATTTTGGAGCTATAAAGACCATAGCTAAACAAACTTTTTAAATAGGTGTATGTGTTCATATACAATTAGCGTATAACTTAGATAGTACATGACATGTTCTTTTCCAGTATCATCATGCTAAGCTAGAAGTGCCCATATGTATTTATCTATGGATGATAGGTACAATAAGAATGACTTTTTTGGTATATGTGAAAACAAAATAGGTAGATTTACAAGATAGTCTTTTCAATGTTGAAAATCTTTCTAGAATTCGTCATCAAAATAAAACATGACACCTTTATTTAAGAAGTGTGTAAATAGATGGAATTTATCGACCAACTAAGAAATGAAGTGTCTAATAGACTGAATCTTACCTTAGAAACTTTAGAGCTGCTTAAAATCAGAGGGTGGTGGAATCTTGATAATGGCTTGTAATTTAATTGGATCGACTTCAATGCCTCTATGATACATAATGAAGCAAATCAATTTACCTAAAGTAACTCTAAAAACACACTTTTTAGGATTGACTTTGACCTTGTATTCACATAGTCTCTCAAATATCTTTCATAGTGTTTCTAGATGATTGGCTCTAGTCTTTGACTTACCTAGTATGTTGTCAACATAGTATTCAAAAATGTCATTCATCATATCATGAAAAATGATAGTAATGGATATTTGGTATGTGGTCCCAACATTTTTTAGACCAAATGGCATGACCTGATAACAAAACATTCCCCATAGAATGGTGAACATTGTTTTATGTTGGTCTTTTGGTGCAATCTAGATATGGTTGTATTTTGAAAATCTATCCATTAGTTGATACCCCACTGTGGAGTCAACTATCATGTCAATGTTTGTTAGAGGAAAGTCATCCTTGGGGCAAGCCTTGTTTATATCTCTAAAATTAGTATATATTTTGATTCTTTTTGGCTTCTTGCTAATAGGCACAACATTAGAGATCCACTCTAAATAGTTGATCAATTGAATACATCTCACTTCTAATAGTTTTTACGAAACTTTATTTACTAATACAATAATATGAGGATGCATCTTACATAATTTATACTTCACGAGTTTGGCATTAGCATTTACAACAAGGTGGTGTATAACCAAGGTGGGGTTCAAACCTGCCATGTTTGAGTAGGCTCAAGAAAATATGTTAACAAATTCCCTCATAAGGGCTGTAAAAGTTTCACATTCCGCTTTAGTGAGGAATGCACCTAATTTGATCTATTTCAAATCATCTAGAGTCCCAATGTTGACTTCTATAGTGTCCTCCATAATAAGAATTGAATCGTCTTATAGAATGGTTGGAAGTGATTAAAATTGGCCTACAATGATAAAGTCCTCTATTTGGTCTGGCTCTTTTAGGTCCCCTAGGCAAGATTAATTAGAATCTCCCAATGGTAGGGATGGCCATGTTACAATCACTATTAGAAACTCTAGGATGATTTTGTTAAAGGCATGTTGTTCTTTTGCATTAAACTTGAACCCAAAATCAAGTTCATCATTGGTGGTCTCCTGAGCTATGTTTGAGAAAGGTTGAACACTCCCATCTAATAGCACCTAAAATAGGTTTTCACCAAAAAATTAGCCTTTCTCTTTACTTTTACCTTGGTCCAAAAGTGCCTCAAAGAGGTTTTCACTTTGGGACCTCAATGTTTTATTTATTTATTTTTGGATAAGGGTGTTCACCCATTCTCCAAAATAGGTTGTAGGATCTAGTTTGATTGAGAACCCTTGTTTATGGTCTCCCAACAAAACATTATCTCTTAGGTGTAGAAAATCACAAAAGGCCTCATCATTCCCAAACTCATCTACAGGCATTGTGGATTATTTTTGGTCCCAAGCTATAAGCTAAGGGTGATAAAGAGGAAGTGGATTGTGTCGATGAATTGGGATAAGAGTAAAAATGGTATGGATGTCAAATAGATTGATATTGGCCAAGTATTCATAAGGGATGTGATTCAACTTTGCTTCATTATTGACATCATCATCACTAATTATTGGCATTAAAACATGAATATGATATGTGGGGTCACCCCTAGGCAGTTTAAATCTGAGACCATAGGTTCTTTTGTATTGAGTCATGGATATTGGCTCAAGTGTTCCTTTTTGATTTAGACCAAGACCTCCTCTTTCATAGGCATCTTTCTCCATGAATCTATTAGGAATAGGATACTTAGCATTTTTATAACAATTCATCAGTTTGTCATTATATAACTAGGATTCATCATCTGCAAGTGGGTCTTGTTCTTGGCCAATAGCCAGTGTGAAAATGATAGGAATTGGACTATGCATTTTGCATTTCCCCTTTCTTTGCCATTCCATGCAAGGTGGCTTAGCTTTAGGTCTACCATAAGACTTTGGGTTATGTGGAAGCTTGGCAATGTGGAATGTATCATGGGTCAAATATTCTCCTAGGCTATTAAATATGATGGTAAAATGATTAGACATTTTAGGAAGTGGTAGATGGGAAGATGAATCAAGGGTATTGGGTCAATATAATTGGTCTCTAGCAAATCAACAAGTATTTCCTTCCCTTTGTCCTTTTTGGGAACTAGGTCTAAGCCAAAGTGATAGTTGTATCTTTCATATTCAGCTTGTAAATGTTTTCAATGTTCATAAGGCTATAAATATCCATTGATAGTGACCTCCATGCCATAATGAGATAAATTGAGACATTGGTGCAATGTTGATGGGATTGTGTAGATTTCATGTATCTAAGGTTTTCCCAAAAGCAAATTGTATGACAAATCTAGGTCTAACACATGGTAAAGAGTATCTTAGGTCAAATTCCTAATGATAACTAGCAAGCTGATGGTGCCTTATGATTCCTGCTCTTCATTGTCATAGGCCTTAATAGTGATCTTTTTTTGCTGGAGATTCACTATTATGTATTCAATATGTTTGATGAGCTTTAGAGACATAATATTTAGGCCTGATCCATTATCTATGAGGAAACACTTCACTTTGTGCCACATTATGACAACTTTATTATACAATGGATTGTTATGGAGAGAGCCAAGGGATGCCATATCACTTTGGTTGAAGGTTAATTATTAGTCTTGGGCTAGATGTCCAACTAAATCTTGGAATTTATTTGGAGAAATGTCATTGGGAACTTACGATTAGCCTAAGAACTCTATTAAGATGTTCTTGTGTATGGTAGACATATACAATTAAAAAAAAAAGGAAATTTGTGCAAGCATCTTCTAAATCTATTACATAATATCAAACATTTTTTTGAACACATCAGTATATGGCTTGTTCCTAGTTAGAACAATGGGTTAGATGGGTATAGTGGAAGATGGTTATGAGCCTAGGATGGTAATATTTGACAATCGAGTTATGATTACATAATTGGTATTAGATACATGACCATTATTACTAGCAAATGATGGTGGAGGGGGGCCATATAGGATAAGTCTTGATTATTGGTGCACTTGTATGTGGTCATAGGGTAAGGATGAGTTGTTAGTATAAGGTCCAAAAGTAGTAATCCCTACTTTTTAGTATGTTTGTATGAAGTCCTAAGTTAAGGAAGGATCATTGACATAGGTTAGTTAATTGGAATTGATTAGCAACAGTCTTATTTGATTAGTACTTGGTATTGGATTGATGGAGATGGTGAAAACACAACCTCTTGCAAGATGACCTACAACTTTGTTATAGTCATGTGCAACTACATGGTAAGTCTATTAGTTTTTGGCATCATTGGGTCCCATCCATTCATTTGACATTATTATTATTTATGCTATTGGTATTGTTGTTATTGTCTTAGTTTTTGATACTGTTGTTGTTATTTTGGCCTTGGTTATTGCTACTATTGGTTGTTATTATGTTGTGGAAAAGGGTTTTTATAAATACCTAGGTTTTAATTGGATGTATAAGCTCTATTATCCAATTTTATCTCCCCATTTTCTAATATATTTTAAATCAGGTGCTTGATCTACACACAATGGCATAAATTATTCCCATTAACTTGATGGTATTCGCATAATTCATTTTGTCTATACCAATATGGATAAGGAATGCCCTTAAGATAGTGTTTTGGAATCAACCAACTAATCAGATTAACAATGGCTAAATTATGAAACTTGAATTCAATGGGCTCTCCAAGGTCACTAAATACATGATGAGTAGTCACATTTCTCTTTGGAGGAGGGGTTTTCAAAGGCAATGGTTGTTACATTTGTTGAGCCAATCTAGGCTGCTACAAAGGCTACACTTTCTGAATGGGTTATTAGTGAGGAATAATTTGAATTTATTGCATTGTCTAAGAAAATGGTGTTTGCACCATTTGGACATTCGTGAATCAGTCACTCCATTTCTAACAACATTCTTGTTATGGTTAAACTACTTGGATTTTTCATAATTACTGGCCTAGGCTAGTGCTGATGCTTGCACTTGCACTTGGTTTTGGTTCTAATTTTGACCATTTCCTTGGTTTTAGTTTTGAATATGATTGGATGAGGTGAAATTGATAATCCCTTTATTTATAAGGGCCTTTTTTATCAATAAACCTTTGTTGATGATTTCATTGAAAGTGTGTGTACATTATAGCTCTAGATGGTAAGATATCTCACTGTGTAGTTTTTTCATAAAAATAACAATTAATTATTTATTTGGTAGTCTATGGGTGAAATGGTTAGAAATTTCTCTCCATTGTTGTAGATAACTTGTGACACTTTTATTAAATTTTCTATTTAGCTTGAATCAAATCTACCAACAAAATCTCATGTTCGATATTGTAGGAGAAATGCTACACAAACTTGTCTAAAAGGTCATCAAAATTAGATACTCAGTTTTTCATGAATTTCAAAAACCACTCCAAAGCCTCTCCTACTAGACTCTGAGGAAACAAAAGTAGGAAGTATATATCATTGTAAGCCACCAGTTGGAAAGCAACAAAGAATTATATTAAATGAGCCTTTGGGTCTCCTTTACCCTTGTATTTTTCAAACTTTGGTGGTTCGTCCCCTAGAGAAAATGATATTTGTAGATACTCCATGTTGAATGGGTAGGAACACATGTAATCCAGCTTAAACTTCCTGGTCTACTTCCTAGATTGAATGGAAAAAATTGCATCCTTCATTCGATGAAGTTCTTATGCCAAGAAAATGGATGAAACATTGGCCTATGGCAGATTCTAGGTGGTTAAAACTGGATTACTTTGACTGGGATATAATGGAGGCATGGTTTATTATGGTATTATGGTTTGGTTAAGGAATTGACTAGGAATATGCATCTATTAATTGGGATGAGCTTGTTGAAACTTCACATGTTTAGGTGCAATACTTTGGCTCAGATTTGGTATATAGGCTTGATTTTGAGGGAATTATGGTTGAGATGAAAGGATGTGGCTCTAGGTGAATTAATGTGCCTATTATGGTTGAGTAAGGACTTATTATCAACTAGTCAAACCTGGTTGAATAAGGGGAACTTATTTTGAAACAAGGCCTTGTCATTAAATTTGTGGCATGCTTGGAACAACAATAAATTATTGCTTGATTGGTACTTATGGGATAATGGTACCTCATTATTGTGTGAACACTTGTTATGTATTAGACACTGGATGTATATTTGACATTGGTTGCTTATCAATAGACATACATTGTTGACTAGATAATTTTTGTGAAGGCATGTTGGTCTGCGACTGAAGAGGTATACTTGTTATTACATGATAAAGTGGACCATTGGTTGACCCCTTTTAAGGTGGAATAATGTTTAATCTCTATGGTGTTGGTAAATTGGATTGTGCCTATTATTGTGGAATATTAGTCATCACTTGTTGTGGTAGAGTAACATTCATCACATTCTATTAAGACAAGGCATTAGTTTGCATTTAAATACTGAATCCTTATGATTGCATACTTGAGGAAGTAGTTGGTTGAGGAATAAAGGTAGTTTTTTGGGGTTGGGACATAGAAGTTATTGCCCCGTACCATTGTAAACCACTCATGGTGTTAACTAAAGGCACTTATTATGTACAAGTTATTTATGTAGTTAAACCACTTTGACCTGGATCAGATGACATTTACGTGTTATCCACTGTGTTTAGCACATTTGTCTACATATAAATAATACACTTCTTAAATAACTAGGGAATTAAATATGTCACCAACTAAAGTGCTTTGCATGAATGGCTGTGTACCCGAATTGTCTTGGCCTATCAATTTAATTAAGATTCCTATTGAAGGAGCTAGCTTGATAAGTGGAGCATTTGACATGGTCATGTTATTAAAATTACACTTAATTTTAAAGAGGTTTGGTATGTTATCTACATTTGTATAAAGTGGTTCTCCATGAGGCCTTTTCCTATGGTAAGCATATGTGGGTCCTAATATGACATCGGTACTAGAGCTTAAGGATTACTAGCAGAGGCATATTTGATGGCTAGGCATAGTTGAAGGCACTCTAACTAGACTAGGCAAGTTTTCATGGGGGAAGTCTAATGGAAACTTAGCCCCTACATTTGTGGCTCTAATTAGAACTCCATCCTTGTTTGAAAGCAAGTGAAGATCAAAAAAATAGGGATTGTATGTTGATGGCATCGTAATGTAATACAATTATTGTTGAACTTGGTTTACAACCAATAATACACTAGATAGATACTATGCTATTTATTCTTGGTCTTGCTCTGAGTATGGAGGCGTGTTGACCAAATAGTGAGCTAAAGGATCTTGGATTTGTTCGCCTGATTGAGTGTTGTAAGGAGGATAAAGATCCATCTCAAAAACTCATCATCACCATAAGCGTCTTGAATAAAGTAATCTTGTGCGACCACATTATCATATCCAGAATTGTACATGGCTCCAATACGAGTATAGTGAGACACATTCAAATAAATTATGAATGTTTTACAAAAAGGCTTAGAGTTATACAAATTCTTAAAAACAATGTCTAAAGGACAAATGTTTCAAACTTGGTCTAACTTGGTCTAAAAGTGGAGATGTATCTCCAAAGGGTATATGCAAAACTTTCTAACATCAAATGTCTAACGTAAAATGTCTTGCAAAAAAAGGTTAAGTGGATGAATAAAAACCAGAATGTCAAAATCTAGGTTCAAAGTGTTTCAAACAAGTCTAATCTATGAAAACAAAATTTTATATGTCTTTCGAAGAAGGAACAAAAGTTAGGCTCAAAATAGGCATGCAGTAGTTCTTTTAGAAAAGGCACAAAAGCTAAACTTTAAACAAAACAAGGTATAAGATTTAATCTAACAAATTTGAAACACTTTGGTATAAACTAGGAATTCAAATCTAAACATGAATATGTTCAATTGGTATAAGTCATGAAAAAATAATCACTTGGAAGATAGGCTATTTCTCCTCAAATATAAGCATAAACAATAGTTTTCAAATTAAATAAAGAATTAACTTAAGTTACATAATCCAAAAGAGAAAGATTAATGTCCAGGTCAAAATTACACAAGGCATAGGTATAAATCAATCAATCCTTGGATTTGAACTTGTCAAGGCTAATTTTAAACTCAATGTAGACAAGTAGGCTTCTTTTTTTAAAAAAAAGCTCGACAAGAATGAATGGCATAATGACAGTAGGTAAATATCTCAAAAGGCACATGTGGTTTTGGCTTCAAATTTGGATTTGGATATGAGGCAAACAAGTCTTTGAAATCATTCGAATAATGTAATGAGGTTATCACGCTCTAAAGATGTAATCTATGGTTTGGTTTCAAGACTCTAAGGTAGAAGATGCAAAATGAATTGGGCAACACAACAACATCTTTTTCAATCAAATGACACACACAAAGTTTTGACAAAAATTTCAAGGCACATGTATGATGTAAAATAGATGGTGTAATGCCTCCTCAGACAAAGGAGTGATGTATAAACAAGACTCATTTTTGACATGGTAAGACAAAAAAATAGTTTATACTCAAAACCATGCAAGAAAAGATAAAATGACACAAACACTTAAGTGTAATTTCCTAAATCATAAAACTGACAAGGTTGCATAATACTATTGAATTTCATAAATATACTTGCTCTTGAGAGGATTTTAATTGTTAATCCAAAAAATTAAAAGAACATGAATTGTAGGGTTTTTAATCCCCCTCTTGTCTCAAGAGTTTGTAGAGCAACATGGAACTTCAGGCTACCCACCCTACATCAATAATATGTCCATGACATGTGGGGTTATTCTGAACTATCAATTTTCACTCATTTATAGATGGTCCTAAGTGTGGCTAACATAAGAGATGCTCATGTCAATTGGATCCATGTCAACTAGCTTGTTGTGAAAAGGTCTTGTCCTTTTCACAATTAATACATCTGTTGCTTGCTTAGTGTAGTCTAATTTCTGAGTTGATCATACATTTTGAGAGCAGTAGTCACTAATGGAGGTAGTTTAATCTCTCAAACTACCATCCTAATAATTCACCAACATAATTTATATACCCCACCATGGAGTGGGGTTAAAATGATGTTGGGAGATAAATTTTTGGGTCAACGCTTCAATAAAGAATGCATGAGGAGGCAATGAACTCCTCCTCACAAGCCAAAATGAATGAAAAATAAAGACAAGTGAAAAGATTTTATGGTCATTTTGGGGTCACCCAAACCATACAAATTTGGGGAGGGCATTAACATATTTATTTTCATGCTTTTGGAATAAAGCGACAAAGGCAAAGAATGAGAAATTTTGGTCACCTAAGTTCCCTAAAGGGGATGGGGGGAGAAAATACACGTCACTCATTTTTATCAAAAACAAATAACTTCCAACAAACAATCATAAAATGAACAACTCTTAGGAGTATGTAACTAAAAGTGAAAGTTAATTTTAGTGTACCAAAAAAAAATGTCTGTTGTGAAATTTGAGCCCCTTGGCATTAGTTGGCTAACAAACTTTTCAAAACTTCAAAAACAACTAAGACATGAAAATAACTAAGTTTATGACCTACAATTTGTTAAAGGGTTTGCCTGCTTAGAATCCCAAAAGTAAATGAGAAAACAATATTTAGGATTTAACTCTTAGGGTTCCTATTTTTTTTCGCAAAGATATTAATGTCGATCCATGCAGGGATCGATGTCGATCCATAGAGATCGACGTTAGTCAATCCACACAAGGACCAATGTTAGTTGACAGATATCGACGTTGGTTCTTATAAAAACATAATATGGTTTTCACAAAAATATTGTTAGTAAAATGAGTTTAAAACCAAAAATTATCACTAGATCCTACAAGGAAATAGTCAGACAAATAATATGCATGTTATTAGACACATAATAAAAGCTAGAAAACTCAAGAAAACCCTCGTTAGTCATGTTCTACTTTTCACATAGGGATCAATGTCAGTCTAGGAGAATTGATGTTAGTCTCTACCAAATTTTGAAGTAAACTAACATTGGTTACCTACAACCTATAAGTTGATAAAAACAAAAATACATGCAAAATGAAGTTAAAACTTAAAATTTGAATTTTCTTAAGCATCCAATAGAAAAACTAAGAGTAACATATTAATCTCATTATTTGTATGGGATTCTAGGGGTTCCATCAGGCATGCCAACATGTGATCTAGGAATTTGACATAGAGGGGAGGTTAGTCTTGTGTTAGTCTCATAAAACAAATGAACATACTAATATCCTAACACCTCTAACCTAGACACTAGGTAGAGCTTAGTAACATAAGCTAAATGAAAGCACAACATAAAAAACACAACTCTTTTACCTTCCTTGTAAGCTCTAAATGACTTTGTTGAACGGCTTGCTTGGCTTGTTCATCAAGAAGTCTTTGACAATGGAGGTCGTTTGGCTCCACTCCTTGGCACCTTGGCTTTAATGTTGTTTTAATTAAGATTTGGCATGGTAACACTACTTGCGTTAATTTTATGGATCAAATCTTGCATAATAAATCTAAAATATTCAAGCTTAAAAATGAAGAGGTATGGCCTTGTATTAAGGTTGAGTTTAGGCTTGGAATGAGTTAAAACTAAACCTAAGTGAGTCAAATTTAACTCTAGTTCAGCTAATAGTTGTCAAGTAATTATGATCTACAATTACTAGGCATGGCTCTCAAAATTAGATAGTTTAAGATATTTTCAAAAAACTTGACAACTCATAAAGGAAATGATGAAAGGCTAGGATATTTTTAATTTGTGAATTTTTTTTTAGTTATTTATTAATTGCAAATGGATAATTCAACTAGGCATTTACTCTTGCTTAACTTGTTACTTTATATTGATTATCCTTTTATCTATTTTAAGATTTCATTTAAGTATGCAAGTGCCCCACTTAATAGGTCCATATTTCAAATTGACAGTTGTGATGTCGCAAGGTGATTATGGATGAATTTGTGAGAGGTTATTATTGCATACGATAGAATACCGCAATTAGGGATTTATCAACATGATTCTGAGTTTTAATGAATGATGTGCAATAAAATTTGATATGTTCAGTGATTCCTCTGCTTAACTTGTAATGATTAGTAAGAATCAGTCTGAAGTTTGGTTGGAAGCCAGTTGTGGCTAGTTTTAGGTGTCTACACTATTTGTTGGGGATCAACCAACAAAGTTGATTACAATATGAAAGCAGTTAAATGTCAAATTAAACCAGAAAGATAAGTAACTAGAATCAGAAATAGCAAAGAATAAGAGATACAAGAAACCACCCTAAAAACTTGTATTAAACTCTTTACAGAAGGAATTACAATTGAAGAAACTTCTTTTCTTCCACACCTCTCTCAGATGTACAGATCTCTTCCTAGATCTCGTTCCCTCAAGAGTTCTCTCTCTCAATTACAATCAATTCCAACCACCTAGATTGATACACATATTTTACAATACTATTCTACAATAACAGTTGTGTCTCACTCCCTCTAAGCTATGAAGATCTATCCCTAATATATAATATTAGAGATTCATGAGCATACAATTACAACCACTAGATGCACCTCCTAATCAAGGGCTCAAATTAGTTCTACTTAAAATAGAAA
This sequence comes from Torreya grandis, assembly GCA_037957365.1. Lineage (NCBI taxonomy): Eukaryota > Viridiplantae > Streptophyta > Pinopsida > Cupressales > Taxaceae > Torreya > Torreya grandis. The sequence continues at coordinate 1,301,454 of JARHVA010002984.1, read as the reverse complement.
CTCAGACTCAATACTAACAATTCAATTTTACATGCAAACATTCTATTCTATCCACGAAAATAGATTCTGGACGGACAGGTGACTGACGTCGGTCCCTGCCAATCTGCCTGTGACAGACATCGACCGATATACTACTGACGTCGACAACCTCTGGTCTGTTCTTGACCGTCGTCGGTGACTGTGTGAATCCTGCAACTTGTAACTTGCTCATTTGGTGAAGCTTTTAGCTCCACACTCTAACAATCTCCCACTTAGAGATAAACAGTTGCACCAGTACTTGTACAACAACATCTTCTAGCTCCTCCATCTTCAAACTCAATCATGAAGACCAACAGAAGTTGAATGAAGATTCAACTTCTCATTTGTTACCGGCTTCGTTAACATATCAACAGGGTTCTTATCTGTATGGATCTTCTCCAGCTTCAACTCACCATCCTCCAATACCTGTCTAATGAAGTGGTACCTAGGCTGTATATGCTTAGTTCTTGAATGAAAGGCTGAATTCTTAGCCAAATGAATTGCACTCTGACTATCACTGTATAGTCTGCAACTCTCTTGCTCTTTCTCAAGCTCTTCCAAGAATCGTGTCATCCATATCATCTCTTTGCTAGCCTCTGTGACTGCAATATATTCTACTTCTATAGTTGACAAGGCAACAACCTTTTGCAACTTTGATATCCAGCTAACCGCCGTTCTACTAATAGTGAAAACATACCCTGTAGTGCTCCTTTTGCCATCCAAATCACCTACCATATTTGAATCTACATAACCATGTAGATAAGTGTTTGAACCACCATAGCACAAATGCCTATTGCTAGTCCCTCTCAGATATCTAAGGATCCATTGAACTGCTTTCTAGTGTTCCTTTCCTAGATTGGCCATATATTTACTTACAACTCCCACTGCTTGGGCAATTTTTGGTCTGGTACATACCATTGCATACATCAAGCTTCCTACTACGGAAGCATATGGAACTTTTTTCATGTACTCTACCTCATCATATGAATTAGGACATTGTTCTTTACTCAACTTAAAGTGTCTAGCTAAAGGTGTGCTTACCGATTTTGCAACCTGCATATTGAACCGTTTCAACACCTTGTTCACATAATCCTCTTGAGACAAAATCAACCTGTGATTTTTTCTGTCTCTCTTAATATTCATGCCAAATATTTTTTTTGTTGCTTCCAAATCCTTCATGGTAAATATGTGAGCTAATTTCACCTTAAGCTCAGAGATATCTTGCATGTGTGATCCTGCAACCAACATATCATCTACATACAACAACAGAATAATATATCTACCATTATTCAATCTCTTAAAATACACACAATGGTCAGATTGACATCTACTGTAGCCATGCTCAGTCATAAACCTGTCAAATATCAGATACCATTGTCTTGGAGCTTGCTTGAGGCCATACAAGCTTTTTTTCAATCTGCACACTAGCTTCTCCTTACCTTTGACCTCAAATCCTTCCGACTGATCCATATATATTTCTTCATCCAAATCTTCATAAAAAAATGATGTCTTAACATCAAGCTGCTCAAGATGCAAATCCTCAATAGCAAATAAAGACAGTACAGTCCGTATAGAAGTCATTTTAATAACAGGAGAAAAAATCTCACCAAAATCAATACCTAGTTTTTGTGCAAATCTTTTCACTACCAACCTGGCCTTATATCTCATCTGTCCATTCTTACCTTCTTTCAATCTGTAGATCCATCTGTTCTTCAGTGTCTTCTTTCCTGCTGACAACTCAACCAAATCCCATGTTTGGTTTTCTTTCAAGGAATCAATTTCTTCATTCATGCCTAGCTCCCACTGATTCTTGGATTCCACCTGTATTGCTTCATCGAAACTCTCTGATTCTCCATCATCAGTAAGCAATAAATAGAATAATGAAGGGGAATATCAAATTGGAGGTTTACTTACCCTTTCTGACCTCTTGATGGGCATCTGAGACTCATTCACAACACGTTGTCTGCCCAAATTCTCTGACAGTGACCGACCTCAATCACTTCCAGGCTTGTAACTGACTGACGTCGATTTTGCCTGACCGATGTCGATTACTGTATGACCGACATTGGTTTTTGTATTGCCGATGTCAATTTTTGCTTGACCGACGTCGGTCTCTGTGTTTTTCTATCTATGATTATTCTTTCTCGCGAGCTTATTTTGGACCTTCACCTCGTCTAATTCTCTATTACTCTGCTCAAATTGATTTAGCTTCTTGATCTGATCACTATACATCACTTTTTCATTGAAAACAACATCACGGCTCTTAATTATCTTGTTAGTTCCTAGATTCCAAAACCTGAATCCGAAATCATCAGAGCCATAGCCAATAAATGTGCACCTCATAGACTTAGCATCCAGCTTCTTTCTATTTTCTTTATCAACATACACAAAGGCTTCACAACCAAAAACTTTGAGAAATGAGAGATCTACCTTTTTACCTGTCCATGCCTCTTCTGATATTCTACCATCCAGCATTGTAGAGGGTCCTCTGTTAATCAGATAAACTATAGTATCTACAGCTTCTGTCTAAAATTTTAAGGGCAAACCAGTATGCAATCTCATACACCTTGCATGCTCCATTATTGTTCTGTTCATCCTTTCAGTAACTCTATTTTGCTAAGGTGTCCTTGGAACCATCTTTTGCCTGCGTATTCCATGCATATAACAAAACTAGTTGAACTTGTAGCTGCAGAACTCACCACCATTGTCAGATCTCAGGCACTTCAATCTCTTACCTATTTCATTTTCAACCATAGCTTATTAAATCTTAAACGTATCAAAAACATTAGATTTCTTCTTTATACAATAGATCCATACCTTTCTTATAGCATCATCTGTGAAAAAAACATAGTACTATGACCCTCCAATAGAAGCAACTTGGGCTGGTCCCCACATGTCTGTGTGAATAAGCTCCAATTTGTGCTTCTTCTTTGTTGACTCAGTCATGAGAAAACTCACTCTCTTCTGTTTCTCAAAAATATAGTGCTCACAAAATTCTAGATTTATGTTTTTCAAATCTGAAAGCTTACCTTTTGACTTAAGAATAGTCATTCCCTTCTCACTCATGTGGCCAAGCCTCTGATGCCACAACTTTGCATCTACATCTAAAGTAGATAATATAGAAGGAGAATTATCAGTAATACAATTACATAAATAGAGAGTACTTACTCTGTTACCTCTGGCCATTACAAGTGCACTCTTGGAAATCTTCCAAGATTCAGCTGTGAGAATTATTGTACAACCCTCATTCCCTAACTTTTCTGTAGAAATTAGATTCCTCTTCAGGCTGGGAATATGCATAACATCTCTCAACACCCATGTGTTGCCATTCTGCATTTTCAGCTGCACTTTTCCTTTGCCAACTATTTTACATGGTCATCATCCCCAGAATAAACTATTCCAAAATCTCCAGGGACATAGTCACTAAAATATTCTCTATTTGGGGTTGCATGGAAAGATGTACCAGAATCTAAAACCCAAGATTCTATATTATTATGCAAAGAGAATATAAGAGCATCTTTTGCAATAATATCTGCAACTTTTGTTTCTTCTTTACCTTCATGCTGATTGTCTTCTTTTAGTTTTGACCAGCAATCTTTGCTTATATGCCCTATCTTTCCACAATTTCAGCAGGCTATCCTCCTGCCATTTCTGGATTTAGATCTACCTTTCATCTTTGACTTAGACCTTGATCTCTCTTTCTTGCTCTTCTCTTTTTGCCTTCCCCTGCTCTCAAAATTTAAAGCATTTCCTGATGTTTCCTCTGTGCTTTTCTTGCGAATTTTTTCATTCAAGATTACACTAACAACATCATCTACTTTTAAAATATTTGAAGCAGATGCAGTATTACTAATTGTTATTACCAAGCTATGCCAGCTCTCAGATAAAGAGCATAAGATTAATAGAGCTTTAATTTCATCATCAAACACTATTTTGACTGAATTTAATTGATTTACAATTTCATGGAAATCATTTAGATGATTAGATATAGATCCATCTTCTTGCATTTGCAAATTAAATAACTGTTTCATAAGATATACCTTATTTGAAGCTGAAAGTTTTTTATATAAATTTGCTAAAGTAGTCATTAACTCTATCGTAGACTTTGCCTGTGATAAATTAGATATTACAGTAGATGCTAGATTCAATCTTATAGATCCAAGAGCCTTTCTATCAAGAACTTCTCATTCTTCATCTTCCATGTTTGTGGGCTTCTTTGAAATCCCACTTAACGGTAAGTATAGATCTTTTTGATACAGATAATCTTCTATCTGCATTCTCCATAATTGGTAATTTTTGCCATTAAATTTCTCTATTTTAAGTTTATTTTCTTCTGCCATTGCTTCTCTCACTCAAACAAAAATCTCTGTGAGTAATCTGTAATCAATACACACTAACCAGATCTGAAACACCTGTTAGTCAACCTGAGCTCTGATACCACTTGTTGTGGATATCAAGCTCTTGAACCTACAACCAGGCTCTGATACCACTTGTTGGGGATCAACCAACAAAGTTGATTACAATATGAAAGCAATTAAATGTAGAATTAAACCAGAAAGATAAGTAACTAGAATCAGAAATAGCAAAGAACAAGAGATACAAGAAAGCACCCTGAAAACTTGTATTAAACTCTTTACAGAAGGAATTACAATTGAAGAAACTTCTTTTCTTCCACACCTCTCTCAGATGTACATATCTATTCCTAGATCTCTTTCCCTCGAGAGTTCTCTCTCTCAATTACAATCAATTCCAACTATCTGGATTGATACACATATATTTTACAATACCTGTTCTACAATAACAGTTGTCTCACTCCCTCTAAGCTATGAAGATCTATCCCTAATATATAACATTAGAGATTCATGAGCATACAATTACAACCACTAGATGCACCTCCTAATCAAAGGCTCAAATCAGTTCTACTTAAAATAGAAACTCGGACTCAATACCAACAGTTCAAATTTACATGCAAACATTCTGTTCTGTCCACAGAAATAGATTCTGGACGCACAGGGGACTGACGTCGGTTCCTGCGAGTCTGCCTGTGACCAACGTCGACCGATATACTACCAACGCCAACAGCCTCTGGTCTGTTCCTGACCGTCGTCGGCGACTGTGTGAATCCTGCAACTTGCAACTTGCTCATTTGGTGAAGCTTTTAGCTCCACACCCTAAAACTATTAACAAAAACTGATAAAGTAAAATCTGGATAAAGTTTTTTAATCTTATCCAAAAAGTTTTAAAGGAATCGAAGATAAAATTACGGAAAAGTTTCTAGGAAGGTAGCAGCTGGCAGGTGGCGGGGTCGACAAAGATAGGATTGGAAATTTAATGGATCAAAATTGGAGGGCAGATTTTATCTACAGTTAGCTCGCTGAGTTGTCAACCAGTGCTTTCGGGCTATACATATTCCGGCGATTCCTCCTCATTTCATCGGTCTATGTGATGGGATCTTAATTTATTTATTTGTGCCAAGAAATACGCCTTGTTCTTCTCCAATTCTCAGTGCCCTCCGCGTTTAAAAACTTTGAAGGGTTGAGAGTTGAGGGTTGTTGAAAAATGCCTGCGTCAGGGTTTGGAGTTGGAGTTGGAGGGGCAGCGGTTGCGGGAGTAGAGTTCGAGGCTCGAATAACGCCTTATGTTATAATAACATGCATCATAGCTGCGAGCGGAGGGTTGATGTTTGGCTACGATGTGGGAATTTCTGGTAAGCTAAGCTTCTGAAATGTTCATGTTATTTATATATAGCAAAATATATAATATATATTTTTCATGTGTAGGCGGAGTGACGTCTATGGACGACTTCCTGCGCAAATTTTTCCCCGTAGTGTATCGCAAAAAGCATGAAGTGGTTCATGAAAGCACATATTGCAAACATGACAATCAAGGCCTCCAGCTCTTTACTTCGTCTCTCTATTTGGCCGGTCTGATAGCGACTTTCTTTGCTTCCTATACAACCAGAAATTTAGGCCGCAAGCCAACTATGCTTATTGCAGGCATGTTTTTTCTGGTGGGAGTGGCGTTCAACGGCGCAGCTCAAAATCTTGCCATGCTTATCATTGGAAGGATTCTGCTGGGATGCGGAGTTGGATTTGCTAATCAGGTAACAAATGGATAACCTAAATTCACCCCTTATATCTTTTCTCATTAATCAGATACTGTCCTGCTAAATCCAAGTCAAAATTGTTTCCTTACTTGTGAGGATTCAAATAGAGACTGACATACCAGTTAAATTTGATGTTGCAGGCGGTTTCTCTTTTCCTTTCAGAGATCACACCGACCAGAATTAGAGGGGCTCTAAATATCCTCTTCCAGCTTAATGTTACGATAGGAATTCTGTTTGCCAATTTGGTAAATTATGGAACGGATGAAATCAAGCCGTGGGGGTGGAGGCTCTCGCTGGGTCTTGCAGGGATTCCCGCCCTTCTGCTTACCGTAGGTTCCATATTTCTAGTAGAAACTCCCAACAGCTTGGTTGAAAGAGGACGCCTGGAAGAGGGCAAGGTTGTACTGAGAAAAATTAGAGGAACCAACAATGTGGAACCAGAATTCAATGAATTAGTGGAAGCCAGCAAAATAGCGGAGCAAGTTAAACATTCATTCAGAAACCTGCTGAAGCGGAGAAACAGACCTCAACTTGTCATAACAATATGTCTGCAAATCTTTCAACAGTTGACTGGTATCAGCGCCATTATGTTCTATGCCACTGGACTCTTTCAGAACTTGGGGTTCAAAAATGACGCTTCACTCTACTCTTCAGTGATTACTGGTGCCGTAAATGTTTTGTCCACTGTTGTTTCAATCTACTTAGTGGATAAAGTTGGGCGAAGAATGCTTCTGCTGGAAGCTGGAGTGCAAATGTTTATTACAAAGGTAACCATAGCCATAGATGAGTGAATGAATTCATTTAATTATTTTCAATGATGTTGAATGATTGAAAACTTACCAAGCATTTTGATTGGAATGGAATGGAATTGCAGACAATTATAAGAATTTTGTTGGCAACAGAGCTGAAGCAGGACGGGGAGCTTCCTCGTGGGACAGCAATTGTGATAGTGCTGATGGTGTGCACATTCGTGTCAGCGTTTGCATGGTCATGGGGGCCTCTGGGATGGTTGATCCCCAGTGAAACATTTCCACTGGAGATTAGATCCGCCGGACAGAGTGTTGCTGTCTGCGTCAACCTTTTGTTCACTTTCGTCATTGCAGAGTCATTCAAGTCAATGCTCTGCCATTTGAAATACGGGATTGTCTTTTTCTTTTCTGCATGGGTTTTAATCATGTCCATATTTGTCTTGTTTCTCCTTCCGGAAACAAAGAATGTTCCCATTGAAGAAATGATTGACAGAGTATGGAGACAGCACTAGCTGTGGAAGAAATATGTCACAGACTCTGACCTCCTTGATCATCAAGACAATGCCAATGCCAAAGCTCATTACCACTTATAAAAAAAAATAAAAAATCTCCAATTTTGAGCTGGGCTGTCCTGGGCACGGCAGGGCGTTTCCGTTTCCGTTTCCAACTATGTCAATGTCAATGTTTACAACTCCAACACCACTAATAACTCTATTATTCATAATCCAAATTTCTCAATGTTCGCCGCTTGTGGATTGTTAATGTACACTACACACTAGGTGTCTTACTCATAAAATATATGAAAGAATCGTGTATCATTATGAATGTTTTGTATAAATTGAAAATGTTAGTTATGAGGTTGAGGAAGAGGAAGAGGAAGAGGAAAATGTTTTAAGTTTATAAATCCGTCAACAAATTGTTTTTAATAGTCATGGTTACATAGTGGAAGGTTATGCATTATTCATTAACATTTTTAACATCTATTGTTGCATTATGTAATGCATGAGTCATGCATGCATTTTGATATTTATTGAAGTTAATAATTATATATGAATACAAATCAAATATTTCATGTATAAATTAGTATTTTACTTTAATTTTAATTAATGGGTTAGATTAATTTAATTAAAATAATAGATTTTTTAAATAGAATTCAAATCAATGGATAATACATTTAAATATACTTTTTAATGTAAATGATTGATAATTGATTTTTTAAGGCATGTGTTAAATATGAAAATCATTTAAGAGATTATGGTACTTAGTTTTTCTAGTTGATTATTTAATTGTGACTTTATTCTCTAAATAGAAATTAGGGATAATTACATTTATGGGTCAAGTTAATTAATAATAATTACATCTCTAGGTCAAGGTAGTATGGTCGCTTGTGATTGTATTTGCTTGCTCTGTGTTTGCAATTTCAAACCTTGATAACATGCACATATCTATAAATTAGCCTCTTTTGCTTTAAAACTCTAGATAAGCATGTGAAAGCTATAAAGCTACAAAAAAGAAAAGTGTAAAGGGTTGAGCTGTGATCTCAATCACCTCCATCTGATGATTGGTCATTGTCTACATATCGGGAAATCAAGTCACACATAGTTCTCCCACTTAAAATGATTGTGCTATTGTGCTCTTTCACTATATGTATACAACTAATGATTAGCTCTAGTACTTACAATGCTTGTTTTGACATGGATTTTGAGTGCTTTAAATTTGGCTTGTGAGAGCTCTTAGTGATAGGTATGCAAATTAGGAAGAATATGACAAATTTACTCAATGTGCAAAGTTGTATAGATGAGTGACATATAGATACTAGACGAGTTTTAAACGAGACACTGATTTGTTTATATGGGGATCTTTTTGAATAATTCCTTGTGCCATCGACATGATAGGCTTATAAGTTGACCCTAAGGATGGGTTTGATTTTAGAAAATATTCATTATCGGGAGAGGGATGGTTTCGACCAGTGTCAATCATTATCAACTGAAGATAATAACCATAACCATTGGAATTGACCCATGTAAACCATAACCATTAGAATTGGCCCATGTAAAGGTGGGCTACTTTAAGAGTCTAGAGATGTCTACGTAGGATATTTGGCAGGTTTTAAATAGACAATGAAGTTCATGTAGGTGTATAACAATATAATAGAAGGGTTGAATCACAAGATAACATGTAGCATGAAGGGATGGAAAACTTGGACCTTGTTTGGATGCTCAAGTCATATATGATAAATGTGTGTGAAGCTTGTCATTGTTAAGTGCTAAAGACTAGATTTTAGCATCTATAAATGGCCCCCATTTATTCTAGTAATGGAATTGCTAAAGTAAAAGGATAAAATATGTGTAAGTGTGTACAACACACGTTGCATGTTGGGAGATGGCTCTAAACATATAGTTTCACTCCCTATAACTTGTAATGAGAATGAAGTAGTCAATGTCCATATGTGAAATCCAAACATTGAAATTCAAAATTCAAAAAACAAGGGTGAGAGAATGAAGTAGTCAATGTCCATATGTGAAATCCAAACTTTGAAATTGAAAATTGAAATCCATGTCACCCTATTTCTCCAACACCTAGGTCAGAGTACACCTAGGTGCTGGAGAAATCCATGTCACCCTTGCAACTTGTTGGATATGATTCTTCCTTATTGAAGCATTTGAGAGTTAGGGTGATCAAGCCCCAAACTTGTGTAACTATGGAGGGTAATGAGTTGGGAAGGAAACATGGTCCAACCCTCATGAACGTGAGGAGAACTACACAATGTATTAACCTAAATAACTATGTAATAAATATATAGAGAGAAACAATCAAGGAAGGTTCAACTTTGAAAGAAAACACTACGTAGGTAAAATTAAAGAATCAACCAGATAAAGTTATCTCAAAATGAATCAACCACTACAGATGGCTTAAATATTCAAATGTAATGTCTATCAAGTTTGATCCATGTAAAAACGTGTGATCTCAAGGGAATGAAATTTTTTCATGCCCTTATCATGTACACAAGTTTTTATTATGTATTTCCACTTAATGTAGAATATAATGCATGATATAAATATAATGGACCATGTCCATGCCCCCATCATGGTTGAAAATATCACAAGTGTGAAGTGGAATGACAACCATTTTCCACCTCAAATGTCTTAGAGCTGTTGGTGTGGATGTGCATGAATTAGTATCATGCCCCCTAAATCTGTACCAACTGATATAGGATGTCATGTATATGTGCGCTAAATTTGATAACCTATATTTTAGATGTATGTGAATGTGAAAATTTGGAATTTTATTCTTGTAATTTTGTGCATATTACCCCATATATTTTGTCATATATTTGAAACAATCTAATATATAAACCATATAAATATCTAAAATCTATAAATCCTATACTCTACTTTGACATTATGCTCATGAAGGTTTATGTATTTAAGACAAGCCCATTGTAATGCCCCCCTTTTGAGATGAGGGATGTATCATTAAAACCACCCATCTGAAAATATGTATGAAATGTATCATGTCATGTATAAAGACAACATCATATAACACCATTTGACCATGTAGAGAATATGTCATCATATTAATGCATATATCAATCAATGCATATATATAACATATGGAATGTAGGGTATCTAATTGTCATGTCTATATAGGTATATCAATGAGGCATGCAATATAAGTATCTCTAACTAGAACCACACAATAATTGTGCATGATATAGATTATGGAACCCCTCAAAGTCAACAAGCTCAACAAACCCAAGTGTTAGTTATTACACACATGGCAAAGGGATACATAAAAGAGACAAAAGATGTCACAATAATTAAGGCTAAAGTCTAAAGACAAGAAGACATAAAAATTTCACAAATAAAAGACATCAATGGATCTCACATCAAGCAAGGCCAACAACCACACACAATATTCACATATAAAGTAATTTATCATGTAAAAAGAGTAATAACATTAATGGAGCCTTGAACAAGTAACTAGCTTACACCATCCATATGTATCTATGTCATATCACAATAAAATAACATATCATATGTCATTGTGTAAGAAATGAGTAACTAGCAAGGCATGTGTAAGCAATATAGGTGACTCAACATGGAATAAGGTCATAGAAAGATATAACATTTAATACTGAAACCTATGAAAGAATATGCTCCAAATGTGGCCATTGGGTAGAGGGAAAAGCATATGTATGTCCATGTGTAACATATATGTCTTTCATGGCACTCAAATACCAAGAAATGCATGTGTCTATGTACATAATATGCCATCTACAAAACATGTGATAAAGAAAACATGTAAAAATGTAAACCGACCATCATGTCATGCTTAGGACCTAAATTTGGATTTTTGAATATTTGACTATTTTTTCATTTTATGATTATTTCATTTTTTTGGTATTTTTAATATTTTAAATTTGAAAAGTGAGGCAAGTGGTGATGGTTTTGAAAAATAGGATAATGGGAGGGATATGAATAATTCACAATCTATATCAAGGCATAGTATGCATTAGATGTGATAGTTTACCATTTATGGAAGGAGTGGGTGTAAGTCATGCGCCCCCATTATTATCATGGATCAAAGATATGCAAGACATGGAGGAATAAATGTACATCCTCATTTCATAATGTGTAAGTTTTATATTCATCTTTATGCACACTATCTAACATTAATATATTTATTCTAAGATGATCCTCCTTTTGATAATGTATTTCTATAACACTTATCACATTTTAATAGATATTTAAGGCTCTATTGTCTTAGATTTTTAGATGAATGTGATAACTGATCTAGGTTTATTCCATTAAATAAGATAACAATGTGTAATCATATAAAATTCAAAATTAGATGACTTAGGTATGACTAATAACACCCAATCTATAGGTCCTCTTTCTTGCTCACTCAATCCTTCTCAACTAGACTTTCACTGATTCCCAATCACTTGTAGCTTCTCAGACTTATCTTTTTGAGACCTAGGTAGTATTCTCAGACCTAGATCCATCCCCCCAGGTCTCATCCTCCTAGGACAATAGCACCTAATTTGGATAAGGGTGTCAGAATTTAGGGGTGTCTTATTTCTGGCACTGTTGTCCAAGTTCACTTTAGCCTCAAATGGTAAGATTTTACCAATTCGTTATATTTTATCTTGTCAGCCTAATACAAGCTCATCTAACCCATGATCATTAGTTTCCATATAAAAATCCATTCAATTTCCATTTAGAAGGGTTGGCACTTATTCGTAGGAAAGAAGAAAGAATACAAGCAAGTACACTTACGCACTCTTCCCTATTCTTTGCATACAACCTTCCAAAACCAATTCAAGCCTATTCATGCATTCATACCAGTCCCTAGTCATCCAAATTACATTCTAATTTCACATTATAATTGCATACATCACACAAATTGCACCAAGCACTTCAAATGGGAGAACTACATTAACTTGATCCCTCTTCGGAGTATTGGTATGTAGGTAGCATGCCCACACATGGGGTGTGAAGTACATATAGCATATCCTTTACACACTAACTCCTTCTCTCTTTCCCAAGTTTGCTACTTGAGCTCAAGTACCAGCATTTCTTAAGGATTTTGAAGATTGAATTAGACATACAAAGAGATCCACATAGAATTAGGCTTTGATATTTCACTATCAGGGTGTCATAGGCCTACCAAATAGAACCCAAAAAATCTAGACCACCAAGATAATAGCATTGAAAGTGGACAACAACGTCAGAAGTGGACAATAGTGCCAAAAAGTTGACTATAACACTAAGTAGTAGGGTGTCCTGAGTTTGGTGCTCCTATCCAATCTAGAAACATAGTTTTGGTTCTTTTTTATGATAGTCTGCCATCCCTACATAGTAATTTTTAGATCTTGTTTCATCCATTTTAGCCCATAATAAGCTAAGTTTTATTTCTTTACACTCTTTACTATTTTTGGAAAAGGTAACATACATAACTATTTACACATATCAGTAGGCTAATTAAGACACATTAATTATTGATTTACATTTACTCAGACCTTTATTTGCTTAGGAATTAAACACTTAATTCCCAAAAAGAATAAAACATTTGGTGAACTTGACTTTAAATTTTTGCACAAAACCCTAGGGCTAATTATTTTTGATTTTTTACAAGTTTTTCCTAATTTTTATTGAATTTAAGAATTAGAAAACTACAAATTAATTGAAATATTTTTAATAAATTCACCCAAACCTTAGTTTTCACATACTAGGTCTTATTTGCATACAAACACATTCAAATATAATTTTAATTTTATAAATATTTTCTCATTTGTTCAAAATTAAAACTACAAATTTTCTATAAAATTTTCAAATTACTACACTAATTTTGGAAAAAATCATTCAAAACCCTAGTTGCATCAAATACATTCTCAGTTATTCTTCAGTACTTTTCACATAATTTTCTAAAAATTTAGTTGCATATCAAACTCAAAAAATCAATTTCACAATCAAATGTTCATAGTATTTTACAAATAATATTTCTAAAAAAATCTTTAGCTGCATATACTAGCTCCTTTCTACTTCTTGAGGTATTACCTTACATTTATAACTAGATTACAAAAATGATGCTCAGTTATTTACAAATTCTTCTTACTTTTCTTGAAAATAATAAAGAAACCATAATGGGGCCTATCATGTACATAAATGATGAAGTCTATCATATGTTAGTATAAAGTTGCATTCTCTACATTTCCTTCTTATTTTTCATTATATTGGAAGATGTTAAACAATTTATTCTTAAAAAAATTAATCCATCTCTTGCATCACCTCCTTTGGAGCCTCTTCCCCGTACTGAGTCATGTTGCATGGTCCATTTTACTCTTCCCCGGGTCACTACCCATCACCAGAGAGCCCAATTGACACCTTTTGTTCCTTCACCTCCTCGACCCATCAATTATCTTAACTCTCCTCCCAACTACAACTCCTATACGAATAGTAGATAATGCAATTAGAGCTATTAATTGATGTGCAACTATGCCTCCTCCACCTACCCAAGAGCCTCATCACCTTACTATTCCAACCCATCCTAGGCTCAACCAACCAACATAGATAGATTCACACAAGGCATATGACATTGTTGATCAATTAAGAAACACTCTAACTAAAATTTCCATGCTAGAACTACTTCAAAAAAATAATATATTCAAGGACATTCTTTATCAGGCACTCACTCAAAATTTTATGCCTCTTGATTCAAAACCTTCTTATTTTGCATCAGTGGTTAATACTCTAAAAACTATAGAAGATGTAATTTATTTTGATAGTGAGGACATGCCTTCTTAGATGGTTATTGATCAAAATTTTCCATTATTCATACAAGAACAAGTCAAAAATAATGCAGTCAAGTGAGTTCTCATTGATAGTGGTTTCGACATAAATTTATGTAATATCACATTATTACAGGCCATGGGTATAGATTTGGCATCAATGAAAAAAACATATAATAAAAGCCAAGGGTTTGATGATATACCATGATAGACTTTGGGTACTCTTATTTTGGATATCATGGTGGGCCTAAAAACCCTCCCAACATAGTTCCAGGTCATGCCAGGTCTACTTCACTATAATATTTTACTCAAATGAGCTTGTATACATACTATGGGTGCTATCCCATCCACTCTCCATCGATGTATTAAGTTTATCCATGAGGGATATATATACACATGTCCAACAGACAATTGACCATTTAGATATTATCAACTTACAGAGTCATTTTTGACTATTTCATTCGATGGGACACCATATCTCAAAGTAAAACTACCACTTAATAGCATTGATCTAGATCAAATATATACATATGAGGTTGGTGAGACTAGAAATTTCCCAATAACTCCACTCATAGTCTCACCATCAACACCATTTCTTTCTCCAATCATTGTAACTCCAGCCATTCTAGTTACTTCATCAGTTATAGTTCTAACACCTGTTACACATCCACCATCACTGATAGCCACCCCAATAGCTCTAGTTGATTCCACAGTTACTCCACTAGTTATAGATATTTTAACAATAGTGCCTTACTCTACTTCTACAGCTAATGAGACTACTATAACACAGTTACCCCTAGTGGTAAATTTAGAGTTATCATATGTACATGATGTTGATATAGATTCACAAGTTTTTTTAGATGATGATACAACACCCACACTCATAGATGACTATTTGTGTGGATTGAGATTTACACCAATCAGCCCAAGAGAGTACCAAGATAAATCTATAACTCTCATCCCACATCCTACATAATCTTTAACATCTTGCACGACACTCTCAGGGTATACTCCGTACTCATAGCCATAGGCAACTCACTTGGCACATATAGTCCACATGATTACTTCTATAGATAAGAAGTCAGTTATTCAAATTTAGGAAGGTAACACACAGAATTAGCCTTAGTTCATGTTATAAACACTACTTGATCATGGGCTGATCACACTACATATAGTATGACATAGATCTATCAACAGATTGACACAACAAGATAGTCACCCATTCTGTACTTTTCATAGGATTAAAGGCCATGATAAAAACTCATGCATGCACAACCTTATAATAGAGATTGAATAAACTACATGATCGAGGTATTATTTAGATTATAACACCAATAGCACCAGCTCCACCACTTCCACTAAAGTCACTTACCAACATGGTTAAACATCCAAGAATAGAATCAACATCTCCATCACTAGAACAAACCTTAGTTCACGCTCAACATGATGACATTAGAGACACATCATTTGTAGCATATGATGATACTTATGATGATGATCTTGACACATTTGATGATGGCTGAGATCCTTTCCTCCATTTTCATGCCCAATAAGCTCCATCTTTGGATCCCTTCCCACTACCAGCTAGTCTGTTATATTATGATATATATATATATATATATATATATATATATATATATATATATATATATACATATTTTATTTTCAACATTTATTATACATATGGTCTCTTAAACTTCCTATACATAGTTCAAATATTTAAACACACACACACGCACACGCACGCACACGCACGCACACACATGCACACACACACACACACACACACACACACACACACACACACACACACACACACACACACACACACACACACACACACACACACATTCAAAAAAATTCAAAAATGCTAAAACAACTTTTATTGTATGTATCATCCATACTTTACATCACTAATATTATGCTAGGACTCACATTTTCTATTTCATCCTATTGTATGTCAATTTTATACATTACCATGCTTCACTTGATTTTATTTGAGTGTGTGCTGTGACATCTAGTTATTTCATTGCTTCATTCTACCCATAGAGGGGGCATTCCTACTTTTACATTTGAGACATACATTGTTATACATACCCACTGGGGGCATCTTTTACATGACTACACCATCCAGGTTATGTAATTCCTACACTACACACTCTGAATTATCATGATCATGTACATTACTTTATAGCTTACACAAAATATTATATCAACATTTCACGAGTATTTAGCACTTGTGTATCTCTTAACATATATCTAGTCTTGTACTACACATGTTTTGCATACTTTCACATTTGCTTTGATTAAGTTATATGTGCTTGTATCCTCCCAACTATTACATGCTTTCTCTACTTGCTTAGCGTAGCTTATGTGATTGCATTTTACAGTTCCTATTTGACTCCTACTTGTGCTTTAGAACATTTTCCAATGTCTTGTGCTTCTTTTTCGAGTGTGTGACTTAGGACATTTGTCAATGTCCTTTGTATTCCTCTATGTCCCTGTGGCCTGTGTGCCAATTTTTCTTATTTTACTTGTATGTGTATGAGGCATTTGAACATGCCTTCTATGCTTGTTTATAGTTTGAGTGACATGTGCCCATGTCCCTTGTTTGCATGGCCCCTTGGCCCATCTATTATGCTTCTTGATTCTTTCATGTTTGCTTATTGATTGTTAAATATGTGCAATGCCATGATCCATATCATGCATTTTCTTTGCTTTCTTGGATGCCATGATGGACATCATGCTCCATCCCTCAAACTAAAAACTAATAAATAACAATTAACATTTCTAGTTCTAATTTAGTACATTATACATGATTTCACATTGTTATATCTATTGAGGCATACCTCTATTGATCTAACAATATCTCAGTACAAACATTGCTATATCTTGAAACATATTGTCAAACATCAAATGCCATATCATATATATTTTTAGAATTAAAACACTTGCAAGACTCTTTTATTCTAATGGAAATAATTGTAGGTTCATCATTCCTACCCTCAAAAGAGGGGGCATCAAACAGGGGCTTTGTCACAGAGATAAAACCTCGTAGCAATCAAAACAATAACTTTCAAAACAATCAGCATAATTTTCTTAGATACATAGGGTTATCTTGCACACCATGATGGTTCTCAATTTCAATTTAGATTAGGTAGTTGGCATAACTTCCAGATCAAAATCCATGTTCTAGACATCAGTGATTGGAAATAATGTGTGTGGCACATTGATCTTCTTTTTTTTCTGAGTTCAGTATATTCTAGGCATTCTTAACAGTTGCATGTCTTACTCCATCCGCAAATGGTTGGCATCACATTAGAGTTAAAATTTCATATAAGTTTAGATTTTTAGTACTTGAGTTCTTGATTTGGATTTCATATAAGCCTAGTACATCAATTTTAGAGTACATTTCATACAATCCTAATCTCTATCTTTTGAAATGGCTAAGAGTGGCCTAGTTTCCAACACACATTCAGCTATCCATGACATAGTATCATATTTCCAACACATTCATGAGATCCATGAACCATCCCATATGAGATCTATTCTATATCGGTATCAATTCATCACTTCACTTCATGGGAAACAATGGAGCCAAAGGGCCATATTTTGTATTCTTGAGCCACCTATTCAGAGGGATTAAACACACAATCCAGACATTGATTAACACATGCATGATTCATTAAATTCACTTAGTTGGTGATGATGGAGCCAAAGGGATAGCCTTTGAATTCTTGAGCCACATTCTAGGGAATTGAGCACTTAGCTCCATTCATGATATTACTCTTGATTCAACACATACTCAACACAATCTAGCATCACAATAGATTTTGTATTGGTTTACGTACCCGATGAGGTGTATTCATTCCTCTCTCTTCCTTTACTCATTTTTTATGAATTATTATTTTAGATATAACATATCTAGTAATAAATAATCTAATTCATGTTTTTATTTTCAGATTCACACATCATAATGTGCTCTCTCTATGTACATCCAACATCACACAACTTCATGAGCTTTTCCTTTACAAATAAGTTCAAGTATGCTTTTTATTTCTCCTTTATCCTAGTATTTCAGTTTGTTACATCACTATAATAAAGGGGGGGAAATATAATCATATTTTTAGGATCTAGGAAGCACAATTGATTACTTTTCTATAAGCAATTAAACATGGAATTGAACCAGAATGATTAACTAGAAACTTGAAACAGCAAAGAATATGAGAAACAATACTATCTCTATTAATACTCTTCTAGAAAATAATTACAATGAAGAGATGCCACACTCTTCCACCTTACAGGATTCCCACACCAAGTGTTCAGTAATTCACACTCAAGAGTTATCTCTCTCTTTCTCAACCACAACTAACTCAACAACCTGAGTTTTTATCCCCTCCTTGATAGATTCAGCAGATCTCCTTGACCTTGCACCTTGCAGATCTCCTTGACCTTACTTTCTTGGTTCAATTCTTTACTTGCATTAATCACAATACATGCCTCGTGGGTCTCTTAAATAGGATCCCAAGAATATAATAATTAGACTTCTAATTCCAATAATTAGAAACACAGACTTAAGACTTAAATTAGTCTTCAACATGCAAACACTCTCAAACCTCTTAAAATTAGATGAGTCTAATTCTGGAAACATGTTCTAGAAACACATGCAAGCTCATGCACATGCACAGGTGACCAACATCGGTTGCTGTCAGTCTGCTCCTGACCGATGTCGGTTGATCCCTGGTCCCTGCCTGATCAACGTCGACAATACTACCGATGTCGGTTACTGGTTGCACTTAGTAACTCCCTGATTAGCTTCCTGGTGAAGCTTTTAGCTCCATAACTTAATAATCTCCCACTTGGAGATAAACAGTTGCACCTTTATAGCAACCTCCACTAACCATCTCAGGCACCTCCATCTTTAAGATCAATTTTGAAGACCATCCACCACACATCTGGTGATGCTACACCTGTCATCCAAGTCCCCTGCCACATCTAAACTTTCTGACAACTCCCACTAGTTGGGAAAACTCAGGTCTACACTAGACCTTATGTTATTTCAAACAATATTCTAAGCTCAGCTTGAAATGTCCAGCCCTTGGTGTGCTTACCAGTTCTACATCCTATGTATTGAACCCTACTAACACCTTCTTCACATCAGCTCCCACTGGAGACAAAATCAACCTGTGATCTTCCATGTCTCTGAACATACTTATGCCAAAGAATCTTGTTGCTCCCAGATTCTTCATGACACCCATCTAAACTAACTTTACCTTTAGTTTAGCAACTCCCTATATATGTAACCCTGCAACAAGCACACAATACAGTAACAGGATAATGTAGCTAATATTACCCAACCTGGTAAAGAGAAACACAATGGTCAAACATCCATTATTCTGCAACCTACTCAAGACCATATACCCTAGCCTTCCATCTCACGTATCCATTCCTGCTCTTCTTCATCCTAAAAATCCATTCATCTCTCAGTGCTTTCTTTCAGCTGGCAACTCCACCCAAAAAAACCTTGCTTGGTTCTTCTCCAAGGAATCACATTCCTCATCCATGCCAAGCTCCCACTATTTCCTAGATCTACCTGCTCTGCTTCTTTAATGACTTCCTGGTTCTTGACCATCAGTGAGCTACAAGTAGTGTAAAGAAGGGAAATGATGAATTTGAGGCTTACATACCCTTTCAGTCCTTCATATGGGCACTTGAGACTCCTTGATAGCTTGTTGTCGACCCAACATATGGCCCAGTGACCGATCTCAACCATCTCTCAATCTGCACTCGACTGACGTCAGTTCCATGTGACTGACATGTCTACTGACATCGATTCCTCTTGATCGACGTCAATTTCATCTACCTGACACTACCGACTCTGTTGGTCTACACATGATCGATGTCGGTACCTGCTTGATCGACATCAGTTCCATCTGACTGACATTGGTAACTATGTTTCCCTATAAGTGATGAATTTTTCACCCACGAGCTCATCTTGGATTAAAACCCTATCCAAAATGCCCTGCTCAAAATTATTCAACCCCTGTGACTATTCTCTATCCATCATCTCCTCCATAAACACCAAGGCTTCCCTGTTCTTGTCAAAATCATCAAATTTCCTTTTCCTGCAATGAACTCGATCTATGCCCTCTGAATCTAAACTCATACCTTTTGACTCAAGAACATGCGTCTCCTTCTTATTCATGTGACCAAGCCTATTAAGCCACATCTCTGAATCTATAGTTGAAGTAGATAAAACAGAAGAAGAATTAGTAATACAAGTAGATAGGTAAAGCATACCTACTTTTTTACCTCTTACTAAAAAAAGTGCACCCTTGGAAACCTTCCAAGAATCTGCTATGAGGGTTACTGTGCATCCCTCATCACCCATCTTTCCTATCAAAACCAAACTCTACTTCAGGACTGGGACATTCATAACCTTCTTCAACACCCATGTGTTGCCTATCTATAATTCCATCTTCACTTTCCCTTTGCCAACCATTTGACAAGGCTTACCATCCCCTAAATAAAGTTCTCCAAAGTCTCCCTAGACATACTCATGGAACAAATCTCTATTTGGGGTTGCATGAAAAGAAGAACTAGAATCTAAAACCCATGATTCTAACTGACTATCCAAAGAAAGTATGAGAGCATCCTATGCCATAATACCTACATCTTTTGCTTCTTCATTACCTTCATGTTGATTTTCTTTATCCTTTAACCAACAATCTTTCTTTGTGTGTCCTCTCTTTCCACAAAACCAGCAGGTGATACCTCCATTTCTGGATTTGGATCCATTTTCCATCTTTGACCTTGATTTCCCTTGCTCAACCTTCTCTCTTTGCCTTCCCCTACTTTTAGCACTTAAAGCATTCCTTGATGATTCACCTATGCTTTTCTTGTGAATATCTTCATTCAAGATTACACTAACTACATCATCAACTTTTTAGATTTTAGAAGCAGACGCAGTATTACTTACTGCCATTACCAAACTCTCCCAACTTTCAGGTAATGAGCATAAGATTAAGAGAGCCTTTATTTCATCATCAAAAACAATATTGACTGAATTTAACTAGTTTACCAAACCATGGAAATCACTAAGATGACTATATATTGATCCACCTTCCTGCATTTACAAAGTAAATAGCTACTTCATAAGAAATACCTTATTTGAAGCTGAAGGCTTTTCATATAGATTTGCCAAAGATTCTATCAACTCTTCAATTATCTTACACTGTGATAAGTTGGAAATCACAGACAATGCAAGGCTCAACCTTATGGATCCCAGAGCCTTCTGATCAAGAACATTCCATTCTTCATCCTTCATGTCTGTGGGTTTGCATGCAACCCCACCCAACGGTAAGTACAAATCTTTTTGATACAAATAATCTTCTATCTACATCCTCCAATGTTGATAATTTTTGCCATTAAACTTCTCCATTCGTAGCCTACTTTCTTCTTCCATTGCTATACTCCCACTCGATCAGAAAACCCTGAGAATGACTTGTAATCAAATAATAACCTGCTCCCTGCAACCTTAGCTTTGATACCAACTATTAGGATCTATGAAGCACAATTGATTACTTTTCTATAAGCAATTAAACACGGAATTGAACCAAAATGATTAACTAGAAACTTGAAACAACAAAGAATATGAGAAACAATACTATCTCTATTAATACTCTTCCAGAAAAGAATTACAATGAAGAGATGCCACACTCTTCCACCTTACAGGCTTCCCACACCAAGTGTTCAGTAATTCACACTCAAGAGTTATCTCTCTCTTTCTCAACCACAACTAACTCAACAACCTAAGTTGTTATCCCCTCCTTGATAGCTTCAGTTGATCTCATTGACCTTGCACCTTACAGATCTCCTTGACCTTTCTTTCTTGCTTCAATGCTTTACTTGCCTTAATCACAATACATGCCTCATGGGTCTCTTAAATAGGATCCCAAGCATACAATAATTAGACTTCTAATTACAATAATTAGAAACACAGACTCAAGACTTAAATTAGTCTTCAACATGCAAACACTCTTGGACCTCTTAAAATTAGACAAGTCTAATTCTGGAAATGCATTTTAGAAACACATGCAAGTGCATGCACATGCACAGGTGACCGACGTCGATTGCTGTCAATCTGCTCTTAACCGATGTTGGCCAATCCCTGGTCCCTGCCTGACCGACATCGGTAATACTGTCGATGCCAGTTACTGGTCGCACTCAGTAACTCCCTGATTAGCTTCCTGGTGAAGCTTTTAGATCCACAACTTAACACATATAAAAATATGAAATTATATGACTTTGGTATGACTAGTAACACCCAACCTATAGGTCCTCTTTCTTACTCACTCAACCCTTCTCGACTAGACTTTCACTGATTCCTAGCCACCCATAGCTTCAAAGACTTAGATTTTTGAGACCCAGGCATCATTCTCAGACCCAGATCCATCCCCCCAGGTTTCATCTTCCTAGGAAAATAGTTCCCAACTTGGATAGGAGCACTAAAATTTATGGGTGTCTTGTTTTCAGTGCTATTGTCCAAGTTCACTTTAGCTTCAAATGGTTAGATTTTCTTGATTCTTTATCTTTTCCCCTATTGGTCTAATACAAGTTCATATAACCCATGATCATTAGTTTCCATATAAAAGGTCATTCAATGTCCATTTATAAGGGTTGACACTTATTCATAGGAAATAAGTAAGAATACAAGCAAGTACACTTAAACACTTTTCCCTATTCTCTGCATATAGCCTTCTAAGACCAATTCAAGCCTATTCAAGCACTCATACCAGTCCCTAGTCATCTAAAGTACATTCTAGTTTCATATTATAGTTGCATACATCATACAAATTACACCAAACACTTCAAATGGGATAACTACATTAGCTTGATCCCTCTTCAGAGTATTTGTATATAGGCAGCGTGCCCACACATGGGGTGTGAAGTGCGTCTAGCATATCCTTTACACACTAATCTCTTCTCTCTTTCCCAAGTTTGATATTTGAGTTTAAGTACCAAGAGTTTGTAAGGGTTTTGAATATTAAATCAAACATGTATCAATATTTTCATAGAATTAGGCTTCAATATTTCACTATCAGGGTACAACAAGCCTACCAAATAGAACCCAAAAAAGCCAGACCACTAGGACAACAATGCTAGAAGTGGACAACAACACTAGAAGTGGATAACAGTGCTAGAAAGTGGAATATAACACCAAGTAGTATTGTGTCCTAAGTTTGGCACTCCCATCCAATCTAAAAATAGAGTTCTAGGTTCTAGTTATGATAGTCTGCCATCCCTACACAACAATTTCTAGATCTTGACTCATCTATTTCAGCCCAAAATAAGTTAAGTTTGATTTCTTTACACTTCTTACTATTTTTGGAAAAGGTAAAATACATATCTATTTACACAAATCAATAGGCTAATTAAGACACATTAATTATTTATTTACAATTACTCAGACCTTTATTTGCTTAGGAATTAAACACTTAATTCCCAAGAACAATAAAACACAATGACAAATAATTGTGACTTGGATTATTGGAACTGATTATAATTGATAATATGATCCATTTATATATGCAAAGGGGATACCATGAAAGATAAATCAATATAGGATCATTATTTTGGATTATGTGGATAAGGATAACAATGAAAAAAATTTAAAGAGTCAAATAAACATAAAACCAAGGGCTATAAGAATTATCGATGCAAGATTGCATGTATGAGATAGAAGGATAACCTATGACAATCTAACAAACAAGGCTAAAGACATTATGTAACATGATATTTGCCATTGTTGATTAATGTAGTTCACGTGGAGATCTTGTATCTAGTGGTAGTAATGTCTCATTATTTCTATAATAGTTTTCTAATGTCATTTTATACATATCATATTGTGTCTGGGTATGTAGTCCAAGTGTATGTTGTTTACATTTATTTGTTAGTAGAATGCTTGAGTTACTTGTGGATATATTAATTATTCTTAGTGAACCAGGTATATTAATAATTATACGTGTTATCCATTTGCGATCTTAGTTTTTTTAGAGGTACCCCAAGTTGAATTCTATTGTTATTAATGAAATCTTATATATATTTTTCTTAATTTTAAAAAAAAAATGTTGAATGTCTTATAATCTAATTGTAAGCACCCTCATGAGAAAATAATGTGATAATGTTAAACCAATAGTTATAATCCTTTAGTAGTGCTGACTATGGTAAATGTTGGTTTAACAATGCTTAAATTATTACTTTAGACTATAATTGAAATTATACATGTATTAAGGTGATATAAGAATATCACTTCATGACCTTGAGAATTGATTTGTAAGCTAATTACATTGGTTTAAGTAAATGATCTAGCAAGCTATAATTATAAGCTTCAACTATTAGGATAAAAAATTTCTTGGGTGCTATAAGTGTGCAGGAATATGTCATTACCAATGAAGTAAAAGGGACTAAACCAAACATAGTTGCATAATGTGTAATCCTATATTTGATCCATATCTTGTCTAAACCTTAATTGATCATAGTGGAATGCCTTATATGTAATTTGACCCTTTATTTAGTCTTGACATGTCTTAATGGATTATAATCACTGCTAGGTTGGTCAAACCACCTTTGGATGGCCATATTAAATGCATGAGGATAATGTAGACCAACATCTAGAATGAATTATCAAAAAATTATTGGCTTGTACATTAATTGCCTTTGCCTTGAGCCTCATGTAAGGGGTTGTATTGTCTTTGAATAAAATTTAGGACTCTATAAGATTCACCATGCAACATTATGGACTGGAAAAGAGAATGTCCATTTATGAAGGCATGGGTTGGATAGAAGAGTGGATGGTTGATGCAAGAAAATTACCAACACATGTCCAGTTTGGATTAGGTTGTAAGGACGAGAGTATTCATATTTGATGAGGGTGGATCTTTGAGAAAAGGGTTTGGAATATTTGGCATTTTTGACCACCTTAAGAATAAAGGAAGAAGAAAATGGAACCAAGTAGAGAGCCTAAAGAGGGAGAGATTTCGTTGGTATAAACCTATATAAAATATCCATGGAAAGGCCTAGATCATTTGGTAGGTATTATATTAAATTATATATCCTACTATTTGAATAAATGACGTTTGTGTGATTCTTTATTGAGTTATTATGTTTGAGAGGAGTAAGGTAATTGGATTACTTCTTCTCTTCATTTATTTTCTATGGTTGTACTTGGGTCACCCATAATGTTATTACCCCTTGTATGGGAGTTGAGAGTTGAGATATTGCTCCATGATAGTTCTAAAAATTGTATTTATACTTATGTAGATATTATGGTTTCATCGTGTAAAACTACTGATGCATTGAAATGTTAAATTCTTCATGATGAAGGAAGAGTTAGGTCTCTCATGTTGGACAAGATGGTAGGTTGCCTAAGTCCTCTCATGACTAGATATAGAATATATCTTAGTTATTGTATGCCTAATAGGTATTATCCTTTTGATCATTATGTTTTATCTTTTATGTATTTTACTTGCTAAAAATATATTTGAGGTTGGTAACCTCTTGACTTAGAGATGCTTGGATTGTCACCTTGTGAGTAGCTATCTCCTTTACCCCAAGACATCTTGATTGATTTTTGCCTTTACTTATTTTTGTCACAAAATATTTCACCATAGAGTTTGTTGTTAAAGCCTACTCTAAGATTTGGGCAATATTGAAATACCTCTAGGATTGTGGGTTGCCTAAAATAGAGGTAGAGCTCTAGGTTTAAGGGCTAGCTCCCTAGATTTATCCTTGAATGCTTATTGCCTACACTGACTATTTGTTTATGTGAATAGGGATAAAAGTGACATGAAAATAACCTATTATAACAAGGTGATACACAAAATTTATATCCACTAGACTACCATGATCTGCACTATGGAAGATTATTCACAAAATTGACTTCAAACTTCTATGGTAATCCAACATAAGTATTTCAAACATGAAGGTGATATGTACTGCACTTACCAAAGTGAAAGGATAAAAGGTATAATATTAGACACTAATGAAAATTCATACACTTAGAGAAAGATAAGGACACTAACTACACTCTATGTGACCTGTTAGAGAATGAATCACTTGCACACAATATGAGAGAGTAAGATGAACGTAAGGCTAGGTGATTAATACTTAATCATTCAGATTTAAGACTATTTTACACACTTAGACAAGAAATATTATAACCAAAAATAGCTTCAAATATTTATTTATAGTTAAACATCAGTATTCAAACCAGTAGGGCTTTACCATAATAGACATGGATTAGATTACAAGAGCCAAAATGGCTTACATTTAAAGAGTGTGTGAGAGGAGAGAGAAGAAATGGAGCTCAAAGTTCAAAATAAAAAGTGCTAAGTGATTATGAATAGCTCCATTTCAAGATCATGAACTATAAAATAAAGTTTTGGAAGGATAAATGTCTATTTTAAGCATAAAACTCCTCAAACTGGCATAGGGTCCTCAAATGGCCTTCTTGAAAATTGCCTTTTTGATAAGATATATTTTGACTACTCAAAACTTGAATAGGGATATTTGAAACATGTGAAATATATTAAGGGATTTTGAAACATTCCATGATAGTCATTAGATGTGTCTCTAACTGTTAACCATCTTCTAGACACTTGTACTCACCATCTGCAGTCACTCATTAGTCTTCTAAACCTCGTTCTTCACATTTATCATCTAGGAAGCCTTAAATTTATCAACCAAATCCATGTAATAGGTGTTAAGACACATGTATAGAGTGATTATATATTATAATCCATGGTTTAAACCTTAAGAAGATCCAAGAACAAACTTATCCTCTTCTCACTAGGTAGTCACTCTTCATTCTCACTATCTATCTAAGACTGCCTAAGATGAACAAGTTATCAAAACTATTTTTATGATTGTATAAGGTAATAAATGGATATGGGGAGTTTTATTGATTCTCTATAGACCTCCGCTAAATAATCTCACCAATTCATTCTACTCTATACTTGCAAAATACATAAAACCTTGAAAAAATCCTATTTTAGTCTTGCTTGTACAAGTAGGGTATATACCAAGTAGGTGTTATGTATCATGAGAGAGTAATACATAATTAAAAAACCATTTATAGGCCATATAACCACTTTTGAATTCATCTCTTTCAATATTTATTTCATCAGGTCAAAACCAAGGGGTTTAGAGGGTTTAGACTGTTAAGGATTGTTCATAAAATCCTGATGTCCAACCTTCCAAAAAAATACACAAATATTGAGTATGGGACCCTCCATAATTACCCATCACTTTCTTAGGTCCCGTGATTTGTTTTCGTATAGGTGTGAGCAAGAGAAGCTGGCCTATCAAGCTTTAGAATGCATTTTGGACACCTTTATGATTGAAAAGGATCAAAATGATCAACTTATGTTGTCTCTTTATATATTTATGGTTTAAATTAATCCTCAAATTAATCCTAAAGGTCATATAATGGATATTAATGATCATTTATTCTTAAAATTGAAGTTAGGCCCTTGAAGGGCTTAGGCCTAGTTCTAGGCCTAATAGGCCAATTGGTTATGACTGTGTGTTTAACCCTTATGAGAGTTTATAATGAATGTAAGGTATTTACTATCCTTTTTCATGTTGAAACAAACTTTCCACATAATTATGCAATTATCCAATACTTTACAACTCATCCCCTTACCATTCACTCACCTAACCTACAAGATGATCTGTCTAAGAGTGACCTCTATTTGAGATAAAATAGAGGGCATATCCCATATTTAATAAGTAAAAGTGAAGCTATTATATGTTATATTAGGTCATGGGGAACCTATGCACCAAATTACAAGGCCTAGTCACCTCTACAAGGCTCTTAATATCATTAATTTCATCACAAACTTTTAAGAATGATGACTGTCTATAGGGTTTAAGAATCTCAGTCTTGTGACTATAGGTTGGTGTGACTCTTCATATTTAATACATATAATAAACACAGTAAATTAAACATAACACTATGAGAGTGATATCCACATGTTCAACTCATTATACAAATTTGTTTACCTCCTAACTTGCACTCTTCACTAACCTAGGCAAGTTTGCAGATTGAGCGATTGTGTCATCCACTCAAGAAAAGGGGATTACTATAGGTATATTTTCATTATATAACCTTGTATTTATTTCCAAGGTTCTCCTTGAAGTCTCTAAGTTCATCTCACGCTTTTTTTAACTCATTCATGTCTAGAGACTTGCCTCTCTCCACTAGCATATGTTAGTCTGTCTACTGTAACAGGCTATAGGTGCACTTCTTACACAAATAAAACCCATGTAGGGATCATATATTGAAATTTGTATTTCATAACCTAAGATAATTTCAATTTCATTAGGTCATTTCAAAATATAAAGTCACTATGCCTATAGGGTTCTCAAATTTTAACTTCTCATTATCAACCATGTAGGTCTATAGTCAGGTTGTAGATGATAATTTTGAGAACAAAAGGGGCCCCTATAGGTGTTAACCTATGTATAATCACTATTACCCAATACATTGGATTAATCTTGAGGTAATTTATCATATATTATTAAAATAAAGTCACTTATATTGATGGTATGCTTCCATTATGTCATATTGCATTGAAAGACCACTTAGGCTTCAAAAGTACTATAGATATATACACCCTAAATTGGTCAAGAAACTAAAAATATCATGTCTATTCACAGTCCTATTCATATGAGACTCTGACTAGAAATAATGAGCCTTATTTGCACTAGCCATGTATTTTTTTGCTTATCTTGGTCTTATTTCTTGCTTTTGTCACCTCTTTGCCTACTACTAGTCATTTGAGACCTTCTGACCAGTGATTCCACCTTAGCCAGATAGTAATCCCCATGCCAATCTTGTTCCCCTAGGTACCAAGCCTATATATACAACACCAGACATAGAAGTGTCCCATTTTTGGCACTACTATCCATTTATATTTTGAGTCCTAATGGTCATTTATCTTCACTTAACAAGTCCTCAACCCTTTTTAGCCCCTCCATTAAGTTTTGTTACCTTTTTAATGTTAGATAATGTGAATAAAGCTCCCAAATTAAAAATAAATAGTATCCTATATAAATGACTTTACAAGGCATTTAATATCTAGCACTTACTACTTTGGCACACTAAGTAATTAAAAATTAGTCAATAGTATAACTCAAAATTCTACATCACACATAGTTTTGCATGCTTGATCAAGGAAGGGCCTAGGCAAAAGTTCATTTTTACATCTACCATGCATGTTGATTATACATGTTCCCTAAGGGTGAACTACAGTTGATTTGAAACCCTAGCTTGAGGGTTAATGTAGGCAACAATCAAGACAATAGGGGGTCTAGATCATGCGATCATACTTCCCTTAACCCAATTTTTTCTCTTTTGATTTTGATATGTTTTTTTTTTTGTAGATAAACCTAGGGTTTGAGAAGAAAAAAAGTTATACAGTGGTATATACAGGCAATCATGGAAAAATAAAGACACCTACAGGAACCAAAAACTAGACCACACCAAAATTTAGAACCAAAAATTGATTTACATAAAGCATCACAACTGGACTATAGTGCCAGATACCAAAATATCCACTTTTTGGTGGTCCTATCCTTTCATTGAATGAAATCTAGATTTAGGTTTTTGACATATTCCCATTCCTGCACAATAGTTTTTAGCCTCTGTATTAGTCATCTTAGCCTATTTTTTTAGATAAGTCATTTCCGTTCCCCATGTAATTAATTTAATCAAATTGATATAAATCTATGTTTTACTATAATTAATTATATTTTACCCCGTAATCTATCCTCTTTATTATTTAATAACTAAACCCTAGTATCCCAAAAATAATAAAACATTTTTTGAACCTGACTTACTTCAAACAAATCTAAAACCCTAGCTACCCTTAGGGTTTTCCTTTAGATTTTGTGAAAAAATTCAATTTCAAAATTCTAATTTTTTGTATAAATTTTGTACATTTGTTTTATTTAAATTTAATTTTAGAATTCAAATTATTTCAATAATTTCAAAATTCTAAAACTCCAACCCAAAACCCTAGATTTCTAAACTAGGACCTCAAACCCCAAGCCTTTCGCCCTTACAATTTTTAGATAATTTTTTTGGAATTTTTTAAAATTATTTAGAGTGTCAAAAATATTTTAAAAATCTCTATGTTAGTATTCATTCTTGAATTTATTTTCTTAATATTAATTTTACATATTCTCTTTGGTAAAAGCAATAAAATGGAAATTAAGGCACTTCTTCCCTCTCATCCTATAGATAAATTTCTAATTTTTTCTCATAATTATGACAATGAATGGACAAATTTGAAAAATTGCACATTAGCCAAAAATGAGGAAAAATATTTCATTTACAATGAAGATAATTACTATTTTTCCAATGAATAATATGATGATACATATGAAAGTGATAGTGAAGAAAAAGTAGATGCATCTTCTTCTCTCAAACCTATCTCTTTTCTTCCCTCGTCCAAAAAGAATAATTTTGATAAATGGGAAAGGTACTTTTCACCTCATTATCCTATTCACAATGCATAAAATGAAAAAATTAGTCATGCATTTCCATGTGAACCTCTTGTTGGTGATAATTTGCTTACATTTGAACCTAGTCTCTCTCTCTCTTTTGTTACTTCTATGCTCAAATTACAACAATATAAATGCAATAGAATCAAATTTCCAAGGCATAATTTAAATGATCAATCTCATGTTCTTAACTCTAATTTGTCATCTCAAACAATAAAAAAATAATGTTTAAATGATACCTCTCTTACTCTTACTTCTCATATTGTAAATGAAAATAATGCACGCAAGGATAACAGAGATGCATATAATATTCCAATTTCACATGACAATTTATTGCATATTAGAAAATAATTAACATCTTCTCTTACCCATCTCCCTAGTGATAATGGATGTGATAATGAGTATGATAGTGAACATGAAAATGAATATGACAATGAGAGTGAATATGAAAGTGATACTTTTACTCCTCCCCTTTCAAATGAACAAAATATTGATTGTGATAATGCATGGAATAATGATGACTATTATGCATATAGTGAAGAAGATAATGCATCTCATGACTCTAACTCTTTTCTCACTCCTCTCAAACATAATGAATTATAAAAGGTTGTTTCTACTTATATGCATTATTCTATTTCAAATGATGCACATGTCCATGATAATGTCACATCTTCTATTTAATTAGAATGTGATTCACTAATACTAAAGATACCAATGAATCTCCCAAGCCACCCCCTACTACAATAGCACCTATTTCTCACTCTTAATACAAAGAGAATGATATCCCACATCCTTCTACTAATGTCCAAGCTACCATTCCTCCAAATGTTCAAGTGAGTACACCCACTCTCTATGATCTATTTGCTAAATGTAGCATTCCCATGGCTAAAATAAATGATCAAATTCAAGGTTTAAATGAACCACTTCAAGATAATAATATAACATCCAAAGAGATTATTTATTTGATGCATGTAGTTGGTGAATGACAACACCAAGTACATCTCCTTACTTTGGAAAACAAGGCTTATAAGTCTTGGATGGATGCCAATGACTTGCACGGTAACCCTCTTTTGCAGACATTTGTCAAAGCTTCATTTCCTAAGCATTTATAAATACCATCATTGCCTCAATTTGATAGAACTAGAGATCCATTCATACACCTTAAAACCTTTTGAAAGGCTTTGCCATCTCACATGTGTCCTTCGATTATACTTAAGTTGTTCTAATAAACATTAGTGGGTGATGCATAGAATTGGTTCTCTCATCTACTCCCTATTGGTTCCTTGGAAACATATGATGATTTATAGGAGACATTTATTAGATATTACATAGAAAACCTAGACCGTCATGTTACATATGAGAAACTCACCATATTGCATCATAATAATTCAAAGCCATTTAGTGATTATATGTTAAGATTCAAGACTCACATGTTAAAATTGATTTATAAACCAACAGATTTGAAGATTTAACATGTCTTTATTAAGGGGATTATCCAAACCCTCTTAGAGCATATATTATTCAAATGCCAGTCATTTTTGGGTTCAGCGAATTCAGAGAGTTCATTTCATGCCTAGGTTCAACGGTTCAACGTCCTTGGTTCATTGGCGCACACGGCTTAACACTAAGGCAGGCGCTTCAAGGAGGAAATTAAGTGAGGTTCAAGTTAATCAAATCTGGGCACATTTCAAGGCCAAAATCCCATGGCTTGATACAAAAATAATCCCACAGCTTAATACAAAGGCAAAGACATAAGGCAGTCCACAAAGGACATGAGAATACCCGTCAGCAGTCAAATAGCCAGCATGGACCTGACTAGTAGGCAGAGGAGCAGGCCGCGTAAAAGTTTAGGAAAAGAAGCCAGCAGGCCCGATGACATCTCCAAGGCCATAAAATTTAATGAAATGGAATAGCCATTGGGTTTTCAAACATTGAAAAAGGGAAAAGGGCCTAAATGTAGTGAACCACCAAGGAGTTTGACTAAAGGGCCAAGCGGCCAGAAAAGACAAGGATGCAAAAGTGACAAGGACAAAGCGAGCTGGCAGTTGATCCAAGTGGCGTCATTTGGGAAGTGACTTCAGTAGGTGGAGCAGTCCCCATGAATTTATCATGAAAGGCATAAATAGTTGAGATAAGTTTGGTTTTCCTCCATTTTTTATTAAATGGATTGATAAATCGTGTAAGTCATCAAAAAGAGGACGGTTTTCGAGCAGACAAAAAGGCGTAGTGCATTTAATTCCTTGAGCGACTTGTTCTTTCCATGAAGGGATGTGTATGCCACTTGTAAAAGGAGTGCCAAATGGCCTCCTTGCTTCTCCTATATATTACGAACCTGGTCATTTTTGTAATTGTCTTCCACATTTTGTAAAGAGCACAGCTCTGCAAAATTTCACCTAGATCAATACAAATGCAGTTTTTACCTCTATTTAGATAGATATTGCTGAGTGTGCCTTGAGTGATTTGTTTGTGTCCAGTCATTACTTTTTGATGCTCTCATAGGTTCAACACTAGCAGACCTATTATCTATAAGGTGTCATTTCTACCACTGAAAGGAGAAGAGCAGACATTTTAGAAGATCAAAATAGGAGTCACTTACAGTGTGCATTTTACAGCACCTCAATGATTGTTTTTTGTCTCTTGTGTCTTCATGTAAACCTCCCTGCCAATCTTTTGCAGCCTATCCCTTTTGCCAAATGTGTAGAGTATGTCTGTATTTGTCTAGTTCTGAGAGTGGATGTGTGGATGTCTGGTTTTTTTCGTGCATCACCTCTTTTAGAGTAGGTTGTTTGTTTCCTGCATTTCTTCTCCCTTTTCATCCCCCCAAATTTATATATATATATATATGTATATATATATATATATGTATATATATATATATATGTATATATATATATATGTATATATATATATATGTATGTATATATATATATATATGTATGTATATATATATATATATGTATGTATATATATATATATATCTATATATATATATATATATATATATATGTATATATATATATATATATATATATATATATCTGTGTGTGTTTTACACTTGCTAGAAACAACACGATGCATCAAAGGGATCTAGCCCTTATCTAGAGACTCTCTCCTATAGCTTCGTCGGTCCCACAGGCAAGAGAGGAGTTTCCATGTTGTGAGGAGAAGGCAGGAGCTAGGCCTCCTTACCCCGGGTGCAATCTTCAGCGTCAACAGTTCTGGCATGCCTGGTGGGACCACATGTTTTTTAATGCAATAAGGTTTCAAGATTGATGCTGGTCTTGTCACAGCAAATTTTATTTCCAGCATCTAGCGACTCTGAGTTAAATCAGCTGGTTAAGTAGTTCTGGTACTGCACCATCAAGAAATAGTTTTTTGGTATGTGTAAATTCCATCATTTTAAGCTATGAACTCTATTTTTTTAGCCAGCATGGCTATGATCCTTACCATGCCCAATATGGCCAGTCTCAACCCTGTTATGAGCTATATCACGCTTGTCCTCAGTATGTCGATTCTCCCACTCAACCCAATCTTTTTGTCAATCAACCAGTTTCTACCTTCAAGCGAGCACTGCTAAGATACAACAGATATGTGATTGATCTTAACACTAGAAAGGAGTAGAGCCAAGAAATTCCTAATCATATCATCCATCAAGTGAGGAATGCACTAGATCAGGTTAAGAAAGAATGGGCTCCTATTGAAAGAGTGAATTGGCACAAGCTTTCAAATGAGATACTGGATGTGAGCGGTTTAATTGCATTTGTGGAGGAGAAGCTGAGTGTGCATGAGAGGCAGCCTTACCAAGTCTATCAACCTACATACTCACTGCCCAAAGCAACATATCAGTCATATACAACCCTTGTTCTTGAGCCAAGTCGAGCCTATCAAAGTCCGTTCCCCAATCATGTTGAGGAGAATTCCAAAATAGCGAATCTTGTGTTTAAGGCTAATCTAGATAGATAGATCAAATTGGCAAACCTTTAGATGCAGCAGTCCATTTTGGCAGCAAGGGAAGTAGAATCAAAATATTCGCTATCCTCTCACATTGAGGCCCCATCAGCCCCAAAGGAAATGCCCAGTCCAAATTTTTTGAGCTAGAATCAAGTGGTTGAATCTCGGAACAGCAAAGAGGAGAAAGACATCATCCAAAATGAGGATGACCTAGCCAAGTGGATTAAGGAACTAGAAGAAAAGATGAGATTGCTTAGAGAAAGAATGATGGAGCTTTCAAACCCTACAAACTAGCCAATGCCAAAAGGTATCCCTTTGACCAATCCACAAGCTAAATTTAATATTGATGAAGTGCTGGTGAAGTGGAGGGATGAAAATCAAGAGTTATTGGCCCAAGGTCTGCCCCCTCCTATTCTAGAGAAGACTCCCTCTTGTATGCCGAATCCTTTCTACCAGATGGCACTTGCTCATTTTGGCTCATCCAATGCATCAATCAGTCCTACCCTAAATCCCATGCACCTAGCTTTCCAGCATGCCTCTCTTAAAGCATATTTCCCTATGCATGAGCAGACCCTCCCAAATCCTCCCCAACCTCCTCAAGACTTTCAACATGATCTCCAAATTCCAAGCTAGAAGGAGGAGCATCATGAACTAGCCTAGGAACTTGAAAATGACAAAGCTACTACCTGCTCACAAAAGCAAGAGTCCAATCCTAGTATCATGAGCTGGAAGCAAATAGTTGAATCTTGGACCAGCAAAGAGGAGGAGGAGGAGGAGGAAGATTTCAGTCTAATTCTTGAAGAAGAAGAAGAGGCTGTTCCTGCCCCTGATAATGATTATGACTTCTGGGAAAGGCTTTTCTAGGAAGATTTGGATAGGCAAATTACAGAATTGGAGTCTAGATCAGGTCTCCTCAGTGAACATGTGATGGATGTTTTAGATCAAATTATAGATTATGTGTCTGAATGCATTCCATCCATACACCTCCAAGAAAGCTATCAGGCCTTACCTGATATGGATTTTGCTCAGTTTAGGACTGATCAAGGAGACTTCATGAGTGCAACTGAGGAGGAAATCAAGCAAAGTGACATGGAGGAGCATGGACAATCTCTTGTTCATGTTTTGAATGATTCATTTGAAGCCATTGAGGCACGTTGCATTATTCTTCAAGGAGGCTATGAGCTGGATAAGAGCAAAGAAGATAGCATTGGGGTTCAAACAAGCATGCAAGGAGGCTGCAGTCTTTCAGATTTACCCCTTCAGGAGGTTGGTCAATCTAAAGATTTCTTCTTTGAAATCATCAAGGAAGATGGCCATACCATGGAACCCAAGCATGAGGCAAAGGAGAATGAGCCAGTCAATGATGCATATCAGGAGGCTTCTGGTGATGAGCCGACAGTAATTGACTTCTTGATGGGATGCACCAACCTGAAGGATCAACATCCAATAGGCCTCCTGGAACAAGAAGAGTACGTATGTATCGGAGGCATGTTTGAATATCCACTCAGTTTCCAGCCAAACCAGGTGACAGGCAGGAGGAGCAGGTCACCAATTCTCTTTTCCATTTAGCTACTTGCCTACCACCATAAGTCTTCTTTCCAGGAAGGGGACTTAAGAAATTTTCCCTTTGATCTAGGAGGGAGGCAAATTTTCTTGGTTAGCTGTATATTGTAGTTTGTTTTGAGTTTCTTTCCCACTTTCCCTAAGTGCATTTTACACATGTAGTGTTTTTATCCTTGTGTGTTTCCCTTCGCGTGTGGGGTAAAAGGCTTCATGTTTGATTCTTAGATCTTTCGAGCTGTTGATAATTCTTTCATGGCTACATCTGACTCTGCACCCAATGGATTTTAAGGCAACTAGGTTTCAAGCATGACAGGCATGCTTTCCCTGTGAGTCACCAATATGTTGACCCATTTCACCCATAGGTAAAATTTTGGTCAGCTTCTTCACCTGCTATTCAAATGCCAGTCATTTTTAGGTTCATTAAGTTTAGAGAGTTCATTTCATGCCTAGGTTCAACGATTCAACGCCCTTGGTTCATTGGCACACACGGCTTAACACTAAGGCAGGCGCTTTGAGGAGGAAATTAGGTGAGGTTCAAGTTAATCAAAGCTAGGCACATTTCAAGGCCAAAAGCCCACAGCTTGATACAAAAAAAAATCCCGTAGCTTAATACAAAGGCAAAGACATAAGGTAGTCTGTGAAGGACACGAGAAGGCCCGTCAGCAGTCAAACAGCCAGCATGGACCCGACTAGCAGGCAGAGGAGTAGGCCGGCTAAAAGTTTAGGAAAAGAAGCCAGCAAGCCTGATGACGTCTCCAAGGCCATCAAATTTAATGAAATAGAATAGCCATTGGGTTTTCAAACATTGAAAAAAGGAAAAGGTCCTGAATGTAGTGACCTGCCAAGGAGTTCGCCTAAAGGACCAAGTGGCCAGAAAAGACAAGGATGCAAAAGTGACAAGGATAGAGCGAGCTGGCAGTTGATCCAAGTGGCACCATTTGGGAAGTGACTTCATTAGGTGGAGCAGTCCCCATGAATTTATCATGAAAGGCACAAATAGTTGAGATAAGATCGGTTTTCCTCCATTTTTTATTAAATGGATTGATAAAAAGTGTAAGTCATCAAAAAGTGGACGGTTTTCGAGCAGACAAAAAGGCGCAGTCCATTTAATTCCTTGAGCGACTTGTTCTTCCCATGAAGGGATGCATATGCCACTTGTAAAAGGAGTGCCAAATGGCCTCCTTGCTTCTCCTATATATTACGAACCTAGTCATTTTTGTAATTATCTTCCACATTTTGTAAAGAGCGCAGCTCTGCAAAATTTCACCTAGATTAATACAAATGCAGTTTTTACCTCTATTTGGATAGATATTGTTGAGTGTGCCTCGAGTGTTTTCTCTGTGTCCAATCATTGCTTTTTGATGCTCTCACAGGTTCAACACTAGTAGACTTGTTATCTACAAGGTGCCATTTTTGCCACTAAAAGGAAAAGAGCAGACATTTTAGAAGATTAGAATAGAAGGAGTCACTTACAGTGTGCATTTTACAGCACCTCAGTGATTGTTTTTCATCTCCTATGTCTTCATGTAAGCCTCCCTGCCAGTCTTTTACAGCATGTCCCTTTTGCCAAATGTGTAGAGTATGTATGTATTTGTCTGGTTCTAAGAGTGGATGTGTGAAGGTCGACCCTTGTTTGTTGGGTGCATCACCTCTTTTAGAGTAGGTTGTTTGTTTTTTGCATTTCTTCTCCCTTTTCATCCCCCCCACTTTTTATATATCTATATATATGTGTTTTGCACTTGTTGGAAACAACACGATGCATCGAAGGGAGCTAGCCCTTATCTAGAGACTCTCTCCTCCAGCTTCGCCAGTCCCACAGGCGAGAGGAGAGTTTCCATGTTGCGAGGAGAAGGCAGGAGCTAGGCCTCCTTGCCCTGGGTGCAATCTCTAGCGTCAACAATTATATCAGATAGAGTCATCTTTTAGGCACTTATGTTATACAATTTTAGCTTTGGACAAGAAATTGGGATTGATTGAGTCAGATTCAGTTGATCAACTTAATCTAGATTTCATAGCATCACCTCCATTTATAACTCCTAGCACTCAACATCCACCATATCCAAAAAATTATAAGAGTCCACAACTAGAAAGTAACCAGTTAAGAACAAAGATCCAATTTTTAGAACACCACCTTCATTATGCACTATAGAAAATAGTAGTAGGGTACCACTATAGTTTGATTCAGAGTGGGATAGACCATACATAATATTATCAACACTACTAGATAGAAGGTTAATCACACTTCCTTCTACTCAACGTCAAGATCTACATCTCCTACATAAACAACCACATCGGCCCTTTTATAACTATCATCATGTCCATAGACATAAAGACAATGATTTTTATGGACATATGGACTATATTAATAGATGTGTTGATAATGACATAATAGTATTCACACCAGGGGCACCAAGATATCCTTCATCATGGATTCATAGACCTCATTCCTCCATGATTGAGTCATCCTAAGACATTCCTTCATAGGAATAATCGGTTACTCATCATGAGAGTAATGTGGTTTCTAGGATAGAGCCTCATAAGAGATATCCTATCCCACCTATTTAGAGGGTTTAAAGACCAATACGATGAGAGTAGCCTACATATACTAAAGTAGTCTATAGAGTACATAGTGAAATTCCATATACATATCTAGCACAATCACAAGAATCACAGTAGCATTTTTAGGGTCTTATCTCACATAACAACCCATTACAGTTAAGATTAGATGCACCCACATCACAAAGTATTGCTCCAAATAGATATTCACTACATCTTAGTTTTTAAGGACCTATATCATGTAGAAAACTACTATTGAGATTAGATGAGCCCCCATCACAGGTTACAGTTCCATCTCAATCTATTGCTTAGTCATGCACATTATAGTAGAAGCCATAGGGTATTATTTCATGTATAAATTGACTATGATTATGGATAGATGAGCCTCCTTCAAAACACATAATTTCAGTTGTACATCCATTGATATTTCATCTTACAGAGTCTCCATGTACAACTAAAGTTAGTGCACCATAGATAACATTAGATATAGGGCATGTTACTACATAACATGAGTAGTATGGGCACTTGGTCAATTAGCTATCAGGGATTCGATAGTGATATAGTAGCCAAGGGGATGATATACACAAAGTGATATCTTACATCCCCTTATCCTAATAACCAACATTCCTAGTTCTAAATAACCATCCCTATCCAAACTAAATTATCCAAATCCCAATCTTAAACCAATTCAGTTTATCAAAAAAATTTACCAATTAGAAAAAAATAAAGTTTTACTTACATATGATTTAAAATCAAATATTAGAATCACACTTGAACCTATCAACAAGAAAAAAATCACATCCCAAATACCATTTTACAAAACATATGCAACCTCAAAATCAATGCCAAATCAACTATTTCTAATCAACCATTCGCAACAAATATACCAATACTACAAATTCCATAACACAATATGCATGAGTCAAAATCAAAGCAATATCTATATATAATGATTTTTCAAAACATATACATTGGTATCAAGTATAATCAGTCATGAATGGGCATTAGACCCTCACTCTCAGTCTCACTCTCCCCATCAGTACTAGTCCCATAATCTACCCTAACACTCAATGGCCCTACACCTCCTCAAGCTACCATATGCCTCTTGTGATGACTTTATCACTCCAGTACCCAAAAATTCTCCTCATGAAAGTATACATATCACCTCTAAAATTTTATATACTTATCCATGATCCTCATTCTAACAAAACCAAAATTAGGTGAAAGCATCATATGCGTATCCAACCTAGCTCTCAGCTTGTCTCTCTCTCCTGCTACCCTAATATATGTAGGTATCACTATAGCTACCCTAATAAATACATGGGCATGAATACTAGATTTGATGATCACTCACTTTATCAATCCCTCCTCTAATACATCATCAAGTACATGCCATGTGAGATTTTAGAGTGTCGACTTAATTATGGTCTCCCAATAATCATCATCTCTACCTTTTACCCTAGCCTATGCTCCATCCTGAGTACCTCCCACTTCACCTGCACATAAATTATCACACTAAATTAGATATATACTTTAAAAGTAAAACTAAAGTATAAATATATACATAATTCAAATGTAATCACTACTTACCTCCCATAATTTGGATCAACTCAAGATCCTCATACTCTAGATAATCCCCCACCTCAATAAAGTACAATGGAGCCCATCAATGCCTAGCCCACCATGTAATAAATGAATCTATACATCCAATGTCATCCACATCTAGAATATATATGGCCTCGTCCCTTTTATCCAAAGGTAATGAATGGTGTAAGCCAATCCTCAATAGGCTTTGCATGAGCTCCTACCCTCACAAATGTTTGTGCGCTCCTCACCCACACCCATGCTACTAGGGGCACATCTTGTGGTACCCTAATATATCTAGTAATACACTCATATACCCTATCCTAGTGGTCATGTATCCAACAATTAACCCTCATATATTATAGTTTTACTCCATCCTCTACCCACCTAGGAAATCCTCTATAGGGCTTCCATATGATGTCAACTGCCACCAACCCATCTAAAACTTGCCTATAATGATCCATCCCAGGGGATCAAATAGATAAGGTGCTCATCCACCACTCTCTAAATGGTTGTGGAGGTTCCCATTTTGCCTTGGATAATCTAATCAGATGCACAAATGCTATATGTTTATAAGCCCAATAATGTAATAAGGTCACTGCACTCACCCTACCATTAAATGATTCTTATGTAAACCTATAGAGATCCCTATATACATGGGATATCATAGTATTTCCCCATAAGAATAAAGTGCCATATTCCTCCACACTATGCACAATCCTATGCATCTTATATGCAATAGATACTCCAATCCCATCCATAACAATAATATATGCCAACAAAATAACCAACCACTTCTGTAAGTGCAAAATATTAGACTGCACAATGACTGATAGTAGTGTATACACATAATATTTTCAAAATTTTATTGATTACTGACACTTGGTATCTTGAAGGAACCCATTCAGTCTTAATCTCTCTAAGTGCATACCTTAAGGGGTGCACCAAGAAAGGGGTGGGTAGACTATTAGTGCTTTGTAAGATTATTTTTCCTTTTTCCACTTACCATCTACACACTTGTCTCCTAAAACCTTGAACCCTAAGCTTATTTCTCTCTTTCCTATCCATTCCAATCATTATCATGCTTTATTCCTTCATTTCTTGCTTTGTTACCCTTTTGACCTATTCAAAAAACTAGGTCAACTTGGTTGACCTAGTGTGTTTTGGGGACACTTTAGCTCTTTTGGTTTATTAGCCTCCCGACTGACCTAGCATAGACCTAGTGAGTTAGCCTGAAAATGTGCTAGGTCAAACTAGTCGACCTAGTACAACTAACATGTCTAAAAGTTTTTAGGTAAGATACTACTATATATACAAGGTCATTTACCACCATTTGTAAGAGAGCAAATAATTAAGTGAAGAAGTGCAAATGAACATCTGCTTATTGACTATTCTACTTGAGGAATAAAGCTTTAGGGTTTAATACTTTCTTTGGATCTCCAATCTTGTCTTGTAGATAAGTCTTTTGGATTATTAGGTAGGTTGTGTATCTATGGATGATAGGTACAATAAGAATGACTTTCCTGGCATAGGTGAAAACAAAATAGGTAGATTTACAAGATAGTCTTTTAGATGTTGAAAATATTTCTAGAATTCATCATCAAAATAAAACATGACACCTTTATTTAAGAAGTGTGTAAATAGATGGAATTTATCGACCAACTAAGAAATGAAGTGTCTGATAGACTGAATCTTTCCCTGGAAACTTTAGAGCTGCTTAAAATTAGAGGGTGGTGGAATCTTGATAATGGCTTGTAATTTAATTAGATCGACTTCAATGCCTCTATGATACATAATGAGGCCAATCAATTTACCTAAAGTAACTCCAAAAACACACTTTTTAGGATTGACTTTGACCTTGTATTCACATAGTCTCTCAAATATCTTTCATAGTGTTTCTAGATGATTGGCTTTAGTCTTTGATTTACCTAGTATGTTGTCAACATGGTTTTCAAAAATTTCACACATCATATCATGAAAGATGATAGTAATGGATATTTGGTATGTGGTCCCAACATTTTTTAGACCAAATGGCATGACCTGATAACAAAACATTCCCCATAGAATGGTGAACATTGTTTTATGTTGGTCTTTTGGTGCAATTTGGATCTAGTTGTATTTTGAAAATCTATCCATTAGCTGATACCCCACTGTGGAGTCAACTATCATGTCAATGTTTGTTAGAGGAAAGTCATCCTTGGGGCAAGCCTTGTTTATATCTCTGAAATTAGTATAGATTTTGATTCCTTTTGGCTTCTTGATAATAGGCACAACATTAGAGATCCACTCTAAATAGTTGATCAATTGAATACATCTCACTTCTAATAGTTTTTACAACACTTTACTTACTAATACAATAATATGAGGATGCATCTTACATAATTTATACTTCACGAGTTTGGCATTAGCATTTACAACAAGGTGGTGTATAACCAAGGTGGGGTCCGAACCTGGCATGTTTGAGTAGGCCCAAGAAAGTATGTTAACAAATTCCCTCATAAGGGCTGTAAAAATTTCACATTCCTCTTTAGTGAGGAATGCACCTAATTTGATCTATTTCAAATCATCTAGAGTCCCAATGTTGACTTCTATAGTGTCCTCCATAATAAGAATTGAATCATCTTATAGAATGGTTGGAAATGATTAGAATTGGCCTATAATGATAAAGTCCTCTATCTGGTCTGGCTCTTCTAGGTCCCCTAGGCAAGATTAATTAGAATCTCCCAATGGTAGGGATGACCATGTTAAAAATACTATTAGAAACTCTTGGATGATTTTGTTAAAGGCATGTTGTTCTTTTGCATTAAACTTGAACCCAAAATCAAGTTCATCATTGGTGGTCTCCTGAGCTATGTTTGAGAAAGGTTGAACACTCCCATTTAATAGCACCTAAAATAGGTTTTCACCAAAAAATTGGCCTTTCTCTTTACTTTTACCTTGGTCCAAAAGTGCCTCAAAGAGGTTTTCACTTTGGGACCTCAATGTTTTATTTATTTATTTTTGGATAAGGGTGT
This sequence comes from Torreya grandis, assembly GCA_037957365.1. Taxonomy (NCBI): domain Eukaryota; kingdom Viridiplantae; phylum Streptophyta; class Pinopsida; order Cupressales; family Taxaceae; genus Torreya; species Torreya grandis. The sequence goes on along the minus strand of JARHVA010002984.1, from coordinate 1,258,050 downwards.
TCACCCATTCTCTAAAATAGATTGTAGGATCTAGTTTGATTGAGAACCCTTGTTTATGGTCTCCCAACAAAACATTATCTCTTAGGTGTAGAAAATCACAAAATGCCTCATCATTCCCAAACTCATCTATAGGCATTGTGGATTCTTTTTGGTCCCAAGCTATAAGTCGATGGTGATAAAGATGAAGTGGATTGTGTCGATGAATTGGGATAAGAGTAAAAATGGTATGGATGTCAAATAGATTGATATTGGCCCAGTCTTCATAAGGGATGTGATTGGACTCTGTTTCATTATTGACATCATCATCACTAATTATTGGCATTGAAACATGAATACGATATGTGGGGTCACCCCTAGGCAATTTAAATCTAAGACCATAGGTTCCTTTGTACTGATTCATGGATATTGGCTCAAGTGTTCCTTGTTGATTTAGACCAAGACCTCCTCTTTCATAGGCATGTTTCTCCATGATTCTATTAGGAATAAGATACTTAGCATTTTTATAACAATTCGCTAGTTTGTCATTATATAAGTAGGATTCATCATCTACAAGTGGGTCTTGTTCTTGGCGCCAATAGCCAGTGTGAAAATGATAAGAATTGGACTATGCATTTTACCTTTTCCTTTTCTTTGCCATTCCATGCAAGGTGGCTTAGCTTTAGGTCTACCATAAGACTTCGGGTTATGTGGAAGCTTGGCAATGTGGAATGTATCATGGGTCAGATATTATCCTAGGCTATTAAATTTGATGGTAAAATGATTAGATATTTTAGGAAGTGGTAGATGGGAAGATGAATCAAGGGTATCGGGTCAATATAATTGGTCTCTAGCAAATCAACAAGTATTTCCTTCCCTTTGTCCTTTTTGGGAACTAGGTCTAAGCCAAAGTGATAGTTGTATCTTTCATATTCAGCTTCTAAACGTTTTCAATGTTCATAAGGCTATAAATATCCATTGATAGTGACCTCCATGCCATAATGAGATAAATTGAGACATTGGTGCAATGTTGATGGGATTGTGCAGATTTCATGTATCTAAGGTTTTCCCAAAAGCAAATTGTATGACAAATCTAGGTCTAACACATGGTAAAGAGTATCTTAGGTCAAATTTCTAATGATAACTGGCAAGTTGATGGTGCCTTATGATTCTTGCTCTTCATTGTCACATGCCTTAATAGTGATCTTTTTTGGCTGGAGATTCACTATTATGTATTCAAGATGTTTGATGAGCTTTAGAGACATAATATTTAGGCTTGATCCATTATCTATGAGGAAACACTTCACTTTGTGCCACATTATGACAACTTTAATATACAACGGATTGTTATGGAGAGAGCCAAGGAACGCCATATCACTTTGGTCGAAGGTTAATTATTGGTCTAGGGCTAGATGTCCAACTAAATCTTGGAATTTATCTGGAGAAATGTCATTGGGATCTTGCGATTAGCATAGGAAATCTATTAAGATGTTCTTGTGTATGGTAGACATATACAATAAATAAAAAATGGAAATTTGTATAGGCATCTTCTAAATCTATTACATAATATCAAACATTCTTTTGAACACATCAGTAAATGGCTTGTTCCTAGTTAGAATGATGGGTTAGATGGGTATAGTGGAAGATGGCTATGGGCCTAGGATGGTAATATTTAACCATTGAGTTATGATTACATAATTGGTATTAGATACATGACCATTATTACTAGAAAATGATGGTGAAGGGGGGCCATATAGGATAAGTCTTGATTACTGGTGCACTTGTATGTGGTCATAGGGTAAGGATGAGTTGTTAGTATAAGGTCCAAAAGTAGTAATCCCTACTTTTTAGTATGCTTGTATGAAGTCCTAGGTCAAGGAAGGATCATTGACATAGGTTAGTTAATTGGAATTGGTTAGCAACAGTCTTATTCAATTAGTACTTGGTCTTGGATTGATGGAGATGGTGAAAACACAACCTCTTGCAAGATGACCTACAACTTTGTTATAGTCATGTGCAACTACATGGTAAGTTTATGAGTTTTTGGCATCATTAGGTTCCATCCATTCATTTGACATTATTATTATTTATGCTATTGGTATTGTTTTCATTATCTTAGTTTTTGATACCGTTGTTGTTATTTTGGCCTTGGCTATTGCTACTATTGGTTGTTATTATGTTGTAGAAAAGGGTTTTTGTAAATACCTAGGTTTTAATTGGATGTATAAGCTCTATTATCCAATTTTATATCCCCATTTTATAATATATTTTCAATCAGGTGCTTGATCTACACACAATGGCATAAATTATTCCCATTACTTGATGGTATTCGCATAATTCATTTTGTCTATACCAATATGGATAAGGAATGCCCTTAAGATAGTGTTCTGGAATCAACCAACTAATCAAATTAACAATGGCTAACTTATGAAACATGACTTCAATGGGCTCTCCAAGGTCACTAAATACATGATGAATAGTCACATTTCTCTTTGGAGGAGGGGTTTTCAAAGGCAATGGTTGCTACATTTGTTGAGCCAATCTAGGCTACTACAAAGGCTAGACATTTTGAATGGGTTATTAGTGAGGAACAATTTGAATTTATTACATTGTCTGAGAAAATGGTGTTTGCACCATTTGGACATGTCGTGACTCAATCACTCCATTTCTAACAACATTCTTGTTATGGTTAAACTACTTGGATTTTTCATAATTACTGGCCTAGGCTAGTGCTGATGCCTGCACTTGCACTTGGTTTTGGTTCTAATTTTGACCATTTCCTTGGTTTTAGTTTTGAATATGATTGGATGAGGTGAACTTGATAATCCCTTTTTTTATAAGGGCCTTTTTTATCAATAAACCTTTGTTGATGATTTCTTTGAAAGTGTGTGTATATTATAGCTCTAGATGGTAAGATATCTCACTGTGTAATTTTTTTCATAGAAATAATAGCTAATTATTTATCTGGTACTCTATGGGTGTAATGGTTATAAATTTCTATCCATTGTTGTAGATAACTTACGAAACTTTTATTAAATTTTCTATTCATCTTGAATCAAATCTACCAACAAAATCTCATGTTCGATATTGTAGGAGAAATGCTACACAAACATGTCTAAAAGGTCATCAAAATTGGATACTGAGTTTTTCATGAATTTCAAAAACCACTCCAAAGCCTCTCCTACTAGACTCTGAGGAAACAAAAGTAGGAAATATATGTCATTGTAAGCCACCAGTTGGAAAGCAAGAAATAATTATATTAAATGAGCCTTTGGGTCTCCTTTACCCTTGTATTTTTCAAACTTTGGTGGTTCGTCCCCTAGAGGAAATGATGTATGTGGATAATCCATGTTGAATGGGTAGGAACACATGTAATTCAACTTAAACTTCTCGGTCTACTTCCTAGATTGAATGGAAAAAATTGCATCCTTCATTTGATGAAGTTCTTATGCCAAAAAAAATGGATGAAACATTGGCCTATGGCAGATTCTGGGTGGTCAAAAGTGGATTACTTTGACTAGGATATAATGGAGGCATGGTTTATTATCGTATTATGGTTTGGTTAAGGAATTGACTAGGAATATGCATCTATAAATTGGGATGAGCTTGTTGAAACTTCACATGTTTAGGTGCAATACTTTGGCTCATATTTGGTATATAGGCTTGATTTTGAGGGAATTATGGTTGAGATGAAAGGATGTGGCTCTAGGTGAATTAATGGGCCTATTATGGTTGAGTAAGGACTTATTATCAACTAGTCAAACCTGGTTGAATAAGGGGAACTTATTTTGAAACAAAGCCTTGTCATTAAAATTGTGGCAGGCTTGGAACAACAATAAATTATTGCTTGATTGGTACTTATGGGATAATGGCACCTCATTATTGTGTGAACACTTGTTATGTATTAGACACTGGATGTATATTTGATTCTGGTTGCTTATCAATAGACATACATTGTTGACTAGATAACTTTTTGTGAAGGCATGTTAGTCTGCGACTGAAGAGGTATACTTGTTATTACCTGATAAAGTGGAACATTGGTTGACCCCTTTTAAGGTGGAAGAATGTTCAATCTCTATGGTGTTGGTAAATTGTATTGTGCCTATTATTATGGAATATTAGTCATCACTTGTTGTGGTAGAGTAACACTCATCACATTCTATTAAGGCAAGGCACTAGTTTGCATTTGAATACTAAATCCTTATGATTGCATACTTGAGGAAGTAGTTGGTTGAGGATTAAAGGTAGTTTTTTGGGGTTGGGACATAGAATTTATTGCCCCTTACCATTGTAAACCACTCATGGTGTTAACTAAAGGCACTTATTATGTACAAGTTATTTATGTAGTTAAACCACTTTGACCTAGATCAGATGACATTTACGTGTTATCCACTGTGTTTAGCACATTTGGCTACATATAAATAATAGACACTTCTTAAATAACTAGGGCATTGAATATGTCACCAACTAAAGTGCTTGGCATGAATCGCTATGTAACTGAATTGTCTTGGCCTATCGATTTAATTAATACTCATGTTGAAGGAGCTAGCTTGATAAGTGGAGCATTTGACATGGTCATGTTATTAAAATTGCACATTAATTTTAAAAAGGTTTGGTATGTTATCTACATTTGTATAAAGTGGTTCTCCATTGGTACTAGAGCTTAAGGATTACTAGAAGAGGCATATTTGATGGTTTGGTTGTAAGGCATAGTTGAAGGCACTCTAACTAGACTAGGCAAGTTTTCATGGGGGAAGTCTAATGGAAACTTAGCCCCTACATTTGTGGCTCTAATTGGAACTCCATCCTTGTTTGAAAGCAAGTGAGGATCAAACAAATATGGATTGTATGTTGATGGCATCGTAATGTAATATAATTATTGTTGAACTTGGTTTACAACCAATAGTACACTAGATAGATACTATGCTATTTATTCTTGGTCTTGCCCTGAGTATGAAGGCGTGTTGACCAAATAGTGAGCTAAAGGATCTTGTATTTGTTCCCCTGATTGAGTGTTGTAAGGAGGACAAGGATCCATCTCAAAAACTCATCATCACCATAAGGGTCTTGAACAAAGTAATCTTGTGCGACCACATTATCATATCCTAAATTGTACATGGCTCCACTATGAGTATAGTGAGACACATTCAAATAAATTATGAATGTTTTACAAAAAGGCTTAGAGTTATACAAATTCTTAAAAATAATGTCCAAAGGACAAATGTTTCAAACCTGGTCTAACTTGGTCTAAAAGTGGAGATGTATCTCCAAAAGGTATATGTAAAACTTTCTAACATCAAATGTCTAACGTAAAATGTCTTGCAAAAAAAGGTTAAGTGGATGAATAAAAACCAGAATGCCAAAATCTAGGTTTAAAGTGTTTTAAACAAGTCTAATCTATGAAAACAAAATTTTCTATGTCTTTCGAAGAAGGAACAAAAATTAGGCTCAAAATAGGCATGCACTAGGTCTTTTAGAAAAGGCACAAAAGCTAGACTTTAAACAAAATAAGGTATAAGATTTAATCTAACAAATTTGAAACACTTTGGTATAAACTAGTAATTCAAATCTAAACATGAATATGGTCAATTGGTATAAGTCGTGAAAAAATAATCACTTGGAGGATAGACTATTTCTGCTCAAATCTAAGCATAAACAATAGTTTTCAAATTAAATAAAGAATTAACTTAAGTTACATAATCCAAAAGAGAAAGATTAATGTCTAGGCCAAAATTACACAAGGCATAGGTATAAATCAATAAATGCTTGGATTTGAACTTGTCAAGGCTAATTTTAAACTCAATGTAGAAAAGTAGGCTTCTTTAAAGAAATAATAAACTCGACAAGAATGAATGGCATAATGATAGTAGGTAAATATCTCAAAAGGCACATGTGGTTTTGGTTTCAAATTTGGATTTGGATATGAGGCAAACAAGTCTTTGAAATCATCCAAATAATGTAATGAGGTTATCATGCTCTAAAGATGTAATCAATGGTTTGGTTTCAAGACTCCAAGGCATAAGATGCAAAATGAATTGGGCAACGTAACAACATCTTTTTCAATCAAATGACACACACAAAGGTTTGAAAAAAATATCAAGGCACATGTATGATGTAAAATAGATGGTGTAATGCCTCCTCAAACAAAGGAGTGATGTATAAACAAGACTCATTTTCGACGTGGTAAGACAAAAAAATAGTTTAGACTCAAAACCATGCAAGAAAAGATAAAATGACACAAACACTTAAGTGTAATGTCGTAAATCATAAAACTGACAAGGTTGCATAATACTATTGAATTTCATAAATATACTTGCTCTTGAGAGGATTTTAATTGTTAATCCAAAAAATTAAAAGAACATGAATTGCAGGGTTTTTAATCCCCCTCTTTTCTCAAGAGTTTGTAGAGCAACATGGAACTTCAGGCTACCCACCCTGCATCAATAATATGTCCATGACATGTGGGGTTATTCTAAACCATCAATTTATAGATGGTCCTAAGTGTGGCTAACATAAGAGATGCTCATGTCAAATGGGTCCATGCCAACTAGCTTGTTGTGAAAAGGTCTTGTCCTTTTCACAATTAATACATCTGTTGCTTGCTTAGTGTAGTCTATTTTCTGAGTTGATCATACATTTTGAGAGCAGTATTCACTAATGGAGGTAGTTTTATCTCTCAAATCACCATCCTAATAATTCACCAACATAATTTATATATCCCACCATGGAGTGGGGTTAAAATGATGTTCGGAGATAAATTCTTGGGTCAATGCTTCAATAAAGAATCCATGAGGAGGCGATGAACTCCTGCTCACAAGCCAAAATGAATGAAAAATAAAGACAAGTGAAAAGATTGTATGGTCATTTTGGGGTCACCCAAACCATACAAATTTGGGGAGGGCATTAGCAAATTTATTTTCATGCTTTTGGACTAAAGCGACAAAGGCAAAGAATGAGAACTTTTGGTCACCTATGTTCCCTAAAGGGGATGGGGGAGAAAATACACGCGTCACTCATTTTTATTAAAAACAAATAACTTCTAACAAACAATCATAAAATGAACAACTCTTAGGAGTATGTAACTAAAAATGAATGTTAATTTTAGTGTACCAAAAAAAATGTCTGTTGTGAAATTTGAGCCCCTTGGCATTAGTTGGCTAACAAACTTTTCAAAACTTCAAAAACAACTAAGGCATGAAAATAACTAAGTTTGTTTTAAACACCAAATACAAATTGTGCAAGATTTAGTCATGCTCAGAATTTGCTTTTTCCACCTTATGACCTACAATTTGTTAGAGGATTTGCCTACTTAGAATCCCAAAAGTAAATGAGAAAATAATATTTAGGATTTAACTCTCGAGTTTCCTATTTTTTGTCTCAAAGATATTAATGTCGATCCATGTAGGGATCGATGTCATTCCATAGAGATCGACGTTAGTCAATCCACACAAGGACCGATGTTAGTCGACAGATATCGATGTTGGTTCTTATAAAAACATAATATGGTTTTCACAAAAATATTGTTAGTAAAATGAGTTTAAAACCAAAAATTATCACTAGATCCTACAAGGAAATAGTCAGACAAATAATATGCATGTTATTAGACACATAATAAAAGCTAGAAAACTCAAGAAAACCCTCGTTAGTCATGTTCTACTTTTCACATAGGGATCAATGTCAGTCTAGGATAATTGACGTTAGTCTCTATCAAATTTTGAAGTAAACTAACGTCGATTACCTACAACCTATGAATTGCTAAAAACAAAAATACGTGAAAAATGAAGTTAAAACTTAAAATTTGAATTTTCTTAAGCATCCATTAGAAAAACTAAGAGTAACATATTAATCTCATTATTTGTATGGGATGATAGGGGTTCCATCGGGCATGCCAATATGTGATCTAGGAATTTGACAGAGAGGGGAGGTTAGTCTTGTGTTAGTCTCATAAAACAAATGAACATACTAAGATCCTAACACCTCTAACCTAGACACTAGGTAGAGCTTAGTAACATAAACTGAATGAAAGCACAATAAAAACATAAAAGACACAACTCTTTTACCTTCCTTGTAAGCTCTAAATGACTTTGTTGAATGGCTTGCTTGGCTTGTGCATCAAGAAGTCTTTGACAATGGAGGTTGTTTGGCTCCTTCTCTCCTTGGCACCTTGGCTTTAATGTTGTTTTAATTAAGATTTGGCATGGTAACACTACTTGTATTAATTTTATGGATCAAATCCTGCATAATAAATCTAAAATATTCAAGCTTAGAAATGAAGAGGTATGGCCTTGTGTTAAGGTTGAGTATAGGCTTGGAATGAGTTAAAACTAAACCTAAGTGAGTCAAATTTAACTCTAGTTGAGTTAATAGTTGTCAAGTAATTATGATCTACAATTACTAGGCATGGCTCTCAAAATTAGATATTTTAAGATATTTTCAAAAAACTTGACAACTCATAAAGGCAATGATGAAAGGTTAGGATACTTTTAATTTGCGAATTTCCTTTTTTAGATATTTATTAATTGCAAATGAATAATTCAACTAGGCATTTACTCTTGTTTAACTTGTTAATGTATATTGAATATCCTTTTATCTATTTCAAGATTTGATTTAAGTATGCAAGTGCCCCACTTAATAGGTCCATATTTCAAATTGACAGTTGTGATGTCGTAAGGTGATTATGGATGAATTTGTGAGAGGTTATTATTACATATGATAGAATACCCCAATTAGGGATTTATCAACATGATTCTGAGTTTTAATGAATGATGTGAAATAAAATTTGATATGTTCAGTGATTCCTCTGCTTAACTTGTAAGAATCAGTCTGAAGTCTGGTTGGAAGCTAGTTGTGGCTAGTTTTAGGTGTCTACACTATTAACAAGAACTGAGAAAGAAACAAAGGAGATGTAACCTTTCACCCAAATAATCAAATCCTAAAATAAACCAAAGTGTTGAAACATTCTTAAGAGAAAGGCCCAATCAACCTTGTCATAAGCTTTAGAAAGATCTAATCCAATAAACATAGATAGAGTTTTTTGGAGATGCACAGAATGGATAACTTCTTGAGCTAACACTATCTCATCAAGTATTTATCTGCCCACAACATACCCCCTTTCTCAAGGGTAATTATTTTATGGAGGAGGGGTTTCAATATTTGAGCCATGATTTTGGAAATGATTTTGTATAAAACATTGCAAAGATCAATGGGATGGAATCCAAAGATATTCGTTATAGCATGTGTTTTGGGAACCAACGCAATAAAGGTTTTGTTGATCTACTTAAGAATGATTTTAGTCAATCTGGATTCTTCCACACATCTAATAGGTCTTTCTAATTAATTTCCCAAAATATTTGATAAAATTCAATAGGGAACCCATCTGGCCTAGGGGTTTTCCCCTTCTCATACTAAAGATAATACTTCTTAATTCTTCCAAGGAAATTCTAGCAAGAAGAGAGTGATTATCCTCTATTATAATAATAGTAGGGATCTCTTAGAGAATCTTCTACTGGGCATCCACATCCAAAAGAACAAGAGAAAAGAGTTGAGAAAATAAGTTGAGGACAATGCTTGAAATGACCTATCAAGAGAATTTGTGAGTTCCATTGTACAATTCAAGAAAGGCAATATGGTTGAAGGATCTCAATATAAGCATGGAATTTTGAGAAAACTCAGTATTTTTATCTCCTTCTTGAAGCCACTTAATTCTAGATTTTTGTTTCCACATAATTTCCTCCCTTAGATTCTATTTATCCATCCGATTAATCAAATTGAGTTCCTCTTGTTTGAGTTCTTCAGTAATTCTACTTGTGTAAATGGTTTCGATGACCTTTTCCAGCCTATCAGATATCTCTTGCTTTTTGACATTGATATCTCCAAATTCATCCCAATTGCATTTCACGAGTTGGGATTTGACATATTTGATTTTTTGCACAAAGATGTATAATTTAGTACCATGAAGAGGCTTATCTTTCATCCACCAATACTAATTTTTTTCCTAATATCAACATGTTGAAGCCACATTAGCTAGAAGTGAAAAGGAGATTTTGGGCATCGAGAATTCCAAGTTTCCATCATAATTGGCCAATGATATAACTTGACATTGTTGAGCATTGTGAATTTGGGGATTTTCCCATTGACAATAAACTCCTCCGATAGTAAAAATATGTCCAGTCTTTCAGCAATAAAAACATAACCAAATCTGTGGTTGGACCATGTAAGGAACCCATTATTAGGACTAAGGTCAAGAAGTTTAAGTGAAGATATGTATTCTAGCATAATACTAGGGTTAGCATCAAGCTTCCTATTACTTCTATTCTTTTATTCTAAGGAAATAATGGAGTTGAAATCCCCTCTAAACATGACCTAGGCTCTAGGAAAGAGATGAATGATTTATTTGAGACTCTTCCATTACTACTTTTTTCCGCAAAAGTTTTAGAGAGGTAAGTGTTGATAAACAGGACATGCTTATTATAATGTCTGATGTGAGCATGGATAACTATGATTATCTATGAAGCCATGGTTTCAATCACCACAATTTCCTCGGTGTTCCACAAGTAAGTAATGCCCCCAGAAGCTCCTTGAGAGTCATTAGACAAAACATTAACAATCAACCAGATCTTATTACCCAGAGTACTCATTTTATCACTAGAGACTTTGGTTTCCTGAAGAAAAAGCATATGAGGATTGTGATATTTCAACATTCTAATAAGTTCATTGTATTTAGAGGGGCAACTTTTAAGACCCCTGATGTTCCATGATATGCACTTCATTTTGAACTATTTTTGTGCACCTGGGATATTTCTATTGCCCTCCCTAAAGAGACTAAATTTTTCCTTCCCTTTGAATGTGGATCACTTTAGATTTCCTCCCTACCTTCTGATTGGTGTTCATTTTCTTTTTTTTTCAAGGCTTGATTGATCCTAGTTGGCTCCAGAATGGAAGGGATATCCAAGGATAAAGAGTAGGGGGTTGTACGCTTGAAGGGGGGTCATTTAAAAGATCACCTGAATCTTTTACTTATTTTGTCAAGTTTATCCAATTTATGTTTCTTAACATGGCTTGTATCCTTATGAGATATTATGGCCAGATCCTAAACTTTTGGAAAGCTAAAGTTGCCAGCAGTTTATCTTCCTAGATCTATTGGTCCAGGTGGAGGATCTTTTTTAAACTATGTTTCAAGAATTTTAGCTTCCATAGACAACCCATCATCATCTTGAGGGTCATCAACAGCCAAAGAGACAAAGCAATTTTTAGAAAAGGAAGGCCCAGATGTGGGTTTCTTGAGTTTAATAGTATTCTTCCTTTTAGGATCCTGAAAGACCTCCTTATTAGGGGCTTCCTTAGAGTTCTTAGGAACAAATAGTTTCCAGTCCTTGACTAAATGCCCAAACTCGTGGTAGAGTATACACCTAAAGTGAATAATCTAATAATCAACTTCTTGTTACCAAACCCCTTCCCTGAATTATAACGTTATCTTTTTAGGAAGAAGGTTGTTAAAATTTAAAAGAACATAGATCTGAGCATAGATAATATGATCAAAATGCATAGAACTATCAGTCGTCAACATATAAGTGCCTAGGGCATTACGTATTGCTATGAAGATAGTTGGGTTCCAAAATTCAACTAGTAGCCCAAATATCCTTACCCAGACCGACTCAAGAGATGATAAATCTTCTTCTACCTTGAAAAAAGAGTGTCATGGCTTCATAAATAAAACAAATCTTCCCATAAACCAATGACCTCCTTGGAATATTTTATGTTGGTCCTCTTCATGAGCAAACACCACAAGGAAATATCCATTTGGGTAAACTGAGACTTGAAATTCCTTAGATGTTATCAGGGTTTTCAATGCCCAGATTTTAAAATTTTACAAGGTAGGCTAGAAACCCAAAAATTGACAAATAAGAGCATGCCTTTCTAAGTTGTCAATTTTTTTAAAATTTCATCATACTAGATATTAATGACCGAAAAGCCATCTGTCACTTTCATGCATCCTATCTTTGTCTTCCTAAGATCAATTTTTGGCATGTGTAGGGGTTGGTGAAGGAAACTCCTACCTCCATTGACGAACACAATATGTCGAAGAGTTTATAAAACTTCTTTAAAATTCAAATTTATAAAATTTCGTTCCATAATTTATATTAGTATCATTTTATTATTCCAAGTTTTAATCACAACTTTAATACATATAATTTTTAAGAAAGGATTCTAATAATTTATACATATACACATAAAACAATTAGACTTCAACATTTCTATCATAGATTTCAATTATTAATATCAATTCATATCTTTCTATTGTTAACAATGATTTACCTTTTTATTCGTTAATGTTAATTTAGGTTTGTAGTACTCATATCAGAATTTCTAGTACTAAAACTTAATATAGAATTTTTTATTATAATAAATGACAATAAAAGGTTTACAAATCATATTTCATTTTGTATGAATTTGGAGGCAATTATCAAATGAATGGTGAAGAAAGACTATATTGAGGTTCGTCTAAAAATTCTCTAGAGTGAAGTCATATTTGAAAATACGAGGTTGAACTTGATAGATAAAAAATGAAGAAACAAAATTGATGAACTTGTTTGTCAATGTTAAGGCTCCAAAAACCTCACTTGCTTTTTTGAAATTCTGCATAAAACTCTGGAAAATTGATGTATAGTGTGGATATTACATGAGTTGTATGGTAATACGGGAGATGAGTTAGATTTTATTAATTAATACTTATGTGTTGTCTTGAATATAAAAATTAATGTTTTGCTAAAATGCAATACATAATTTTAACTTTCGATAATTGATGACATATAACTTTAACCTTACTTTAAGTGTTCAAACTTAAATGTTGCATTATTATTTTGAGAAGTTATAAAATTTAAATGTTTTGAATAATACCTCAAAAATATACAAATAAAATTTTAAAAATAAAAACTATTTTTTAAATAATAACGAAATAAAAACTATATAAAAATAACCTTAAACATAGCTAAATAACCTTAAACTTTTAAACTTATATAAATAAATAAAATTGTCAACTCTTGAGTAATTTCTAACCATAGAAATTAATAAGGATTATAATGTTTTGTTATTATACCATGACAGTAAGGTTGAACGTCAAATTTAATCCCCAGGAGGGACCGACCTACACGTGAAAAAGGCTTTTGAATGGATAGGGTAAAATTTCAAAAATAAAAATGATGAAAAGCAACCGCATACAGCTCCTAATAGATAGGGTAAAATCTGGATAAAGTTTTTTAATCTTATCCAAAAAGTTTTAAAGGAATCGAGGATAAAATTACGGGAAAGTTTCCAGGAAGGTAGCAGCTGGCAGGTGGCAGGGTAGACAAAGACAGGATTGGAAATTTAGTGGTTCAAAATTGGAGGGCAGATCTTATCTGCAGTTCGCTAGCTGACGTGTCAACCAGTGCTTTCGGGCTATACATACTCCGGCGATTCCTCATTTCATCGGTCTGTGTGATGGGATGTTAATTTAGTTATTCGTGCCAAGCAATACGCCTTGTTCTTCTCCAATTCTCAGTGCCCTCCGCGCTTAAAAACTTTGAAGAGTTGAGAGTTGAGGGTTGTTGAACAATGCCTGCGTCAGGGTTTGGAGTTGGAGTTGGAGTTGGAGGGGCAGCGGAGTTCGAGGCTCGAATAACGCCTTATGTTATAATAACATGCATCATAGCTGCGAGCGGAGGGTTGATGTTTGGCTACGATGTGGGAATTTCTGGTAAGCTAAGCTTCTGAAATGTTCATGTTATTTATATATAACAAAATATATAATATATATTTTTCATGTGTAGGCGGAGTGACGTCTATGGACGACTTCCTGCGCAAATTTTTCCCCGTAGTGTATCGCAAAAAGCATGAAGTGGTTCATGAAAGCACATATTGCAAATATGACAATCAAGGCCTCCAGCTCTTTACTTCGTCTCTCTATTTGGCCGGTCTGATAGCGACTTTCTTTGCTTCCTATACAACCAGAAATTTAGGCCGCAAGCCAACCATGCTTATTGCAGGCATTTTTTTTCTGGTGGGAGTGGCGTTCAACGCCGCAGCTCAAAATCTTGCCATGCTTATCATTGGAAGGATTCTGCTGGGATGCGGAGTTGGATTTGCTAATCAGGTAACAAATGGATAACCTGAATTCACCCCTTATATCTTTTCTCATTAATCAGATACTGTCCTGCTAAATCCAAGTCAAAATTGTTTCCTTATTTGTGAGGATTCAAATAGAGACTGACATACCAGTTAAATTTGATGTTGCAGGCGGTTCCTCTTTTCCTTTCAGAGATCGCACCGACCAGAATTAGAGGGGCTCTAAATATCCTCTTCCAGCTTAATGTTACGATAGGAATTCTGTTTGCCAATTTGGTAAATTATGGAACGGAGAAAATCAAGCCGTGGGGGTGGAGGCTCTCGCTGGGTCTTGCAGGGATTCCCGCCCTTCTGCTTACCGTAGGTTCCATATTTCTAGTAGAAACTCCCAACAGCTTGGTTGAAAGAGGACGCCTGGAAGAGGGCAAGGTTGTACTGAGAAAAATTAGAGGAACCAACAATGTGGAACCAGAATTCAATGAATTAGTGGAAGCCAGCAGAATAGCGGAGCAAGTTAAACATCCATTCAGAAACCTGCTGAAGCGGAGAAACAGACCTCAACTTGTCATAACAATATGTCTGCAAATCTTTCAACAGTTTACTGGTATCAACGCCATTATGTTCTATGCCACTGTACTCTTTCAGACCTTGGGATTCAAAAATGACGCTTCACTCTACTCTTCAGTGATTACTGGTGCCGTAAATGTTTTGTCCACTGTTGTTTCAATCTACTTAGTGGATAAAGTTGGGCGAAGAATGCTTCTGCTGGAAGCTGGAGTGCAAATGTTTATTTCACAGGTAACCATAGCCATAGATGAGTGAATGAATTCATTTAATTATTTTCAATGATGTTGAATGATTGAAAACTTACCAAGCATTTTGATTGGAATGGAATGGAATTGCAGACAATTATAGGAATTCTGTTGGCAACAGGGCTGAAGCAGGACGGGGAGCTTCCTCGTGGGACAGCAATTGCGATAGTGCTGATGGTGTGCACATTCGTGTCAGCGTTTGCATGGTCATGGGGGCCTCTGGGATGGTTGATCCCCAGTGAAACATTTCCACTGGAGACTAGATCCGCCGGACAGAGTGTTACTGTCTGCGTCAACCTTTTGTTCACTTTCGTCATTGCACAGTCATTCTTGTCAATGCTCTGCCATTTCAAATACGGGATTTTCTTTTTCTTTGCTGCATGGATTTTAATCATGTCCATATTTGTCTTGTTTCTCCTTCCGGAAACAAAGAATGTTCCCATTGAAGAAATGATTGACAGAGTATGGAGACGGCACTGGCTGTGGAAGAACTATGTCACAGACTCTGACCTCCTTGATCATCAAGACAATGCCAATGCCAAAGCTCATTCCCACTTATAAAAAAAAAAAAAAATCTCCAATTTTGAGCTGGGCTGTCCTGGGCACGGCAGGGCGTTTCCGTTTCCGTTTCCAATTATGCCAATGTCAATGTTTACAACTCCAACACCACTAATAACTCTATTATTCATAATCCAAATTTCTCAATGTTCGCCGCTTGTGGATTGTTAATGTACACTACACACTAGGTGTATTACTCATTAAATATATGAAAGAATCGTGTATCATTATGAATGTTTTGTATAAATTGAAAATGTTAGTTATGAGGAAGAGGAAGAGGAAAATGTTTTAAGTTTATAAATCCATCAACAAATTGTTTTTAATAATCATGGTTACATAGTGGAAGGTTATGCATTATTCATTAACATTTCTAACATCTATTGTTGCATTATGTAATGCATGGGTCATGCATGCATTTTGATATTTATTGAAGTTAATAATTATATATAAATACAAATCAAATATTTGTATAAATTAGTAATTTACTTTAATTTTAATTAATGGGTTAGATTAATTTAATTAAAATAATAGATTTTTTAAATAGAATTCAAATCAATGGATAATGCATTTAAATATACTTTTTAATGTAAATGATTGATAATTGATGTTTTAAGGCATGTGTTAAATATGAAAATCATTTAAGAGATTATGGTACTTAGTTTTTTTAGTTGATTATTTAATTGTGACTTTATTCTCTAAGTAGAAATTAGGGATAATTACATTTATGGGTCAAGTTAATTAAGAATAATTACATCTCTAGGTCAGGGTAGTATGGTCACTTGTGATTGTATTTGCTTGCTCTGTGTTTGCAATTTCGAACCTTGATAACATGCACATATCTATAAATTAGCCTCTTTTGCTTTAAAACTCTAGATAAGCATGTGAAAGCTATAAACCTACAAAAAAGAAAAGTGTAAAGGGTTGAGTTGTGATCTCAATCACCTCCATCCAATGATTGGTCATCATCTGCATATCGGGAAATCAAGTCACACATAGTTCTCCCACTTAAAATGATAGTGCTATTGTGCTCTTTCACTATATGTATACAACTAATGATTAGCTCTAGTACTTACAATGCTTGTTTTGACATGGATTTTGAGTGCTTTAAATTTGGCTTGTGAGAGCTCTTAGTGATAGGTATGCAAATTAGGAAGAATATGACAAATTTACTCAATGTGCAAAGTTGTATAGATGAGTGACATATAGATACTAGACAAGTTTTAAACAAGACACTGATTTGTTTATATGGGGATCTTTTTGAATAACTCCTTGTGCCATCGACATGATAGGCTTATAAGTTGACCCTAAGGATGGGTTTGATTTTAGAAAATATTCATTATCGGGAGTGGGATGGCTTTGACCAGTGTCAATCATTATCAACTGAAGATAATAACCATAACCATTGGAATTAACCCATGTAAACCATAACCATTGGAATTGGCCCATGTAAAGGTGGGCTACTTTAAGAGTCTAGAGATGTCTACATAGGATATTTGGCAGGTTTTAAATAGACAATGAATTTCATGTAGGTGTATAACAATATAATAGAAGGGTTGACTCACAAGATAACATGTAGCATGAAGGGATGGAAAACTTGGACCTTGTTTGGATGCTCAAGTCATATATGATAAATGTGTGTGAAGCTTGTCATTGTTAAGTGCTAAAGACTAGATTTTAGCATCTATAAATGGCCCCCATTTATTCTAGTAATGGAATTGCTAAAGTTAAAGGATAAAATATACATAAGTGTGTACAACACACATTGCATGTTGGGAGATGGCTATAAACATATAGTTTCACTCCCTGTAACTTGTAATGAGAATGAAGTAGTCAATGTCCATATGTGAAATCCAAACTTTGAAATTCAAAATTCAAAAAACAAGGGTGAGAGAATGAAGTAGTCAATGTCCATATGTGAAATCCAAACTTTGAATTTGAAAATTGAAATCCATGTCACCCTATTTCTCCAACACCTAGGTCAGAGTACACCTAGGTGTTGGAGAAATCCATGTCACCCTTGCAACTTGTTGGATATGATGCTTCCTTATTGAAGCATTTAAGAGTTAGGGTGATCAAGCCCCAAACTTGTGTAACTATGGAGGGTAATGAGTTGGGAAGGAAACATGGTCCAACCCTCATGAACATGAGGAGAACTAGACAATGTATTAACCTAAATAACTATGTAATAAATATATAGAGAGAAACAATCAAGGAAGGTTCAACTTTGAAAGAAAACACTACGTAGGTAAAATTAAAGAATCAACCAGATAAAGTTATCTCAAAATGAATCAACCACTAAAGATGGCTTAAATATTCAAATGTAATGTCTATCAAGTTTGATCCATGTAAAAACAACGTTGATCTCAAGGGGATGAAATTTTTTCATGCCCTTATCATGTACACAAGTTTTTATTATGTATTTCCACTTAATGTAGAATATAATGCATGATATAAATATAATAGACCATGTCCATGCCCCCATCATGGTTGAAAATATCACAAGTGTGAAGTGGAATGACAACCATTTTCCACTCAAATGTCTTAGAGCTGTTGGTGTGGATGTGCATGAATTAGTATCATGTGCCCTAAATCTATACCAACTGATATAGGATGTCATGTGTATGTGCGCTAAATTTGATAACCTATATTTTAGATGTATGTGAATGTGAAAATTTGGAATTCTATTCCTGTAATTTTGTGCATATGCCCCCATATATTTTGTCATATATTTGAAACAATCTAATATATAAACCATATAAATATCTAAATTCTATAAATCCTATACTCTACTTTGACATTATGCTCATGAAGGTTTATGTATTTAAGACAAGCCCATTGTAATGCCCCACTTTTGAGATGAGGGATGTATCATTAAAACCACCCATCTCAAAATAAGTACGAAATGTATCATGTCATGTATAAAGATAACATCATATAATATCATTTGACCATGTAGAGAATATGTCATCATAGTGATGTATATATCAATCAATGCATATATATAACATATGGAATGTAGGGTATCTAATTGTCATGTCTATATAGGTATATCAATGAGGCATGCAATATAAGTATCTCTAACTAGAACCACACAATAATTGTGCATGATATAGATTATGGAACCCCTCAAAGTCAACAAGCTCAACAAACCCAAGTGTTAGTTATTACACACAGGGCAAAAGGCTACATAAATGAGACAAAAGATGTCACAATAATTAAGGCTAAAGTCTAAAGACAAGAAGACATAAAAATTTCACAAATAAAAGACATCAATGGATCTTGCATCAAGCAAGGCCAACAACCACACACAATATTCACATATAAAGTAATTTATCATGTAAAAAAGAGTAATAACATTAATGGAGCCTTAAACAAGTAACTAGTTTACACCATCCATATGTATCTATGTCATATCGCAATAAAATAACATATCATATGTCATTGTGTAAGAAATGAGTAACTAGCAAGGCATGTGTAAGCAATATAGGTGACTCAACATGGAATAAGGTCATAGAAAGATATAACATGTAATAGTGAAACCTATGAAAGAATATGCTCCAAATGTGGCCATTGGGTAGAGGGAAAAACATATATATGTCCATGTGTAACATATATGTCTTTCATAGCATTCAAATACCATGAAATGCATGTGTCTATGTACATAATATGCCATCTACAAAACATGTGATAAAGAACACATGTAAAAATGTAAACCGACCATCATGTCATGCTTAGGACCTAAATTTGGATTTTTGAATATTTGACTATTTTTTCATTTTATGATTATTTCATTTTTTTGGTATTTTTAATATTTGAAATTTGAAAAGTGAGGCAAGTGGTGATGGTTTTGAAAAATAGGATAATGGGAGGGATATGAATAATTCACAATCTATATCAAGGCATACTATGCATTAGATGTGATAGTTTACCATTTATGGAAGGAGTGGGTGTAAGTCATGCGCCCCCATTATTATCATGGATCAAAGATATGCAAGTCATGGACGAATAAATGTACATCCTCATTTCATAATGTGTAAGTTTTATATTCATCTTTATGCACACTATCTAACATTAATATATTTATTCTAAGATGATCCTCCTTTTGATAATGTATTTCTATAACACTTATCACATTTTTCTAGATATTTAAGGCTCTATTGTCTTAGATTTTTGGATGAATGTGATAATTGATCTAGGTTTATTCCATTAAATAAGATAACAATGTGTAATCATATAAAATGCAAAATTAGATGACTTAGGTATGACTAATAACACCCAATCTATAGGTCCTCTTTCTTGCTCACTCAACCCTTCTCAACTAGACTTTCACTGATTCCCAATCACTTGTAGCTTCTCAGACTTATCTTTTTGAGACCTAGGTAGTATTCTCAAACCTAGATCCATCCCCCCAGGTCTCATCCTCCTAGGAAAATAGCACCTAATTTGGATAAGAGTGTCAGAATTTAGGGGTGTCTTATTTCTGGCACTGTTGTCCAAGTTCACTTTAGCCTCAAACGGTAAGATTTTACCGATTCCTTATATTTTCTCTTGTCGGCCTAATACAAGCTCATCTAACCCATGATCATTAGTTTCCATATAAAAATCCATTCAATGTCCATTTAGAAGGGTTGGCACTTATTCGTAGGAAAGAAGAAAGAATACAAGCAAGTACACTTAAGCGCTCTTCCCTATTCTTTGCATACAACCTTCCAAAACCAATTCAAGCCTATTCAAGAATTCATACCAGTCCCTAGTCATCCAAAGTACATTCCAATTTCACATTATAATTGCATACATCACACAAATTGCACCAAGCACTTCAAACGGGAGAACTACATTAACTTGATCCCTCTTCAGAGTATTGGTATGTAGGTAGCGTGCCCACACATGGGGTGTGAAGTGCATCTAGCATATCCTTTACACACTAATCCCTTCTCTCTTTCCCAAGTTTGCTACTTGAGCTCAAGTACCAGGAGTTCTTAAGGATTTTGAAGATTGAATTAGACATACAAAGAGATCCGCATAGAATTAGGCTTTGATATTTCACTATCAGGGTGTCATAGGCCTACCAAATAGAACCCAGAAATCTAGAACACCAGGACAATAGCATCGAAAGTGGACAACAACATCAAAAGTGGACAATAGTGCCAAAAAGTGGACTATAACACTAAGTAGTAGGGTGTCCTGAGTTTGGTGCTCCTATCCAGTCTAGAAACATAGTTTTGGGTCTTTTTTATGATAGTCTGCCATCCCTACATAGTAATTTTTAGATCTTGTTTCATCCACTTTAGCCCATAATAAGCTAAGTTTGATTTCTTTACACTCTTTACTATTTTTGGAAAAGGTAACATACATAACTATTTACACATATCAGTAGGCTAATTAAGACACATTAATTATTGATTTACATGTTAGTTTGTGGAGCTAAAAGCTTCAACCAATGCAAACATGGAGGAGGTTGCTGAGTTCCAGGCAACCGGCGTCGACAGAGTACAGTGCAGAAGGAAACTGGCATTGGCAGGAGTCGGCCGACGTCGGCCACCTCCAGGCAGATAGGGACCGACGTCGATCACCTGTGGCGGTCTAGAACTGTTCATTGCATGAATAGTTAGTTCGTTGAACTGAGTGTTTGCATGTAAAGGCTATTTTTGGTCTTAGCTGCGTGTCTAATTATTGTAAATTAGAATCCTAAGTTATTATTTGCATGGGATCTATTTATAGACCCATTGGCATGTATTTTAAGGAGTACAAAGAAAGGAAGGCAAGGAAGTTCCTTCCACAAGTGTAAGATCATTGATTTGCAGGTTGTTGCAAGATCAAAGAGGAGATCTACATAATAAGTTAGATCATTGAATTGTAGGTTGTTGCAAGTTCATGGGAGATCTGCTTGAAGTACTTTGAGTACTTGGTGTACTCGTAGGGTTATTACTGACTAGTTGTAGGTGAACACCAATTTTGTGTGTGAGTTGTGTGTTGAGACCGTTTTTGGTAGGAGAGTGAACTCTTGATTGAGAATAGCTGTACACTTGAGGTGTGGGAATCCTCTGAGAGGTGTGGAGAAGAAGTGGCATCTTCTTTATTGTATTTTCTTTCTGTATGAGTATTAATACAAGTGTGTGTATTGTCTCTCATATTCTGTGCTATGTGTGAATTCTAGTTACTTGTTCAATCTGGTATAATTTCATGTTTTAGTTGCGTATACAAGGTAATCATATTGTGCTCTTATTGAGGAGCAAGATCCTAACAAGTGGAATCAGAGTTGTTTGTTGTTCTATTTTTCCCAATAGTTGGTATCAGAGCTTTTGGTTGGGTTTACTAACAGGTTATGTGAGATCTGGTTAGTGTGTTGATTACAAGTTACTCACAGGGTTTTCTGTTTGAGTGGGAGTATAGCAATGGCAGATGAAAGTAAGCTATGAATGGAGAAGTTTAATGGCAAGAACTACCAATTATGGAGGATGCAAATAGAAGATTGTCTGTATCAGAAAGATTTGTACTTACCGTTGGGTGGGGTTGCTAGCAAGCCCACAGATATGAAGGATGAAGAATGAAATGTTCTTGATCGGAAGGCTCTGGGATCTATAAGATTGAGTCTTGCATCATCTGTGATTTCCAACTTATCACAGTGTAAGACAATGGTAGAGTTGATGGAATCTTTGGCAAATTTATATGAAAAACCCTCCACTTTGAATAAGGTATTTCTTATGAAACAATTATTTTATTTGCAAATGTTAGATGGTGGATCTGTACATAGTCATCTTAGTGATTTCCATGGTTTGGTAAACCAGTTAAGTTCAGTCAATATTGTTTTTGATGATGAAATTAAAGCTCTCTTAATCTTGTGCTCATTACCTAAAAGCTGGGAGAGTTTGGTAATGGTAGTTAGCAATACTACGTCTGCTTCAAAAATCTTAAAAGTGGATGATGTTGTGAGTGTGATCCTGAATGAAGAGATACACAAGAAAAGCACAGGTGAATCATCAGGGATTGCTTTGAGTGTTGAAGGCATAAGAAGGCAAATAGAGAAGATCGAGCATGGGAGATCAAGGTCCAAGACAGGGAGGAGATCCAAATCCAGGTATGGTATAATAACCTACTGGAAGTGTGGAAAGCAAGGGCACTTAAAGAGAGATTGCAGATCGGTTGTAGATCAGCATGAAGGACATGAAGAAGAAGCAGATGTTGCAGATTATGTTGCACAAGATGCACTAGTATGTTCCTTAGATAGAGTAGAATCTTGGGTTTTAGATTCTGATGCCTCTTTCCATGCATACCCAAATAGGGAATTTTTCCATGAATATGTCCAGGGAGACTTTGGATAAATTTATTTAAGGGATGGTAAGCCTTGTCAAATGGTTGGCAAAGGGAAAGTGAAGCTGAAATTGCAGACAGGAAACACATGGGTGTTGAAGGAGGTCATGCATGTCCCAATCCTGGAGTGGAATTTGATTTTGGTTGGAAAGTTGGGTGATGAGGGTTGCATAGTAACTCTCACAGTGGACTCTTGGAAAGTTACCAAGGGTGCACTTGTTGTAGCAAGAGGTAAGAAATTAGGTACACTTTATCTACCTACTTGTATTACTGATTCTCCTTCTAGTTTATCTACTTCAGCTGTAGATTCGAAGCTGTGGCTTAATAAGCTTGGTCACATGGATAAGAAGGAGATGCATGTTCTTGAGTCAAAGGGTATGCTTTTGGATTTGAAAAGCATGGATCGATATTTTTGTATGCAGAAGAAGAAAGTGACGTTTCTTGATAAATTCGATGTTAGTGACAAGAATAGGAAAGCCTTGGTTCTCAAGGAGAAGATGACGGATAGGTATCAGTCAAAGGGGCTGAGGAATTTTGAGTAGAGAAAGGGTAATTTGGACAAGGTTTTGTTCCAAAAGGAGCTCATAGGAAAAAGTCATTTCTCACAAGCAAAACACAGAGACCGACGTCGGTTAGAAAACCGACGTCAGCATCCAGACAGGGACCGATGTCGGCTATGTGAAGACCGACTTCGGTGACTCAGGGTAGGTAAAAACTAGCATCAGCTAGGGGAACTGACATCGACAGAGTGGCAGTCGCATGGAACTGACATTGGTCGGGTGCAAACTAAGATGTGACCAACATCGGTCACTAAGACAGATTTTGGGCAGACAGCAAGCTGTCAAGGAGTCTCAAGCACCCATATGGAGAACTAAAGTGGTAAATAAGTCTTAAATTCATCATTTCCCTTCTTTACACTGCTTGTTGCTCACTGATGGTCAAGAACCAGGAAGTTGTTAAAGAAGCAGAGCAGGTAGATCCAGGAAATAGTGGGAGCTTGGCATGGATGAGGAATGTGATTCCTTAGAGAAGAACCAAATAGGAGTTGTTGGTGGAGTTGCTAGGCAGAAGAAAGGACTGATAGACAAATGGATTTTAAGGATAAAGAAGAGCGTGAATGGACACGTGAGATGGAAGGCCAATGTATAAGGTCTTGAGTAAGCTACAGGACAATGGAGGTTTAACCATTGTGTTTCTCTTTACCAGGTTGGATAATATTAGCTACATTATCCTATTACTATATTGTGTGCTTGTTGCAGAGTTACATATACAGGGGTGTTACTGAACTAAAGGTAAATCTAGTTTAGAAGTGTGTAATGAGGAATCTGGAAGCAACAAGATTCTTTGGCATGAGTGTGTTCTAGGGACATGGAAGGTCACAGGTTGACTTTGTTTTAGGATGATTGTGTGAAACTGGTTAGCATGCCGAAGGTTGGACAATTCTATGAATAGTGTTTTGATTCACATAATGAGGTTGAGTACATGTGTACTAAACCTGAGTTTTCCCAAGCAGTGGGAGCTATCAGAAATTTTGGAGTCAATTCGAGAAAGAAGCACTGGAGGGTAGTTCAGTGGATTCTCAGGCGTTTGAGAGGGACCAGCAGTAGGTGTGCATGCTATGCAGGGTCAAGTTTCTTTTCTACATGGTTTGTAGATGCGCATGTGGTAGGTGATTTGGATGACAAGTGGTTCACCACAGGATTTGTGGTGGTTAGTCTTCAAGAGTGATTTTGAAGATGGATATACAAACTAGATGATGTACAGGTATATGTATAGTTACAACTGTTAATCACCAAGTGGGAGATTGTTAGGTTATGGAGCAAAAATCTTCAACCAATGCAAACATGGAGGAGGTTGCTGAGTTCTAAGAAACCAGCATCAGCAGAGTACAGTGCAGAAGGAAACTGGCATAGGCAGGAGTCGGCTGATGTCGGCCACCTCCAGGCAGACAGGGACCGACGTCGGTCGCCTGTGGTGGTCCAAAACTATTTGTTGTATGAACAGTTAGTTTGTTGAATTGATTTTTTGCATGTAAAGGCTATTTTTGGTCTTAGCTGCATGTCTAATTATTGTAAATTAGAAGTTTAAGTTATTGTTTGCATGGGAGCTATTTATAGACCCATTGGCATGTATTGTAAGGAGTGCAAAGAAAGGAAGGCAAGAAATTTCCTTCCACAAGTGTAAGATCATTGATTTGCAGGTTGTTGCAAGATCAAAGAGAAGATCTACATGGTAAGTTAGATCATTGAATTGCAGGTTGTTGCAAGCTCATGGGAGATCTACTTGAAGTACTTTGAGTACTTTGTGTACTGGCAAGGTTATTACTGACCAGTTGGAGGTGAACACCAATTATGTGTCTGAGTTGTGTGTTGGGACTATTTTTGGTAGGAGAGTGAACTCTTGATTAAGAATAGTTGTACACTTGAGGTGTGGGAATCCTCTGAGAGGTGTGGAGAAGAAGTGGCATCTTCTTTATTGTATTTTCTTTCTGTATGAGTATTAATACAAGTGTGTGTATTGTCTCTCATATTCTGTGCTATGTGTGAATTCTAGTTACTTGTTCAATCTGGTATAATTCTGTGTTTTAGTTGCTTATATAAGGTAATCATATTGTGCTCTTATTGAGGAGCAAGATCCTAACAAGTGGAATCAGAGCTGTTTGTTGTTCTGGTTTTCCCAACATTACATTTACTAAGACCTTTATTTGCTTAGGAATTAAACACTTAATTCCCAAAAAGAATAAAACATTTGGTGAACTTGACTTTAAATTTTTGCACAAAACCCTAGGGCTAATTATTTTTGATTTTTTACAATTTTTTCCTAATTTTTATTGAACTTAAAAATTAGAAAACTACAAATTAATTTAAATATTTTTAATAAATTCACCCAAACCTTAGTTTGCACATACTAGGTCTTATTTGCATACAAACACATTCAAAACACTAGGAAAAATATACTTTTAATTTTAGAAATATTTTCAAATATTTTCTCATTTTTTCAAAATTAAAACTACAAATTTTCTATAAAATTTTCAAATTACTACACTAATTTTGAAAAAATTCATTCAAAACCCTAGTTGCATCAAATACATTCTCAGTTATTCTTCAATACTTTTCACATAATTTTCTAAAAATTTAGTTGCATATCAAACTCAAAAAATCAATTTCACAATCAAATGTTCATAGTATTTTACAAATAATATTTCTAAAAAAGTCTTTACCTGCATATACTAGCTCCTTTCTACTTCTTGAGGTATCACCTTACATTTATAACTAGATTACAAAAATGATGCTCAGTTATTTACAAATTCTTCTTACATTTCTTGAAAATAATAAAGAAACCATAATAGGACCTATCATGTACATAAATGATGAAGTCTATCATCTGTTAGTATAAAGTTTCATTCTCTACATTTCCTTCTTATTTTTCATTATATGGGAAGATGTTAAACAATTTGTTCTTAAAAAAATTAATCCATCTCTTGCATCACCTCCTTTGGAGCCTCTTCCCCGTACTGAGTCATGTTATATGGTCCATTTTACTCTTCCCCAGGTCACTATCCATCACCAGAGAGCCCAATTGACACCTTTTGTTCCTTCACCTCCTCGACCCATCAATTATCTTAACTCTCCTCCCATAACAACTACAACTCCTATACGAATAGTAGATAATGCAATTAGAGCTATTAATTGACGTGCAACTATGCCTCCTCCACCTACCCAAGAGCCTCATCACTCTACTATTCCAACCCATCCCGGGCTCAACCAACCAACATAGAAATATTCACACAAGGCATATGACATTTTTGATCAATTAAGAAACACTCTAACTAAAATTTCCATGCTAGAACTACTTCAAAAAAATAATATATTCAAGGACATTCTTTATCAGGCACTCACTCAGAATTCTATGCCTCTTGATTCAAAACCTTCTTATTTTGAATCAGTGGTTAATACTCTAAAAACTATAAAAGATGCAATTTATTTTGATAGTGAGGACATGCCTTCTTAGATGGTTATTGATCAAAATTTCCCATTATTCATGCAAGTACAAGTCAAAAATAATGCAGTCAAGTGAGTTCTCTTTGATAGTGGTTTCGACATAAATTTATGTAATATCACATTATTACAGGCCACGGGTATAGATTTGGCATCAATGCAAAAAAACATATAATAACATCCAAGGGTTTGATGATATACCATGATAGACTTTGGGTACTATTACTTTGGATATAATGGTGGGCCTAAAAACCCTCCCAACATAGTTCCAGGTCATGCCAGGTCTACTTCACTATAATATTTTACTCAAATGAGCTTAGATACATACTATGGGTGCTATCCCTTCCACTCTCCATCAATGTATTAAGTTTATCCATGAGGGATATATATACACATGTCCAACAGACAATCGACCATTCAGATATTATCAACATACAGAGTCATCTTCGACTATTTCATTCAATGGGACACCATCTCTCAAAGTAAAACTACCACTTAATAGCATTTATCTAGATCAAATATATACATATGAGGTTGGTGAGACTAGAAATTCCCACATAACTCCACTCATAGTCTCACCATCAACACGATTTCTTTCTCCAATCATTGTAACTCCAGCGATTCCAGTTACTTCATCAGTTATAGTTCTAACCCCTGTTACACATCCACCATCACTTATAGCCACCCCAATAGCTCTAGTTGATTCCACAGTTACTCCACTAGTTACAGATATTTTAACAATAGTGCCTTACTCTACTACTACAGCTGATGAGACTACTATAACACAGCTACCCCTAGTGGTAAATTTAGAGTTATCATATGTACATGATGTTGATACAGATTCACGAGTTTTTTTAGATGATGATACAACACCCACACTCATAGATGACTATTTGTGTGGATTGAGATTTACACCAATCAGCCCAAGAGAGTACCAAGATAACTCTATAACTCTCATCCCACATCCTACATAATCTTTAACATCTTGCACGACACTCTCAGGGTATACTCCGTACTCATAGCCATAGGCAACTCACTTGGCACATATAGTCCACATGATTACTTCTATAGATAAGAAGTCAGTTATTCAAATTTAGGAAGGTAACACACAAAATTAGCCTTAGTTCATGTTATAAACACTACTTGATCATGGGATGATCACACTACATATAGTATGACATAGATCTATCAACAGATTGACACAACAAGATAGTCACCCATTTTGTACTTTTCATAGGATTAAAGGCCATGATAAAAACTCATGCACAACCTTATAATAGAGATTGAATAAACCACATGATCAAGGTATTATTCAGATTATAACACCAATAGCACCAGCTCCACCACTTCCACTAAAGTCACTTACCAACAGGGTTAAACATCCAAGAATAGAATCAACATCTCCATCACTAGAACAAACCTTAGTTCACGCTCAACATGATGACATTAGAGACACATCATTTGTAGCATATGATGATACTTATGATGATGATCTTGACACATTTGATGATGGCTCAGATCCTTTCCTCCATTTTCATGCCCAATAAGCTCCATCTTTGGATCCCTTCCCACTACTAGCTAGTCTATTATATTATGATATATATACTTATACATATTTTATTTTCAACATTGATTATACATATGGTCTCTTGAACTTCTTGTAAATAGATCAAATATTTAAACACACACACACACACACACACACACACACACACACACACACACACACACACACACACACACACACACACACACACACACAAAAAAAAAAAAAACATTCAAAAAATTTCAAAAATGCTAAAACAACTTTTATTGTATGCATCATTCATACTTTACATCACTAATATTATGTTAGGACTCACATTTTCTATTTCATGTTATTGTATGTCAATTTTATACATTACCATGCTTCACTTGATTTTATTTGAGTGTGTGCTATGACATCCAGTTATTTCATTGCTTCAGTCTACCCATAGAGGGGGCATTCCTACTTTTACATTTGAGACATACATTGTTATACATACCCACTGGGGGCATCTTTTACATGACTACACCATCCAGGTTATGTCATTCCTACACTACACACTCTGAATTATCATGATGATGTACATTACTTTATAGCTTACACAAAATATTATATCAACATTTCACTAGTATTTAGCACTTGTGTATATCTTAACATATATCTAGTCTTGTACTACACATGTTTTGCATACTTTCACATTTGCTTTGATTAAGTTATATGTGCTTGTATCCTCCCAACTATTACATGCTTTCTCTACTTGCTTAGCGTAGCTTATGTGATTGCATTTTACAATTCTTGTTTGACTCTTACTTGTGCTTTAGGACATTTTCCAATGTCTTGTGCTTCTTTTTCATGTGTGTGACTTAGGACATTTGTCAATGTCGTTTGTATTCCTCTATGTACCTGTGGCCTGTGTGCCAATTTTTCTTATTTTACTTGTATGTGTATGAGGCATTTGAACATGCCTTCTATGCTTGTTTATAGTTTGAGTGACATGTGCCCATGTCCCTTGTTTTCATGGCCCCTTGGCCCATCTATTATGCTTCTTGCTTCTTTCATGTTTGCTTATTCATTGTTAAATATGTGCAATGCCATGATCCATATCATGCATTTTCTTTGCTTTCTTGGATGCCATGATGGACATCATGATCCATCCCTCAAAATAAAAACTAATAAATAACAATTAACATTTCTAGTTCTAATTTAGTAAATTATACATGCTTTCACATTGTTATATCTATCTAGGCATACCTCTGTTGATCTAACAATATCTTAGTACAAACATTGCTATATCTTGAAACATATTGTCAAACATCAAATGCCATATCATATATATTTTTAGAATTAAAACACTTGCAAGACTCTTTTATTCTAAGGGCAATCATTGTAGGTTCATCATTCCTACCCTCAAAAGAGGGGGCATCAAACAGTGGCTTTGTCATAGAGATAAAACCTCGTAGCATCAAAACAATAACTTTCAAAACAATCAGCATAATTTTCTTAGATACATAGGGTTATCTTGCACACCATGATGGTTCTCAATTTCAATTTAGATTAGGTAGTTGGCATAACTTCCAGATCAAAATCCATGTTCTAGACATCAGTGATTGGAAATAATCTGTGTGGCACATTGATCTTCTTTTATTTCTGAGTTCAGTATATTCTAGGCATTCTTAATAGCTGCATGTCTTACTCCATCTGCAAATGGTTGGCATCACATTTGAGTTAAAATTTCATATAAGTTTAGATTTTTTAGTAATTGATTTCTTGATTTGGATTTCATATAAGCCTAGTACATCAATTTTAGAGTACATTTCATACAATCCTAATCTCTATCTTTTGAAATGGTTAAGAGTGGCCTAGTTTCCAACACACGTTCAGCTATCCATGACACAGTATCATATTTCCAACACATTCATGAGATCCATGAACCATTTCATATGAGATCTATTCTATATCGGTATCAATTCATCACTTCACTTCATGGGAAATAATGGAGCCAAAGGGCCATATTTTGTATTCTTGAGCCACCTATTCAGAGGGATTAAACACACAATCCAGACATCAATTAACCCATGCATGATTCATTAAATTCACTTAGTTGGTGATGATGGATCCAAAGGGATAGCCTTTGAATTCTTGAGCCACATTCTAGGGAATTGATCACTTAGCTCCATTCATGATATTACTCTTGATTCAACACATACTCAACACAATCTAGCATCACAATAGATTTTGTATTGGTTTACGTACCCAATGAGGTGTATTCATTCCTCTCTCTTCATTTACTCAATTTTTGTGCATTATTATTTTAGATATAACATATCTAGTAATAACTAATCTAATTCGTGTTTTTATTTTTAGATTCACACATCACAATGTGCTCTCTCTATGTACATCCAACATCACACAACTTCATGAGCTTTTCCTTTACAAATAAGTTCAAGTATGCTTTTTATTTTTCCTTTATCCTAGTATTTCACTTTGCTGCATCACTATAATAAAGGGGGGGCAAATATAATCATATTGTTAGGATCTAGGAAGCATAATTGATTACTTTTTTATAAGCAATTAAACACGGAATTGAACCAGAATGATTAAGTAACTAGAAACTTGAAACAACAAAGAATATGAGAAACAATACTATCTCTATTAATACTCTTCTAGAAAAGAATTACAATGAAGAGACTCCACACTCTTCCACCTTACAGGCTTCCCACACCAAGTGTTCAGTAATTCACACTCAAGAGTTATCTCTCTCTTTCTCAACCACAACTAACTCAACAACCTGAGTTTTTATCCCCTCCTTGATAGCTTCAACTGATCTCCTTGACCTTGCACCTTGTAGATTTCCTTAACCTTGCTTTCTTTCTTCAATGCTTTACTTGCCTTAATCATAATACATGCCTCATGGTTCTCTTAAATAGGATCCCAAGCATACAATAATTAGACTTCTAATTACAATAATTAGAAACACAAACTCAAGACTTAAATTAGTCTTCAACATGTAAACACTCTCAAACCTCTTAAAATTAGATGAGTCTAATTCTGGAAACGTGTTCTGGAAACACATGCAAGTGCATGCACACGCACAGGTGACCGACGTCAGTTGCTATCAGTCTGCTCCTGACTGATGTCGATCGATCCCTAGTCCCTGCCTGACCAACGTCCACAATACTGCTGATGTCAATTACTGGTCAGACTCAGTAACTCCCTGATTAGCTTCCTGGTGAAGCTTTTAACTCCACAACTTAACAATCTCCCACTTGGAGATAAACAACTACACCTTTACAACAGCCTCCACTAACCATCTCAGGCACCTCCATCTTCAAGCTCAATTTTGAAGACCGTCCACCACACATCCTGTGATGCTACACCTGTCATCCAAGTCCCTTGCCACATTTGAATTTTTTGACAACTCCCACTGGTTGGGAAAACTCAGGTCTACACTAGACCTTATGTGATTTTGAACACTATTCTAAGCTCAGCTTAAACTGTCCAGCCCTTGGTGTGCTTACCAGTTCTGCATCCTATGTATTAAACCCTGCTAACACCTTCTTCACATCAGCTCCCATTGGAGACAAAATCAACCTGTGATCTTCCATGTCTCTGAACATACTTATGCCAAAAAATCTTGTTGCTCCAAGATTCTTCATGACACCCATCTGAACTGACTTTACCTTTAGTTCAGCAACTCCCTGTATATGTAACCCTATAACAAGCACACAATACAGTAACAGGATAATGTAGCTAATATTACCCAACCTAGTAAAGAGAAACACAATGGTCAAACCTCCATTGTTCTACAGCCTACCCAAGACCATATACCCTAGCCTTCCGTCTCACGTATCCATTCCCACTCTTCTTCATCCTAAAAAACCATTTGTCTCTCAGTGCTTTCTTCCAGATGGCAACTCCACCCAAAAAACCCCTGTTTGGTTCTTCTCCAAGGAAACACATTCCTCATCCATGCCAAGCTCCCACTATTTCCTACATCTACATGCTCTGCTTCTTTAATGACTTCCTGGTTCTTGACCATCAGTGAGCTACAAGTAGTGTAAAGAAGGGAAATGATGAATTTGAGGCTTACCTACCCTTTTAGTCCTCCATATGGGCACTTGAGACTCCTTGATAGCTTGCTATCCACCCAACATCTGGCCCAATGACCAATCTCGGCCATCTCTCAGTCTACACCCGACTGACGTCAGTTCCATGTGACTGACCTGTCTACCGACGTCAATTTCTCTTGATCGACATTGATTCCATCTACCTGACACTACCGACTTTGTTGGTCTGCACATGACCGACATCGATAGCTGCTTGATCGATGTCGGTTCCATTTGACTAACATTGATAATTATGTTTCCCTGTAAGTAATGATTTTTTCACCCGCGAGCTCATCTTGGATCAAAACCCTGTCCAAACTACCCTGCTCAAAATTATTCAGCCCCTGTGACTATTCTTTATCCATCATCTCCTCCATAAACACCAAGGCTTCCCTGTTCTTGTCAAAAGCATCAAATTTCCTTTTCCTACAATGAACTCGATCTATGCCCTCCGAATCTAAACTCATACCTTTTGACTCAAGAACATGCATCTCCTTCTTATTCATGTGACCAAGCCTATTAAGCCACATCTCTAAACCTACAGCTGAAGTAGATAAACCAGAAAAAGAATTAGTAATACAAGTA
Organism: Torreya grandis; assembly: GCA_037957365.1. Classification (NCBI taxonomy): domain Eukaryota; kingdom Viridiplantae; phylum Streptophyta; class Pinopsida; order Cupressales; family Taxaceae; genus Torreya; species Torreya grandis. The sequence goes on along the minus strand of JARHVA010002984.1, from coordinate 1,225,076 downwards.
GATAGGTAATGCGTACCTACTTTCTTACCTCTTGCTAAAACAAGTGCACCCTTAGAAACCTTCCAAGAATCTGCTGTGAGGGTTACTGTGCATCCCTCATCACCTAGCTTTCCTATTGAAACCAAACTCTACTTTAGGACTGGGACATGCATAACCTCCTTCAACACCCATGTGTTGCCCGTCTGCAATTCCAGCTTCACTTTCCCTTTGCCAACCATTTGACAAGGCTTACCATCCCCTAAATAAAGTTCTCCAAAGTCTCCCTCGACATACTCATGGAACAAATCTCTATTTGGGGTTGCATGAAAAGAAGAACCAGAATCTAAAACCCATGATTCTAGCTGACTATCCAAAGAAAGTATGAGAGCATCCTGTGCCATAATACCTATATCTTTTGCATCTTCATTACCTTCATGTTGATTTTATTTATCCTTTAACCAATAATCTTTCTTTGTGTGTCCTCTCTTTCCACAAAACTAGCAAGTGATACCTCCATTTCTGGATTTGGATCTCTTTTCCATCTTTGACCTTGATTTCCCTTGCTCGACCTTCTCTCTTTGCCTTCCCATAATTTCAGCACTTAAAGCATTCCCTGATGATTCACCTGTGCTTTTCCTAGATTACACCAACTACATCAACAACTTTTAAGATTTTAGAAGCAGATGTAGTATTACTTACTGCCATTACCAAACTCTCCCAACTTTCAGGTAATGAGCATAAGATTAAGAGAGCCCTTATTTCATCATCAAAAACAATATTGACTAAATTTAACTGGTTTACCAAACCATTGAAATCACTAAGATGACTATATACCGATCCACCTTCTTGCATTTGCAAAGTAAATGGTTGCTTCATAAGAAATACCTTATTTGAAGTTGAGGGCTTTTCATATAGATTTGCCAAAGATTATATCAACTCTTTCGTTGTCTTACACTGTGATGAGTTGGAAATCACAGACGATGCAAGGCTCAACCTTATGGATCCCAGAGCCTTCCAATCAAGAACATTCTATTCTTCATCCTTCATGTCTATGGGTTTGCATGCAACCCCACCCAATGGTAAGTACAAATCTTTCTGATACAAATAATCTTCTGTTTGCATCCTCCAATGTTGATAATTTTTGCCGTTAAACTTCTCCATTCGTAGCCTAATTTCTTCTGCCATTGCTATACTCCCACTCAATCAAAAACCCCTGAGAATGACCTATAATCAAATAATAACCTGCTCCCTACAACCTTAGCTCTGATACCAACTGTTAGGATCTAGGAAGCACAATTGATTAATTTTCTATAAGCAATTAAACATGGAATTGAACCAGAATGATTAAGTAACTAGAAACTTGAAACAACAAAGAATATGAGAAACAATACTATCTCTATTAATACTCTTCCAGAAAAGAATTACAATGAAGAGACGCCACACTCTTCCACCTTACAGGCTTCCCACACCAAGTGTTCAGTAATTAACACTCAAGAGTTATCTCTCTTTCTCAACCACAACTAACTCAACATCCTGAGTTGTTATCCCCTCCTTTATAGCTTCAGTTGATCTCCTTGACCTTGCACCTTATAGATCTCCTTGACCTTGCTTTCTTACTTCAATGCTTTACTTGCCTTAATCAAAATACATGCCTTATGGGTCTCTTAAATACAATCCCAAGCATACAATAATTAGTCTTCTAATTATAATAATTAGAAACATAGACTCAAGACTTAAATTAGTCTTCAACATGCAAACACTCTCAAACCTCTTAAAATTAGATGAGTCTAATTCTAGAAACGCATTCTAAAAACACATGCAAGCGCATGCACATGCACAAGTGACCAACGTCGGTTGTTGTCAGTCTGCTCCTGACCGATGTCGGCCAATCCCTGCTCCCTGCCTGACTGACGTCGGCAATATTGTCGATGCCAGTTACTGGTCGCACTCAGTAACTCCCTAATTAGCTTCCTGGTGAAGCTTTTAGCTCCACAACTTAACACATATAAAATATGAAATTATATGACTTTGGTATGACTAGTAACACCCAACCTATAGGTCCTCTTTCTTACTCACTCAACCCTTCTCGACTAGACTTTCACTGATTCCTAGTCACCCATAGCTTCAAAGACTTAGATTTTTGAGACCCAGGCATCATTCTCAGACCCAGATCCATCCCTCTAGGTTTCATCTTCCTAGGATAATAGTTCCCAACTTGGATAGGAGCACTAAAATTTATGGGTGTCTTGTTTTCAGTGCTATTGTCCAAGTTCAATTTAGCTTCAAATGGTTAGATTTTCTTGATTCTTTATCTTTTGCCCTATTGGTCTAATACAAGTTCATATAACCCATGATCATTAGTTTCCATATAAAAGGTCATTCAATGTCCATTTATAAGGGTTGACACTTATTCATAGGAAATAAGTAAGAATACAAGCAAGTACACTTAAACACTTTTCCCTATTCTCTACATATAGCCTTCTAAGACCAATTCAAGCTTATTCAAGCACTCATACCAGTCCCTAGTCATCCAAAGTACATTCTAGTTTCATATTATAGTTGCATATATCATACAAATTACACCAAACACTTTAAATGGGATAACTACATTAGCTTGATCCCTCTTCATAGTATTTGTATATAGGCAGCGTGCCCACACATGGGGTGTGAAGTGCGTCTAGCGTATCCTTTACACACTAATATCTTCTCTCTTTCCCAAGTTTGATATTTGAGTTTAAGTACCAAGAGTTTATAAGGGTTTTGAATATTAAATCAGACATATATCAAGATTTTCATAGAATTAGGCTTCAATATTTCACTATCAGGGTATCACAGGCCTACCAAATAGAACCCAAAAAAGCCAGACCACTAGGACAACAATTCTAGAAGTGGACAACAACACTAGAAGTGGATAATAGTGCTAGAAAGTGGACTATAACACCATGTAGTATTGTGTCCTAAGTTTGGCACTCCCATCCAATCTAAAAATAGAGTTCTAGGTTCTAGTTATGATAGTCTACCATCCCTACACAACAATTTCTAGATCTTGACTCATCTATTTCAGCCCAAAATAAGTTAAGTTTGATTTCTTGACACTTCTTACTATTTTTGGAAAAGGTAAAATACATATCTATTTACACAAATCAATAGGCTAATTAAGACACATTAATTATTGATTTACAATTACTCAGACCTTTATTTGCTTAGGAATTAAACACTTAATTCCCAAAAAGAATAAAACACAATGACAAATAATTGTGACTTGGATTATTGGAATTGATTATAATTGATAATATGATCCATTTATATATGCAAAGGGGATACCATGAAAGATAAATCAATATAGGATCATTATTTTGGTTTATTCGAATAAGGATAACAATGAAAAAAATTTCAAGAGTCAAATAAACATAAAACCAAGGGCTATAAGAATTATCAATGCTAGGGTGCATGTATGAGATAGAAGGATAACCTATGACAATCTGACAAACAAGGCTAAAGACATTATGTAACATGATATTTGTCATTTTTGATTAATGTAGTTTACGTGGAGATCTTGTATCTAGTGGTAGTAATGTCTCATTGTTTCTATAATAGTTTTCTAATGTCATTTTATACATATCATATTGTGTCTGGGTATGTAGTCCCAGTGTATGTTGTTTACATTTATTTGTTAGTAGAATGCTTGAGTTACTTGTGGATATATTAATTATTCTTAGTGAACCAGTTATATTAATAATTCTACGTGTTATCCATTTGCGATCTTAGTTTTTTTAGAGGTACCCCAAGTTGAATTCTATTGTTATTAATGAAATCTTATATATATTTTTCTTAATTTAAAACATTTTTTTGTTGAATGTGTTATAATCTAATTGTAAGCACCCTCATGAGAAAATAATGTGATAATGCTAAACCAATGGTTATACTCCTTTAGTGGTGCTGACTATGGTAAATCTTGGTTTAACAATGCTTAAATTATTACTTTAGACTATAAATTGAAATTATACATGTATTAAGGTGATATAAGAATATCACTTCATGACCTTGAGAATTGATTGGTAAGCTAATTACATTGGTTTAAGTAAATGATCTAGCAAGCCATAATTATAAGCTTCAACTATTAGGATAAAAACATTCTTGGGTGTTATAAGTGTGCAGGAATATATCATTACCAATGAAGGAAAAGGGACTAAACCAAACATAGTTGCATAATGTGTAATCCTATATTTGATCCATATCTTGTCTAAACCTTAACTAATCATATTGTAATGCCTTATATGTAATTTGACCCTTTATTTAGTCTTGACATGTCTTAATGGATGGTAATCACTGCTAGGTTGGTCAAACCACCTTTGGATGGCCATATTAAATGCATGAGGATAATGTAGACCAATGTCTAGAATGACTTATCAAAGAATTATTGGCTTGTACCTTAATTGCCTTTTCCTTGAGCCTCATGTAAGGGGCTGTATTGTCTTTGAAGAAACTTTAGGACTCTATAAGATTCACCATGCAACATTATGGACTGGAAAAGAGAATGTCCATTTATGAAGGCATGGGTTGGATAAAAGAGTGGATGGTTGATGCAAGAAAATTACCAACACATGTCCAGTTTGGATTAGGTTGTAAGGAGGAGAGTATTCCTATTTGATGAGGGTGGATCTTTGAGAAAAGGGTTTGGAATATTTGGCATTTTTGACCACCTTAAGAATAAAGGAAGAAAAAAAGGGAACCAAGTAGAGAGCCTAAAGAGGGAGAGATTTAGTTGGTATAAACCTATATAAAATATCCATGGAAAGGCCTAGATCATTTGGTATGTATTATATTGAATTATATATCCTACTATTTGAATAAATGAGGTTTGTGTGATTCTTTATTGAGTTATTATGTTTGAGAGGAGTAAGGTAACTGGATTACTTCTTCTCTTCATTTATTTTCTATGGTTGTACTTGGGTCACCCGTAGTGTTATTACCCCTCATATGGGAGTTGAGAGTTGAGATATTACTCCATGATAGTTTTAACAATTGTATTTATACTTATGTGGATATTATGGTTTCATCGTGTAAAACTACTGATGCATTGAAATGTTAAATTCTTCATGATGAAGGAAGAGTTAGGTCTCTCATGTTAGACATGATGGTAGGTTGCCTAAGTCCTCTCATGACTAAATATAGAATATATATTAGTTATTGTATGCCTAATAGGTATTATCCTTTTGATCATTATGTTTTCTCTTTTATGTATTTTACTTGCTAAAAATATATTTGAGGTTGGTAACCTCTTGACTTAGAGATGCTTGGATTGTCACCTTGTGAGTAGCTATCTCCTTTACCCCAAGACATCTTGATTGATTTTTGCCTTTACTTATTTTTGTCACAAAATCTTTCACCATAGATTTGGTTGTTAAAGCCTACTCTAAGATTTGGGCAATATTGAAATACCTCTAGGATTGTGGGTTGCCTAAAATAGAGGTAGAGCACTAGGTTAAAGGGCTAGCTCCCTAGATTTATCCTTGAATGCTTATCACCTACACTGACTATTTGTTTATGTGAATAGGGATAAAAGTGACATGAAAATAACCTATTATAACAAGGTGATACACAAAATTTATATCCACTAGACTACCATGATCTGCACTATGAAAGATTATTCACAAAATTGACTTCAAACTTCTATGGTAATCCAACATAAGTATTTCAAACATGAAGGTGATATGTACCGCACTTACCAAAGTGAAAGGATAAAAGGTATAATATTAGACACTAATGAAAATTCATACACTTAGAGAAAGATAAGGACACTAACTACACTCTATGTGACATGTTAGAGAATGAATTACTTGCACACAATATGAGAGAGTAAGATGAACGTAAGGCTAGGTGATTAATACTTAATCATTCAGATTTAAGACTATTTTACACACTTAGACAAGAAATTTTATAACCAAAAATAGCTTCAAATATTTATTTATAGTCAAACATCAGTATCCAAACTAGTAGGGCTTTGCCATAATAGACATGGATTAGATTACAAGAGCCAAAATGGCTTACATTTAAAGAGTGTGTGAGAGGAGAGAGAAGAAATGGAGCTCAAAGTTCAAAATAAAAAGTGATAAGTGATTATTAATAGTTCCATTTCAAGATCATGAACTATAAAATAAAGTTTTGGAAGGATAAATGTCTATTTTAAGCATAAAACTCCTCAAACTGGCGTAGGGTCCTCAAATGGCCTTCCTTGAAAATTGCCTTTTTGATAAGGTATATTTTGACTACTCAAAACTTGAATAGGGATATTTGAAACATGTGAAATATACTAAGGGATTTGGAAACATTCCGTGATAGTCATTAGATGTGTCTCTAACTATTAACCATCTTCTAGACACTTGTACTCACCATCTGCAGTCACTCATTAGTCTTCTAAACCTCATTCTTCACATTTATCATCTAGGAAGCCTTAAATTTATCAACCAAATCCATGTAATAGGTGTTAAGATACATGTATAGATTGATTATATATTATAATCCATGGTTTAAACCTTAAGAAGATCCAAGAACAAACTTATCCTCTTCTCACTAGGTAGTCACTCTTCATTCTCACTATCTATCTAAGACTGCCTAAGATGAACAAGTTATCAAAAGTGTTTTCATGATTTTATAAGGTAATAAATGGATATGGGGAGTTTTAATGATTCTCTACAGACCTCCCTAAAGAATCTCACCAATTCATTCTACTCTGTACTTGCAAAATACATAAAACCTTGAAAAAATCCTATTTTAGACTTGCTTGTACAAGTAGGGTATAGACCAAGTAGGTGTTATGGATCATGAGAGAGTAATCCATAATAATAAAACAATTTATAGGCCATATAACCACTTTTGAATTCATATCTTTCAACATTTATTTCATCAGGTCAAAACCAAGGGTTTTAGAGGGTTTAGACTGTTAAGGATTGTTCATAAAATCCTGATGTCCAACCTCCCAAAAAAATACACAAATATTTAGTATGGGACCCTCAATAATTACCCATAACTTTTTTAGGTCCCGTGATTGGTTTCCGTATAGGTGTGAGCAAGAGAAGTTGGCCTATCAAGCTTTAAAATGCATTTAGGACATGTTTATGATTGAAAAGGGTCAAAATGATCAACTTATGTTGTCTCTTTGTATATTTATGGTTTAAATTAATCCTCAAATTACTCCTAAAGGTCATCTAATGGATATTAATGATCATTTATTCTTAAAATTAAAGTTAGGCCCTTGAAGGGCTTAGGCCTAGTTCTAGGCCTAATTGGTTATGACTATGTGTTTAACCCTTATGAGAGTTTATAATGAATGTAGGGTATTTACTATCCTTTTTCATGTTCAAACAAACATTCCACATAATTATGCAATGATCCAATACTTTACAACTCATCCCCTTACCATTCACTCACCTAACCTACAGGATGATCTGTCTAGGAGTGACCTTTATTTGAGATAAAATAGAGGGCATATCCCATATTTAATCAGTAAAAGTGAAGATATTATATGTTATATTAGGTCATGGGGAACCTATGCACCAAATTACAAGGCCTAGTCACCTCTACAAGGCTCTCAATATCATAAATTTCATGACAGACTTTTAAGAATGATGACTGTCTATAGGGTTTAAGAAGCTCAGTCTTGTGACTATAGGTTGGTGTGACTCTTCATATTTAATACATATAATAAACATAGTAAATTAAACATAACACTATGAGAGTGATATCCACATGTTCAACTCATTATACAAATTTGTTTACCTCCTAACTTGCACTCTTCACTAACCTAGGCAAGTTTGCAGATTGAGCGATTGTGTCATCCACTCAAGAAAAGGGGATTACTATAGGTATATTTTCATTATATAACCTTGTATTTATTTACAAGGTTATCCTTGAAGTCTCTATGCTCATCTCAAAGTTGTTTTAACTCATTCATGTCTAGAGACTTGCCTCTCTCCACTAACATATGTTAGTCTGTCTACTGTAACAGGCTATAGGTGCACTTCTTACACAAATAAAACCCATGTAGGGATCATATCTTGAAATTTCTATTTCATAACCTAAGATAATTTCAATTTCATTAGGTCATTTCAAAATATAAAGTCACTATGCCTATAGGGTTCTCAAATTTTAATTTCTCATTATCAACCCTGTAGGTCTATAGTCAGGGTGTAGATGATAATTTTGGGAACAAAAGGGGCCCCTATAGGTGTTAACCTATGTATAATCACTATTAACCAATAAATTGTATTTATCTTGAGGTAATTGATCATATATTATTAAAATAAAGTCACTTATATTGATGGTATGCTTCCATTATGTCATATTGCATTGAAAGACCACTTAGGCTTCAAAAGTACTATAGATATATACACCCTAAATCGGTCAAGCAACTAAAAATATCATGTCTATTCATAGTCCTATTCATATGAGACTCTGACTAGAAATAATGAGCCTTATTTTCACTAGCCATGTATTTTTCTTGCTTATCTTGGTCTTATTTCTTGCTTTTGTCACCTGTTTGCCTACTACTAGTCATTCCAGACCTTCTGACCAGTGATTCCACCTTAGCCAGATAGTAATCCCCATGCCAATCTTGTTCCCCTAGGTACCAAGCCTATATATACAACACGAGACATAGAAGTGTCCCATTTTTGGCACTCCTATCCATTTATATTTTGAGTCCCAATGGTCATTTATCTTCACTTAACAAGTCTGCAACCCTTTTTAGCCCCTCCATTAAGTTTTGTTTACCTTTTTAATGTTAGATAATGTTAATAAGGCTCCCAAATTCAAAATAAATAGCATCCTATATAAATTACTTTACAAGGCATTTAATATCTAACACTTACTACTTTGGCACACTAAGTAATTAAAAATTAGTCAATAGTATAACTCAAAATTCTGCAGCACACATAGATTTGCATGCTTGATCAAGGAAGGGCCTAGGCAAAAGTTCATTTTTACATCTACCATGCATGTTGATTATAATGTTCCCTAAGGGTGAACTACAGTTGATTTGAAACCCTAGCTTGAGGGTTAATGTAGGCAACAATCAAGACAATAGGGGGTCTAGATCATGCGATCATACTTCCCTTAACCCAATTTTTTCTCTTTTGATTTTGATATGTTTTTTTGTGTGTAGATAAACCTAGGGTTTGAGAAGAAAAAAAGTTATATAGTGGTATATAAAACCAATCATGGAGAAATAAAGACACCTACAGGAACCAAAAACTAGATCGCACCAGAATTTAGAACCAAAAATTGATTTAGATAAAGCATCATAACTGGACTACAGTGCCAGATACCAAAATATCCACTTTTTGGTGCTCCTATCCTTTCATCGAATGAAATCTATATATAGGTTTTTGACATATTCCCATTCCTGCACAATATTTTTTAGCCTCTGTATTAGTCATCTTAGCCTATTTTTTTAGATAAGTCATTTCCTTTCCCCATGTAATTAATTTAATCAAATTGATATAAATATATGTTTTACTATAATTTATTATATTTTACCCCTTAATCCATCCTCTTTATTATTTAATAACTAAACCCTAGTATCCCAAAAATAATAAAACATTTTGTGAACCTAACTTACTTCAAACAAATCTCAAACCCTAGCTACCCTTAGGGTTTTCCTTTAGATTTTGTGAAAAAATTCAATTTCAAAATTCTAATTTTTTTATAAATTTTGTACATTTATTTTATTTAAATTTAATTTTAGAATTCAAATTATTTCAATAATTTCAAAATTCTAAAACTCCAACCCAAAACCCTAGATTTCTAAACTAGGACCTCAAACCCCAAGCCTTCCGCCCTTACAATTTTTAGATAATTTTTTTGGAATTTTTTAAAATTATTTAGAGTGTCAAAAATATTTTAAAAATCTCTACGTTAGTAGTCATTCTTGAATTTATTTTCTTAATATTACTTTTACATATTCTCTTTGGTAAAAGCAATAAAATGGAAATTAAGGCACTTCTTCCCTCTCATCCTATACATAAATTTCTAATTTTTTATCATAATTATGACAATGAATGGACAAATTTGAAAAATTGCACATTAGCCAAAAATGAGGAAAAATATTTCATTTACAATGAAGATAATTACTATTTTTCCAATGAATAATATGATGATACATATGAAAGTGATAGTGAATAAAAAGTAGATGCATCTTCTTCTCTCAAACCTATCTCTTTTCTTCCCTCAACCAAAAAGAATAATTTTGATAAATGGGAAAGGTACTTTTCACCTCATTATCCTATTCACAATGCATAAAATGAACAAATTAGTCGTGCATTTCCAAGTGAACCTCTTGTTGGTGATAATTTGCTTACATTTGAACCTAGTCTCTCTCTCTCTTTTGCTACTTCTATGCTCAAATTACAACAATATAAACGCAATAGAATCAAATTTCCAAGGCATAATTTAAATGATCAATCTCATGTTCTTAACTCTAATTTGTCATCTCAAACAATATAAAAATAATTTTTAAATGATACCTCTCTTACTCTTACTTCTCATATTGTAAATGAAAATAATGCATGCAAGGATAACATAGATGCATATAATATTCCAATTTCACATGACAATTTATTGCATATTAGAAAATAATTAACATCTTCTCTCACCCATCTCCCTAGTGATAATGGATGTGATAATTAGTATGATAGTGAACATGCAAATGAATATGACAATGAGAGCGAATATGAAAGTGATACTTTTACTCCTCCCCTTTCAAATGAACAAAATATTGATTGTGATAATGCATGGAATAATGATGACTATTATGCATATAGTGAAGAAGATAATGCATCTCATGACTCTAACTCTTTTCTCACTCCTCTCAAACATAATGAATTATAAAAGGTTGTTTCTACTTATTTGCATTATTCTATTTCAAATGATGCACATGTCCATGATAATGTCACATCCTCTATTTAATTAGAATGTGATTCACTAATACTAAAGATACCAATGAATCTCCCAAGCCAACCCCTACTACAATAACACCTATTTCTCACTCTTAATACAAAGAGAATGATATCCCACATCCTTCTACTAATGTCCAAGCTATCATTCCTATAAATGTTCAAGTGAGTACACCCACTCTCTATGATCTATTTTCTAAATGTAGCATTCACATGGCTAAAATAAATGATCAAATTCAAGGTTTAAATGAACCACTTCAAGATAATAATATAACATCCCAAGAGATTATTTATTTGATGCATGTAGTTGGTGATTGACAACACCAAGTACATCTCCTTACTTTGGAAAACAAGGCTTATAAGTCTTGGATGGATGCCAATGACTTGCATGGTAACCCTCTTTTGCAGACATTTGTCAAAGCTTCATTTCCTAAGCATTTATAAATACCATTATTGCCTCAATTTGATAGAACTAGAGATCCATTCATACACCTTAAAACCTTTTGAAAGGCTTTGCCATCTCACATGTGTCCTTCGATTATACTTAAGTTGTTCTAATAAACATTAGTGGGTGATGCATAGAATTGGTTCTCTCATCTACTCCCTATTGGTTCCTTGCAAACATATGATGATTTATAGGAGACATTTATTAGATATTACATAGAAAACCTAGACCCTCATGTTACATATGAGAAACTCACCATATTGCATCATAATAATTCAAAGCCATTTAGTGATTATATCTTAAGATTCAAGACTCACATGTTAAAATTGATTTATAAACCAACAGATTTGAAGATTTAACATGTCTTTATTAAGGGGATTATCCAAACCCTCTTAGAGCATATATTATTGTTGACCCATTTTGCCCATAGGCAAAATTTTGGTCAACTTCTTCACCTATTATTCAAATGCCAGTCATTTTTGGGTTCAGTGAGTTAAGAGAGTTCATTTCATGCCTAGGTTCAATGGTTCAACATCCTTGGTTCATTGGTGCACACAGCTTAACACTAAGGCAGGCGCTTTGAGGAGGAAATTAGGTGAGGTTCAAGTTAATCAAAGTTGGGCACATTTTAAGGCCAGAAGCCCACGACTTGATACAAAAAAAATCTTGTGGCTTAATACAAAGGCAAAGACATAAGGCAGTCCACAAAGGACACGAGAAGGCCCGTCAGTAGTCAAATAGCCATCATGGACCCGACTAGCAAGTAGAGGAGCAGGCCACGTAAAAGTTTAGGGAAAGAAGCCAGCAGGCCCGATGACATCTCCAAGGCTGTCAAATTTAATGAAATGGAATAGTTGTTGGGTTTTCAAACATTGAAAAAGGGAAAAGGGCATGAATGTAGCGACCCACCAAGGAGTTCACCTAAAGGGCCAAGTAGCTAGAAAAGACAAGGATGCAAAAGTGACAAGGACAAAGCGAGCTGGCAGTTGATCCAAGTGGTGCCATTTGGGAAGTGACTTCAGTAGGTGGAGCAGTCCCCATGAATTTATCATGAAAGGCACAAACAGTTGAGATAAGATTGGTTTTCCTCCATTTTTTATTAAATGGATTGATAAATCGTGTAAGTCATCAAAAAGAGGACAGTTTTCGAGCAGACAAAAAGGCACAATCCATTTAATTCCTTGAGCGAGTTGTTCTTCCCATGAAGGGATGTGTATGCCACTTGTAAAAGGAGTGCCAAATGGCCTCCTTGCTTCTCCTATATATTATGAACCTGGTCATTTTTTTAATTATCTTCCACATTTTGTAAAGAGCGCAGCTCTACAAAATTTCACTTGGATCAATACAAATGCAGTTTTTACCTCTATTTGGATAGATATTGCTGAGTGTGCCTCAAGTGTTTTGTCTGTGTCCAGTCATTGCTTTTTGATGCTCTCACAGGTTCAACACCAGCAAACCTAATATCTACAAGGCACCATTTCTACCATTGAAAGGAGAAGAGTAGACATTTTAGAAGATCAGAATAGAAGGAGTCACTTACAGCGTGCATTTTACAGCACCTCAGTGATTGTTTTTTATCTCCTATGTCTTCATGTAAGCCTCCCTGCCAGTCTTTTTCAGCCTATCCCTTTTTCCAAATGTGTAGAGTATGTTTGTATTTGTCTAGTTCTGAGAGTGGATGTGTGAAGGTCGACCCTTGTTTTTTTGGTGCATCACCTCTTTTAGAGTAGGTTGTTCATTTTCTACATTTCTTCTCCCTTTTCATCCCACCCCCACTTTTTATATATCTATATATATGTGTTTTGCACTTGCTGGAAACAACACAATGCATCGAAGGGAGCTAGACCTTATCTAGAGACTCTCTCCTCCAACTTCGCTAGTCCCACAGGCTAGAGGGGAGTTTCCATGTTGTGAGGAGAAGGCAGGAGCTAGGCTTCCTTGCCAAGGGTGCAATCTACAGCGTCAACAATTTTGGCATGCCTGGTGGGACCACAAGTTTTTTAATGCAATAAGGTTTCAAGATTGATGCTGGTCTTGTCACAACAAATTTTATTTCCAGCATCTGGCGACTCTGATTTAAATCAGTTGGTTAAGCAGTTCTGGTACCGCACCATCAAGAAACAATTTTTTGGTATGTGTAAATTCCATCATTTTAAGCTATGAACTCTATTTTTTTGGCTAGCATGGCTATAATCCTTACCATCCTTATGGAGATCCTTACCATGCCCAATATGGCCAGTCTCAACCCTGCTACGAGCTATATCACCCTTGTGCTCAATCTTCTCAGTATGTCGCTTCTCCCACTCAACCTAATCTTTTCGCCAATCAACCAGTTTTTGCCTTCAAGCGAGCATTGTTGGGATACAACAAATATGTGATTAATCTTAACACCAAAAAGGGGTACATCCAAGAAATTCCTAATCATATCATCCATCAAGTGAGGAATGTACTGGATCAGGGTAAGAAAGAATGGGCTCCTATTGAAAGAGTGAATTGGCACAGGCTTTCAAATGAGATGTTGGATGTGAGTAGTTTAATTGCATTTGTGGAGGAGAAGCTGAGTGTGCATGAGAGGCAGCCTTACCAAGTCTATCAACCTACATACTCACTGCCCAAAGCATCATATCAGTCATATACAACCCCTATTCTTGAGCCAAGTTGAGCCTGTCAAAGTCCGTTCCCCAATCATGTTGAGGAGAATTCCAAAATAGTGAATCTTATGTTTAAGGCTAATCTAGATAGATAGATCAAATTTTCAAACCTTTAGATGCAACAGTCCATTTTGGTAGCAAGGGAAGTAGAATCAAAATATTTTCTGTCCTCTCACATTGAGGCCCCATCAACCCCAAAGGAAATGCCCAGTCCAATTTTTTTGAGCTAGAATCAAGTGGTTGAATCTCGAAATAGCAAAGAGGAGAAAGACATCATCCAAAATGAAGAAGTTCAAAATGAGGATGACCTGGCCAAGTGGATTGAGGAACTAGAAGAAAAGATGAGACTGCTTAGAGAAAGAATGATGGAGCTTTCAGACCCTGCAGACCAGCCAACACCAAAAGGTATCCCTTTCACCAATCCACAAGCTAAATTTAATATTGATGAAGTGCTGGTGAAGTGGAGGGATGAAAATAAAGAGGTTTTGGCCCAAGGTCTACCCCCTCCTATTCTAGAGAAGACTCCCTCTTATCTGTCGAATCCTTTCTACCAGATGGCGCTTGCTCATTTTGGCTCATCCAATGCATCAATCAGTCCTGCCCTCAATCCCATGCACCTAGATTTCCATCATGCCTCTCTTCAGGTAGATTTCCCTATGCATGAGCAGACCCTCCCAAATCCTCCCCAGCCTCCTCAAGACTTTCAACATGATCTCCAAATTCCAAGCTAGAAGGAGGAGCATCATGAACCAGCCCAAGAACATGAAAATGACAAAGCTGTTGCCTGCTCATAAAAGAAAGAGTCCAATCCTAGTATCATGAGCTGGAAGAAAATATTTGAATCTTGGACCAGCAAGGAGGAGGAGGAGGAGGAATATTTTAGAATAATTCTTGAAGAAGAAGAGGCTACTCCCACCCCTGATAATGATTAGGACTTCTGGGAAAGGCTTTTCCAGGAAGATTTGGATAGGCAAATTGTAGAATTGGAGTCTAGATCAAGTTTCCTCAGTGAACATGTGATAAATGTTTCAGATCAAATTATAGATTCTGTGTCTGAATGCATTCCATCCATACACCTCCAAGAAAGCTATCAGGCCTTACCTGATATGGATTTTTCTCAGTTTAGGACTGATCAAGGAGACTTCATGAGTGCAACTGAGGAGGAAATAGAGCAAAGTGACGTGGAGGAGCATGGGCAATCTCTTGTTTGTGTTTCAAATGATTCATTTGAAGCCATTGAGGCATGCTGCATTATTCTTCAAGGAGGCTATGAGCTGCATAAGAGCAAAGAAGATAGCATTAGGGTTCAAACAAGCATGCAAGGAGGCTGCAGTCTTTCAAATTTACCCCTTCAGGAGGTTGGTGAATCTAAAGATTTCTTCTTTGAAATCATCAAGGAAGATGGCCATACCATGGAACCTGAGCATGAGGCAGAGGAGAATGAGCCAGTCAATGATGCATATCAGGAGGCTTCTGGTGATGAGCTAGCAGTAATTGACTTCTTGATGGGATGCACCAACCTGAAGGATCAGCATCCAACAGGCCTCCCAGAACAAGAAGAGTACGTATATATTAGAGGCATGTTTGAATATCCACTTAGTTTCCAGCTAAACCAGGTGACAGGTAGGAGGAGCAGGTCACCAATTCTCTTTTCCATTCAGCTACTTCCCTACCACCATAAGTCTTCTTTCCAGGAAGGGGACTTAAGAAATTTTCCCTTTGATCTAGGAGGGAGGTGAATTTTCCTAGTTAGCTATATATAGTAGTTTGTTTTCATTTTCTTTCCTGCTTTCCCTAAGTGCATTTTGCATAGGTAGTGTTTTTAGCTTTGTGTGTTTCCCTTCGCGTGTGGGGTAAAATGCTTCATGTTTGATTCTCAGATCTTTTGGGCTGTTGATAATTCTTTCATGGCTACATCTGACTCCGCACCCAATGGATTTTAAGGCAACTGGGTTTTAAGCATGGCAGGCATGCTTTCCCTATGAGTCACCAATATGTTGACCCATTTCGCCCACAAGCAAAATTTTGGTCAACTTCTTCACCTGTTGTTCAAATGCCAGTCATTTTTAGGTTCAGTGAGTTTAGAGAGTTCATTTCATGCCTAGGTTTGATGGTTCAACGTCCTTGGTTCATTGGCACACACGGCTTAACACTAAGGCAAGCGCTTTGAGGAGGAAATTAGGTGAGGTTCAAGTTAATCAAAGCTGGGCACATTTCAAGGCCAAAAGCCTATGGCTTTATATAAAAAAAGCCCATTGCTTAATACAAAGGCAAAGACATAAGGTAGTCTGTGAAGGACACGAGAAGGCCCATCAGCAGTCAAATAGCTAGCATGGACCCGACTAGCAGGTAGAGGAGCAAGCTACATAAAAGTTTAGGAAAAGAAGCTAGCAGGCCTGATGACATCTCCAAGGCCATAAAATTTAATGAAATAGAATAGCCATTGGGTTTTCAAACATTGAAAAAGGGAAAAGGGCCTGAATGTAGCGACCCACCAAGGAGTTCGCCTAAAGGGACAAGCGGCCAGAAAAGACAAAGATGCAAAAGTGACAAGGATAGAGCGAGCTGGCAGTTGATCCAAGTGGCACCATTTGGGAAGTGACTTCATTAGGTGGAGCAATCCCCGTGAATTTATCATGAAAGGCACAAATAGTTGAGATAAGATCACTTTTCCTCCACTTTTTATTAAATGGATTAATAAACCATGTAAGTCATCAAAAAGAGGACGGGGTTTGAGTAGACAAAAAGGCACAGTCCATTTAATTCATTGAGCAACTTTTTCTTCCCATGAAGGGATGCATATGCCACTTGTAAAAGGAACGCCAAATGGCCTCCTTGCTTCTCCTATATATTACGAACCTAGTCATTTTTGTAATTATCTTCCACATTTTGTAAAGAGTGCAGCTCTGCAAAATTTTGCTTGGATTAATACAAATGCAATTTTTACCTCTATTTGGATAGATATTGCTGAGTGTTTTCTCTGTGTCCAGTCATTGCTTTTTGATGCTCTCACAGGTTCAACACTAGTAGACCTGTTATCTACAAGGTGCCATTTTTGCCACTAAAAGGAGAAGAGTAGACATTTTAGAAGATCATAATAGAAGGAGTCACTTACAGTGTGCATTTTACATCACCTCAGTGATTTTTTTTTGTCTCCTGTGTCTTCATGTAAGCCTCCTTGCTAGTCTATTACAGCCTATCCCTTTTACCAAATGTGTAGAGTATGTCTATATTTGTCTGGTTATGAGAGTGGATGTGTGAAGGTTGACCCTTATTTTTTTGGTGCATCACCTCTTTTAGAGTAGGTTGTTTGTTTTCTACATTTCTTCTCCCTTTTCATCCCCCCACTTTGTGTGTGTGTGTGTGTGTGTGTGTGTGTTTGTGTGTGTTGCACTTGCTGGAAACAACACGATGCATCAAAGGGAGCTAGCCCTTATCTAAAGACTCTCTCCTCCAGCTTCGCTAGTCCCATAGGCGAGAGGAGAGTTTCCATGTTGTGAGGAGAAGGTAGGATCTAGGCCTCCTTGCCTTGGGTGCAATCTCTAGTGTCAACAATTATATCAGATAGAGTCATCTTTTAGGCACTTATGTTATACAATTTTAGCTTTGGAAAAGAAATTGGGATTGATTGAGTCAGATTCAGTTGATCAACTTAATCTAAATTTGATAACATTACCTCCATTTATAACTCCTAGCACTCAACATCCACCATATCCAAAAAATTATAGGAGACCACAACTAGAAAGTAACCAGTTAAGAACAAAGATCCAATTTTTAGAACACCACCTTCATTATGCACTATAGAAAATAGTAGTAGGGTACCACTATAGTTTGATTCAGAGTGGGATAGACCATACATAATATTATCAACACTACTAGATAGGAGGTTAATCACATTTCCTTCTACTCATTGTCAAGTTCTACATCTCCTACATAAACAACCACATCGGCCCTTTTGTAACTATCATCATATCCATAGACATAAAGACAATGATTGTTATGGACATATGGACTATATTAATAGATGTGTTGATAATGACATCATAGTATTCACACCAGGGGTACTAAGATATCCTTCATCATGGATTCATAGACCTCATTGCTCCATGATTGAGTCATCCTAAGACATTCCTTCATAGGAATCATCGGTTACTCATCGTGAGAGTAATGTGGTTTCTAGGATAGAGTCTCATAAGAGATATCCTATCCCACCTATTTAGATGGTTTAAAGACCAATATGATGAGAGTAGCCTACATATACTAGAGTAGTCTATAGAGTACATAGTGAAATTCCATATACATATCTAGCACAATCACAAGAATCACAGTAGCATTTTTAGGGTCTTATCTCACATAACAACCCATTACAGTTAAGATTAGATGCACCCACATCACAAAGTATTGCTCCAAATAGATATTCACTACATCTTAGTTTTTAAGGACCTATATCATGTAGAAAACTACTATGATTGAGATTAGATGAGCCCCCGTCATAGGTTACAGTTCCATCTCAAACTATTGCTTAGTCATGCACATTATAGTAGAAGCCATAGGGTATTATTTCATGTATAAATTGACTATGATTATGGATAGATGAGCCTCCTTCAAAACACACAATTTCAGTTGTACATCCATTGAGATTTCATCTTACAAAGTCTCCATGTACAACTAAAGTTAGTGCACCATATATAACATTAGATATAGGGCATGTTACTACATAACATGAGTAGTATGGGCACTTGGTCAATTAGCTATCAGGGATTAGATAGTGATATAGTAGCCAAGGGTATGATATGCACAGAGTGATATCTTACATCCCCTTAGACTAATAGCCAACATTCCTAGTTCTAAATAACCATCCCTATCCAAAGTAAATTATCCAAATCCCAATCTTAAACCAATTCACTTTATCAAAAAAATTTACCAATTAGAAAACAATAAAGTTTTACTTACATATGATTTAAAATCAAACATTAGAATAACACTTGAACCTATCAACAACAAAAAAATCACATCCCAAATACCATTTTACCATAACACAATATGCATGAGTCAAAATCAAACCAATATCTATATATAATGAGTTTTCAAAACATATACATTGGTATCAAGTATAATCAGTCATGAATGGGCATCAGACCCTCACTCTCAGTCTCACTCTCCCCATTAGTACTAGTCCCATAATCTACCCTAACACTCAATGGCCCTACACCTCCTCAAGCTACCATATGCCTCTTATGATGACTTTATCACTCCAGTACCCAAAAATTCGCCTCATGAAAGTATACATATCACCTCTAAAATTTTATATACTTATCCATGATCCTCATTCTAACAACACCAAAATTAGGTGAAAGCATCATATGCATATCCAACCTAGCTCTCAGCTTGTCTCTCTCTCCTGCTACCCTAATATATGTAGGTATCACTATAGCTACCCTAATAAATACATGGGCATGAAAACTAGATTTGATGATCACTCACTTTATCGATCCCTCCTCTAATACATCATCAACTACTTGCCATGTGAGATTTTAGAGTGTCGACTTAATTATGGTCTCCCAATAATCATCATCTCTACCTTCTACCCTAGCCTATGCTCCATCCTGAGTACCTCCCACTTCACCTACACATAAATTATGACACTAAATTAGATATATACTTTAAAAGTAAAACTAAAGTATAAATATATACATAATTCAAATGTAATCACTACTTACCTCCCATAATTTGGATCAACTCAGGATCCTCATACTCTAGATAATCCCCTACCTCAATAAAGTACAATGGAGCCCATCAATGCCTAGCCCACCATGTAATATATGAATCTATACATCCAATGTCATCCACATCTAGAATATATATGGCCTCATCCCTTTTATCCAAAGGTAATGAATGGTGTAAGCCAATCCTCAATAGGCTTTGCATGAGCTCCTACCCTCACAAATGCTTGTGCGCTCCTCACCCACACCCATGCTACTAAGGGCACATCTTGTGGTACCCTAATCTATCTAGTAATACACTTATATACCCTATCCTAGTGGTCATGTATCCAACAACTAACCCTCATATATTATAGTTTTACTCCATCCTCTACCCACCTAGGAAATCCTCTATAGGGCTTCCATATGATGTCACCTGCCACCAATCCATCTAAAACTTGCCTATAATGATCCATCCAAGGGGATCAAATAGCTAATGTGCTCATCCAACACTCTCTAAATGGTTGTGGAGGTTCCAATTTTGCCTTGGATAATCCAATCAAATGCACAAATGCTATATGTTTATAGGCCCAATAATGTAATAAGGTCACCGCACTCACCCTGCCATTAAATGATTCTTATGTAAACCTGTAGAGATCCCTATATACATGGGATATCATAGTATTCCCCCATAAGAATAAAGTGCCATATACCTCCACACTATGCATAATCCTATGCATCTTATATGCAATAGATACTCCAATCCCATCCAAAGCAACAAAATATGCCAACAAAATAACCAACCACTTCTGTAAGTGTAAAATATTAGACTGCACAATGACTGATAGTAGTGTATACACATAATATTTTAAAAATTTTATTGATTACTGACACTTGGTATCGTGAAGGAACCCATTGAGTCTTAATCTCTCTGAGTGCATACCTTAAGGGGTGCACCAAGAAAGGGATGGGTAGACTATTAGTGCTTTGTAAGATTATTGTTCCTTTTTCCACTTACCATCTACACTCTTGTCTCCTAAAACCTTGAACCCTAAGCTTATTTCTCTCTTTCCTATCCATTCCAATCATTATCATGCTTTATTCCTTCATCTCTTGCTTTGTTACCCTTTTGACCTATTCAAAAAACTAGGTCAACCTGGCTGACCTAGTGTGTTTTGGGGACACTTTAGCTCTTTTGGTTTATTAGCCTCCCGACTGACCTAGCATAGACCTAGTGAGTTAGCCTGAAAATGTGCTAGGTCAAACTAGTTGACCTAGTACAACTAACATGTCTGAAAGTTTTTAGGTAAGATACTACTATATATACAAGGTCATTTACCACCATTTGTAAGAGAGAAAATAATTAAGTGAAGAAGTGCAAATGAACATCTACTTATTGACTATTCTACTTGAGGAATAAAGCTTTAGGGTTCAATACTTTCTTTGGATCTCCAATCTTATCTTGTAGATAGGTCTTTTGGATTATTAGGTAGGTTGTGTATCTATGGATGATAGGTACAATAAGAATGACTTTCCTGGCATAGGTGAAAACAAAATAGGTAGATTTACAAGATAGTCTTTTAAATGTTGAAAATATTTCTAGAATTCATCATCAAAATAAAACATGACACCTTTATTTAAGAAGTGTGTAAATAGATGAAATTTATCAACCAACTAAGAAATGAAGTGTCTGATAGACTGAATCTTTCCCTGGAAACTTTAGAGCTGCTTAAAATTAGAGGGTGGTGGAATCTTGATAATGGCTTGTAATTTAATTAGATCGATTTCAATGCCTCTATGATACAAAATGAAGCCAATCAGTTTACCTAAAGTAACTCTAGGATTGACTTTGACCTTGTATTCACATAGTCTCTCAAATATCTTTCATAGTGTTTCTAGATGATTGGCTTTAGTCTTTGATTTACCTAGTATGTTGTCAACATAGTATTCAAAAATGTCACGCATCATATCATGAAAGATGATAGTAATGGATATTTGGTATGTGGTCCCAACATTTTTTAGACCAAATGGCATGACCTAATAACAAAACATTCCCCATAGAATGGTGAACATTGTATTATGTTGGTCTTTTGGTGCAATTTGGATCTGGTTGTATTTTGAAAATCTATCCATTAGTTGATACCCCACTGTGGAGTCAACTATCATGTCAATGTTTGTTAGAGGAAAGTCATCCTTGGGGCAAGCCTTGTTTATATCTCTGAAATTAGTATAAATTTTGATTCATTTTGGCTTCTTGCTAATAGGCACAACATTAGAGATCCACTCTAAATAGTTGATCAATTGAATACATCTCACTTCTAATAGTTTTTACAACACTTTATTTACTAATACAATAATATGAGGATGCATCTTACATAATTTATACTTCACGAGTTTGGCATTGGCATTTACAACAAGGTGGTGTATAACCAAGGTGGGGTCCAAACCTGGCATGTTTGAGTAGGCCCAAGAAAATATGTTAACAAATTCCCTCATAAGGGCTATAAAAATTTCACATTCCTCTTTAGTGAGGAATGCACCTAATTTGATCTATTTCAAATCATCTAGAGTCCCAATGTTGACTTCTATAGTGTCCTCCATAATAAGAATTGAATCATCTTATAGAATGGTTGGAAATGATTAGAATTGGCCTATAATGATAAAGCCCTCTATGTGGTCTAGCTCTTCCAAGTCCCCTAGGCAAGATTTATTAGAATCTCCCAATGGTATGGATGGCCATGTTAAAAACACTATTATAAACTCTTGGATGATTTTGTTAAAGGCATGTTACTCTTTTGCATTAAACTTGAACCCAAAATTAAGTTCATCATTGGTGGTCTCCTGAGCTATGTTTGAGAAAGGTTGAACACTCCCATCTAATAGCACCTAAAATAGGTTTTCACCAAAAATTTGGCCTTTCTCTTTACTTTTACCTTGGTCCAAAAGTGCCTCAAAGAGGCTTTCTCTTTGGGACCTCAATTTTTTATTTATTTATTTTTGGATAAGGGTGTTCACCCATTCTCCAAAATAGGTTGTAGGATCTAGTTTGATTGAGAACCCTTGTTTATGGTCTCCCAACAAAACATTATCTCTTAGGTGTAGAAAATCACAAAAGGCCTCATCATTCCCAAACTCATCTATAGGCATTGTGGATTCTTTTTGGTCCCAAGCTATAAGCTAAGGGT
Organism: Torreya grandis; assembly: GCA_037957365.1. Classification (NCBI taxonomy): domain Eukaryota; kingdom Viridiplantae; phylum Streptophyta; class Pinopsida; order Cupressales; family Taxaceae; genus Torreya; species Torreya grandis. Next base: position 1,202,162 of record JARHVA010002984.1, on the reverse strand, counting down.
GATAAAGAGGAAGTGGATTGTGTCGATGAATTGGGATAAGAGTAAAAATGGTATGGATGTCAAATAGATTGATATTGGCCAAGTCTTCATAAGGGATGTGATTAGACTCTGCTTCATTGTTGACATCATCATCACTAATTATTGGCACTGAAACATGAATACGATACGTGGGGTCACCCCTAGGCAATTTAAATTTGAGACCATAGGCTCCTTTGTACTAATTCATGGATATTGGCTCGAGTGTTCCTTGTTGATTTAGACCAAGACCTCCTCTTTCATAGGCATGTTTCTCCATGATTCTATTAGGAATAGGATACTTAGCATTTTTATAACAATTCACTAGTTTGTCATTATATAACTAGGATTCATCATCTGCAAGTGGGTCTTGTTCTTGGCGCCAATAGCCAGTGTGAAAATGATAGGAATTGGACTATGCATTTTGACTTTTCCTTTTCTTTGCCATTCCATGCAAGGTGGCTTAGCTTTAGGTCTACCATAAGACTTTGGGTTATGTGGAAGCTTGGTAATGTGGAATGTATCATGGGTCAGATATTCTCCTAGGCTATTAAATATGATGGTAAAATGATTAGATATTTTAGGAAGTGGTAGATGGGAAGCTGAATCAAGGGTATCGGGTCAATATAATTGGTCTCTAGCAAATCAACAAGTATTTCCTTCCCTTTGTCCTTTTTGGGAACTAGGTCTAAGCCAAAGTGATAGTTGTATCTTTCATATTTAGCTTGTAAATGTTTTCAATGTTCATAAGGCTATAAACATCCATTTATAGTGACCTCCATGCCATAATGAGATAAATTGAGACATTGGTGCAATGTTGATGGGATTGTGCAGATTTCATGTATCTAAGGTTTTCCCAAAAGCAAATTGTATGACAAATCTAGGTCTAACACATGGTAAAGAGTATCTTAGGTCAAATTTCTAATGATAACTGGCAAGCTGATGGTGCCTTATGATTCCTGCTCTTCATTGTCATAGGCCTTAATAGTGATCTTTTTTGGCTGGAGATTCACTATTATGTATTCAAGATGTTTGATGAGCTTTAGAGACATAATATTTAGGCTTGATCCATTATCTATGAGGAAACACTTCACTTTGTGCTACATTATGACAACTTTAATATACAATGGATTGTTGTGGAGAGAACCAAGGAATGCCATATCACTTTGGTCTAAGGTTAATTATTGGTCTAGGGCTAGATGTCCAACTAAATCTTGGAATTTATCTGGAGAAATGTCTTTGGGAACTTGTGATTAGCATAGGAAATCTATTAAGATGTTCTTGTGTATGGTAGACATATACAATAAATAAAAAATGGAAATTTGTGCAAGCATCTTCTAAATCTATTACATAATGTCAAACATTTTTTTGAACACATCAGTATATGGCTTGTTCCTAGTTAGAACGATGGGTTAGATGGGTATAGTGGAAGATGGTTATGGGCCTAGGATGGTAATATTTGACCATTGAGTTATGATTACATAATTGGTATTAGACACATGACCATTATTACTAGAAAATGATGGTGAAGGGGGGCCATATAAGATAAGTCTTGATTACTAGTGCACTTGTATGTGGTCATAGGGTAAGGATGAGTTGTTAGTATAAGCTCCAAAAGTAGTAATCCCTACTTTTTAGTATGCTTGTATGAAGTCATAGGTCAAGGAAGGATCACTGACATAGGTTAGTTAATTGGAATTGGTTAGCAACAATCTTATTCGATTAGTACTTGGTCTTGGATTAATGGAGATGGTGAAAACACAACCTCTTGCAAGATGACCTACAACTTTCTTATAGTCATGTGCAACTACATGGTAAGTTTATTAGTTTTTGGCATCATTGGGTTCCATCCATTCATTTGACATTATTATTATTATTTATGCTATCGGTATTGTTGTTATTGTCTTAGTTTTTGATACCGTTGTTGTTATTTTGGCTTTGGCTATTGCTACTATTGGTTGTTATTATGTTGTGGAAAAGGGTTTTTATAAATACCTAGGTTTTAATTGGATGTATAAGCTCTATTATCCAATTTTATCTCCCCATTTTATAATATATTTTCAATCAGGTGCTTGATCTACACACAATGGCATAAATTATTCCCATTAACTTGATGGTATTCACATAATTAATTTTGTCTATACCAATATGGATAAGGAATGCCCTTAAGATAGTGTTCTAGAATCAACCAACTAATCAAATTAACAATGGCTAACTTATGAAACATGACTTAAACGGGCTCTCCAAGGTCACTAAATACATGCTGAATAGTCACATTTCTCTTTGGAGGAGGGGTTTTCAAAGGCAATGGTTGCTACATTTGTTGAGCCAATCTAGGCTGCTACAAAGGCTACAATTTTTGAATGGGTTATTAGTGAGGAATAATTTGAATTTATTGCATTGTCTTAGCAAATAGTGATTGCACCATTTGGACATGTCGTGACTCAGTCACTCCATTTCTAACAACATTCTTGTTATGGTTAAACTACTTGGATTTTTCATAATTACTGGCCTAGGCTAGTGCTGATGCTTGCACTTGCACTTGGTTTTGGTTCTAATTTTGACCATTTCCTTGGTTTTAGTTTTGAATATGATTGGATGAGGTGAACTTGATAATCCCTTTATTTATAAGGGCCTTTTTTTATCAATAAACCTTTGTTGATGATTTCTTTGAAAGTGTGTGTATATTATAGCTCCAGATGGTAAGATATCTCACTGTGTAATTTTTTCATAAAAATAACAGCTAATTATTTATCTAGTAGTCTATGGGTGAAATGGTTAGAAATTTCTCTCCATTGTTGTAGATAAATTGCGAAACTTTTATTAAATTTTCTATTCAGCTTGAATCAAATCTACCAACAAAATCTCATGTTCGATATTGTAGGAGAAATGCTACACAAACTTGTCTAAAAGGTCATCAAAATTAGATACTGAGTTTTTCATGAATTTCAAAAAACACTCCAAAGCCTCTCTACTAGACTCTGAGGAACCAAAAGTAGGAAATATATGTCATTGTAATCCACCAGTTGGAAAGCATGAAAGAATTATATTAAATGAGCCTTTGGATCTCCTTTACCCTTGTATTTTTCAAACTTTGGTGGTTCGTCCCCTAGAGGAAATGATATTTGCAAATAATCCATGTTGAATGGGTAGGAACACATGTAATACAACTTAAACTTCTTGGTCTACTTCCTAGATTGAATGGAAAAAATTGCATCCTTCATTTGATGAAGTTCTTATGCCAAAAAAATGGATGAAACATTGGCCTATGGCAGATTCTGGGTGGTCAAAAGTGGATTACTTTGACTGGGATATAATGGAGGCATGGCTTATTATGGTATTATGGTTTGGTTAAGGAATTGACTAGGAATATACATCTATAAATTGGGATGAGCTTGTTGAAACTTCACATGTTTAGGTGCAATACTTTGGCTCAGATTTAGTATATAGGCCTGATTTTGAGGGAATTATGGTTGAGATGAAAGGATGTGGCTCTAGGTGAATTAATGTGCCTATTATGGTTGAGTAAGGACTTATTATCAACTAGTCAAACCTGGTTGAATAAGGGGAACTTATTTTGAAACAAAGCCTTGTCATTAAAATTGTGGCAGGCTTGGAACAACAATAAATTATTGCTTGATTGGTACTTATGGGATAATGGCACCTCATTATTGTGTGAACACTTGTTATGTATTAGACACTGGATGTATATTTGATTCTGGTTGCTTATCAATAGACATACATTGTTGACTAGATAACTTTTTGTGAAGGCATGTTGGTCTGCGACTGAAGAGGTATACTTGTTATTACCTGATAAAGTGGAACATTGGTTGACCCCTTTTAAGGTGGAAGAATTTGCAATCTATATGGTGTTGGTAAATTGGATTGTGCCTATTATTGTGTAATATTAGTCATCACTTGTTTTGGTAGAGTAACATTCATCACATTCTATTAAGGCAAGGCACTAGTTTGCATTTGAATACTGAATCCTTATGATTGCATACTTGAGGAAGTAGTTGGTTGAGGATTAAAGGTAGTTTTTTGAGGTTGGGACATAGAAGTTATTGCCCCTACCATTGTAAACTACTCATGGTGTTCACTAAAGGAACTTGTTATGTACAAGTTATTTATGTAGTCAAACCACTTTGACCTAGATCAGATGACATTTACGTGTTATCCATTGTGTTTAGCACATTTGTCTACATATAAATAATAGACACTTCTTAAATAACTAGGGAATTGAATATGTCACCAACTAAAGTGATTTTCATGAATGGCTGTGTACCTGAATTGTCTTGGCCTATCAATTTAATTAAGACTCATGTTGAAGGAGCTAGCTTGATAAGTGGAGCATTTGACATGGTCATGTTATTAAAATTGCACATTAATTTTAAAAAGGTTTGGTATGTTATCTACATTTGTATAAAGTGGTTCTCCATGAGGCCCATTCCTATGGTAAGCATATGTGGGTCCTAATATGACATTGGTACTAGAGCTTAAGGATTACTAAAAGAGGCATATTTGATGGTTTGGTTGTAAGGCATAGTTGAAGGCACTCTAACTAGACTAGGCAAGTTTTCATGGGGGAAGTCTAATGGAAACTTAGCCCCTACATTTGTGGCTCTAATTAGAACTCCATCCTTGCTTGAAATAAAGTGAAGATCAAACAAATATGGATTGTATGTTGATGGCATTGTAATGTAATACAATTATTGTTGAACTTGATTTACAACCAATAGTACACTAGATAGATACTATGCTATTTATTCTTGGTCTTGCCCTGAGTATGGAGGCATGTTGACCAAATAGTGAGCTAAAGGATCTTGGATTTGTTCCCCTTATTGAGTGTTTTAAGGAGGACAAGGGTCCATCTCAAAAACTCATCATCACCATAAGGGTCTTGAACCAAGTAATCTTGTGCGACCACATTATCATATCCTAAATTGTACATGGCTCCATTATGAGTATAGTGAGACACATTCAAATAAATTATGAATGTTTTACAAAAAGGCTTAGAGTTATACAAATTCTTAAAAATAATGTCCAAAGGACAAATGTTTCAAACCTGGTCTAACTTGGTCTAAAAGTGGAGATGTATCTCCAAAAGGTATATGCAAAACTTTCTAACATCAAATGTCTAACGTAAAATGTCTTGCAAAAAAAGGTTAAGTGGATGAATAAAAACTAGAATGCCAAAATCTAGGTTCAAAGTGTTTCAAACAAGTCTAATCTATGAAAACAAAATTTTCTATGTCTTTCGAAGAAGGAACAAAAGTTAGGCTCAAAATAGGCATGCACTAGGTCTTTTAGAAAAGGCACAAAAGCTAGACTTTAAACAAAATAAGGTATAATATTTAATCTAACAAATTTGAAACACTTTGGTATAAACTAGGAATTCAAATCTAAACATGAATATGGTCAATTGGTATAAGTCGTGAAAAAATAATCACTTGGAAGATAGACTATTTCTGCTCAAATCTAAGCATAAACAATAGTTTTCAAATTAAATAAAGAATTAACTTAAGTTACATAATCCAAAAGAGAAAGATTAATGTCTAGGCCAAAATTACACAAGGCATAGGTATAAATCAATCAATGCTTGGATTTGAACTTGTCAAGGCTAATTTTAAACTCAATGTAGAAAAGTAGGCTTCTTTAAAAAAATAATAAGCTCGACAAGAATGAATGGCATAATGACAGTAGGTAAATATCTCAAAAGGCATATGTGGTTTTGGTTTCAAATTTGGATTTGGATATGAGGGAAACAAGTCTTTGAAATCATCTGAATAATGTAATGAGGCTATCATGCTCTAAAGATGTAATCAATGGTTTGGTTTCAAGACTCCAAGGCATAAGATGCAAAATGAATTAGGCAACGTAACAACATCTTTTTCAATCAAATGACACACACAAAGGTTTGACAAAAATTTCAAGGCACATGTATGATGTAAAATAGATCGTCTAATGCCTCCTCAAACAAAGGAGTGATGTATAAACAAGACTCATTTTCAACGTGGTAAGACAAAAAAATAGTTTAGACTCAAAACCATGCAAGAAAAGATAAAATGACACAAACACTTAAGTGTAATGTCCTAAATCACAAAACTAACAAGGTTGCATAATACTATTGAATTTCATAAATATACTTGCTCTTGAGAGGATTTTAATTGTTAATCCAAAAAATTAAAAGAACATGAATTGTAGGGTTTTTAATCCCCCTCTTTTCTCAAGAGTTTGTAGAGCAACATGGAACTTCAGGCTACCCACCCTACATCAATAATATGTCCATGACATGTGGGGTTATTCTAAACTATCAATTTTCACTCATTTATAGATGGTCCTAAGTGTGGCCAACATAAGAGATGCTCATGTCAATTTGGTCCATGCCAACTAGCTTATTGTGAAAAGGTCTTGTCCTTTTCACAATTAATACATCTGTTGCTTGCTTAGTGTAGTCTAATTTCTGAGTTGATCATACATTTTGAGAGTAGTAGTCACTAATGAAGGTAGTTTAATCTCTCAAACTACCATCCTAATAATTCACCAACATAATTTATATACCCCACCATGGAGTGGGGTTAAAATGATGTTGGGAGATAAATTCTTGGGTCAACCCTTTAATAAAGAATCCATGAGGAGGCGATGAACTCCTGCTCACAAGCCAAAATGAATGAAAAAAAAAGACAAGTGAAAATATTGTATGGTCATTTTGGGGTCACCCAAACCATACAAATTTGGGGAGGGCATTAAAAAATTTATTTTCATGCTTTTGGAATAAAGCGACAAAGGCAAAGAATGAGAACTTTTGGTCACCTAAGTTCCCTAAAGGGGATGGGGGGAGAAAATACACACGTCACTCATTTTTATTAAAAACAAATAACTTCTAACAAACAACCATAAAATGAACAACTCTTAGGAGTATGTAACTAAAAATGAAAGTTAATTTTAGTGTACCAAAAAAAATATCTATTGTGAAATTTGAGCTCCTTGCCATTACTTGGCTAACAAACTTTTCAAAACTTCAAAAACAACTAAGGCATGACAATAACTAAGTTTGTTTTAAACACCAAATACAAATTGTGCAAGATTTAGTCATGCTCAAAATTTGCTTTTTCCACCTTATGACCTACAATTTGGTAGAGGGTTTGCCTACTTAGAATCCCAAAAGTAAATGAGAAAACAATATTTAGGATTTAACTCTCAAGTTTCCTATTTTTTGTCTCAAAGATATTAATGTCGATCCATGTAGGGATCGATGTCATTCCATAGAGATCGACGTTAGTCAATCCACACAAGGACCGATGTTAGTCGACAGATATCAATGTTGGTTCTTATAAAAACATAATATGGTTTTCACAAAAATATTGTTAGTAAAATGAGTTTAAAACCAAAAATTATCACTAGATCCTACAAGGAAATATTCAGAAAAATAATATGCATGTTATTAGACACAATAAAATCTAGAAAACTCAATAAAACCCTCATTAGTCATGTTTTACTTTTCACATAGGGATCAATGTCAGTCTAGGAGAATTGACGTTAGTCTCTGCCAAATTTTGAAGTAAACTAACATCAGTTACCTACAACCTATGAATTGCTAAAAACAAAAATACGTGAAAAATGAAGTTAAAACTTAAAATTTGAATTTTCTTAAGCATCCATTAGAAAAACTAAGAGTAACATATTAATCTCATTATTTTTACGGGATGCTAGGGGTTCCATCGGGCATGCCAACATGTGATCTAGGAATTTGACATAGAGGGGAGGTTAGTCTTGTGTTAGTCTCATAAAACAAATGAACATACTAAGATCCTAACACCTCTAACCTAGACACTAGGTAGAGCTTAGTAACATAAACTAAATGAAAGCACAATAAAAACATAAAAGACACAACTCTTTTACCTTCCTTGTAAGCTCTAAATGACTTTGTTGAGTGGCTTGCTTGGCTTGTGCATCAAGAAGTCTTTGACAATGGAGGTTGTTTGGCTCCTTCTCTCCTTGGCACCTTCACTTTAATGTTGTTTTAATTAAGATTTGGCATGGTAACACTACTTGCATTAATTTTATGGATCAAATCCTGCATAATAAATCTAAAATATTCAAGCTTAGAAATGAAGAGGTATGGCCTTGTATTAAGGTTGAGTTTAGGCTTGGAATGAGTTAAAACTAAATCTAAGTGAGTCAAATTTAACTCTAGTTGAGTTAATAGTTGTCAAGTAATTATGATCTACAATTACTAGGCATGGATCTCAAAATTAGATATTTTAAGATATTTTCAAAAAACTTGACAACTCATAAAGGCAATGATGAAAGGTTAGGATACTTTTAATTTGTAAATTTCCTTTTTTAAATATTTATTAATTGCAAATGAATAATTCAACTAGGCATTTACTCTTCTTTAACTTGTTAATTTATATTGATTATCCTTTTATCTATTTCAAGATTTGATTTAAGTATGCAAGTGCCCCACTTATTAGGTCCATATTTCAAATTGATAGTTGTGATGTCGCAAGGTGATTATGCATGAATTTGTGAGATGTTATTATTGCATACGATAGAATACCCCAATTAGTGATTTATCAACAAGATTCTGAGTTTTAATGAATGATGTGAAATAAAATTTGATATGTTCAGTGATTCCTCTGCTTAACTTGTTAGAATCAGTCTGAAGTTTGGTTGGAAGCCAGTTGTGGCTAGTTTTAGGTGTCTACACTATTAACAAGAACTGAGAAAGAAACAAAGGAGAGGTAACCTTTCACCCAAAGAATAAAATCCTAAAATAAACCAAGGTGTTGAAATGTTCTTAAGAGAAAGGCCCAATCAACCTTGTCATAGGCTTTAGAAAGATCCAATCCAATAAACATAGATAGAGTTTTTTGGAGATGCACGGAATGGATAACTTCTTGAGCTAACACTATCTCATCAATTATTTGTCTGCCCACAACATACCCCCTTTCTCAAGGGCAATTATTTTATGGAGGAGGGGTTTCAATATTTGAGCCATGATTTTGGAAATGATTTTGTATAAAACATTGCAAAGATCAATGGGATGGAATCCAAAGATATTCGTTATAGCATGTGTTTTGGGAACCAAGGCAATAAAGGTTTTGTTGATCTACTTAAGAATGATTTTAGTCAATCTGGATTCTTCCACACATCTAATATGTCTTTCTAATTAATTTCCCAAAATATTTGATAAAATTCAATAGGGAACCCATCTAGCCTAGGGGTTTTCACCTTCTCATACTAAAGATAATACTTGTTAATTCTTCCAAGGAAATTCTAGCAAGAAGAGAGCGATTATCCTCTATTATAATAATAGTAGAGATCTCTTAGAGAATCTTCTACTAGGCATCCACATCTAAAGGAACAAGAGAAAAGAGTTGAGAAAATAAGTAGAGGACAATGCTTGAAATGACCTATGAAGAGAACTTGTGAGTTCTATTGTACAATTCAAGAAAGGCAATATGGTTGAAGGATCTCAATATAAGCATGGAATTTTGAAAAAACTTAGTATTTTATCTCCTTCTTGAAACCACTTAATTCTAGATTTTTGTTTCCACATAATTTCCTCCCTTAGATTCTATTTATCCATCCGATTAATCAAATTGAGTTCCTCTTGTTTGAGTTCTTCAGTAATTCTACTTGTGTAAATGGTTTCGATGACCTTTTCCAGCCTATCAGATATCTCTTGCTTTTTGACATTGATATCTCCAAATTCATCCCAATTCCATTTCACAAGTTGGGATTTGACATATTTGAGTTTTTGCACAAAGATGTATAATTTAGTACCATGAAGAGGCTTATCTTTCATCCACCAATACTAAATTTTTTCTTAATATCAACATGTTGAAGCCACATTAGCTAGAAGCGAAAAGGAGATTTTGGGCATCGAGAATTCCAAGTTTCCATCATAATTGGCCAATGATATAACTTGACATTGTTGAGCATTGTGAATTTGGGGATTTTCCCATTGACAATAAACTCCTCCAATAGTAAAAATATGTCTAGTCTTTCAGCAGTAAAAACATAACCAAATCTGTGGTTGGACCATGTAAGGAGCCCATTATTAAGACTAAGCTCAAGAAGTTTAAGTGAAGATATTTATTCTAGCATAATACTGGGGTTAGCATCAAGCTTCTTATTACTGTTATTCTTTTATTCTAAGGAAACAATGGAGTTGAAATCCCCTCCAAACATGACCTAGGCTCTAGGAAAGAGATGAATGATGTATTTGAGACTCTTCCATTACTTCTTTTTTCCTCAAAAGTTTTAGAGAGGTAAGTGTTGATAAACAAGACATGCTTATTATAATGTCTGATGTGAGCATGGATAACTATGATTATCTATGAAGCCATGGTTTCAATCGCCACAATTTCCTCAGTGTTCCACAAGTAAGTAATGCCTCCAAAACCTCCTTGAGAGTCATTAGACAAAACATTAACAATCAACCAGATCTTATTACCCAGAGTGCTCATTTTATCACTAGAGACTTTGGTTTCCTGAAGAAAAAGCATATGAGGATTGTGATATTTCAACATTCTAATAAGTTCATTGTATTTAGAGGGGCAACTTTTAAGACCCCTAATGTTCCATGATATGCACTTCATTTTGAACTATTTTTGTGCACCTGGGATATCTCTATTGCCCTCCCTGAAGAGACTAAATTTTTCCTTCCCTTTGAATGTGGATCACTTTAGATTTCCTCCCTACCTTCTGATTGGTGTTCATTTTCATTTTTATTCAAGGCTTGATTGATCCTAGTTGGCTCCAGAATGGAAGGGATATCCAAGGATAAAGAGTAGGGGGTTGTACGCTTGAAGGGGGGTCATCCAAAAGATCACCTGAATCTTTTACTTATTTTGTCAAGTTTATCCAATTTATGTTTCTTAACATGGCTTGTATCCTTATGAGATATTATGGCCAGATCGTAAACTTTTGGAAAGCTAAAGTTGCCAGCAATTTATCTTCCTAGATCAATTGGTCTAGGTGGAGGATCTTTTTTAAACTACGTTTCAGGAATTTCAGCTTCCATAGACAACCCATCATCATCTTGAGGGTCATCAACAGCCAAAGAAACAAAGCAATTTTTAGAAAAGGAAGGCCCAGATGTGGGTTTCTTGAGTTTAATAGTATCCTTTCTTTTAGGATCCTGAAAGACCTCCTTATCAAGGGCTTCCTTAGAGTTCTTAGGAACAAATAGTTTGCAATCCTTGACTAAATGCCCAAACTCGTGGTAGAGTATACACCTAAAGTGAATAATCTAATAATCACCTTCTTGTTACCAAACACCTTCCCTGAATTATAACGTTATCTTTTTAGGAAGAAGGTTGTTAAAATTTAAAAGAACACAGATCTGAGCATAGATAATATGATCAAAATGCATAAAACTATCAGTCGTCAACATATAAGTGCCTAGGGCATTACCTATTGCTATGAAGATAGTTGGATTCCAAAATTCAACTAGTAGTCCAAAAATCCTTACCCAGACCGACTCAAGAGATGATAAATCTTCTTCTACCTTGAAAAAAGAGTGTCATGGCTTCATAAATAAACCAACTCTTCCCATAAACCAATGACCTCCTTGGAATATTTGATGTCAGTCCTCTTCATGAGCAAACACCACAAGGAAATATCCATTTGGGTAAACTGAGACTTGAAATTCCCTAGATGTTATCAAGGTTTTCAATGCCTAGATTTTAAAATTTTACAAGGTAGGCTAGAAGCCCAAAAATTGACAAATAAGAGCATGCCTTTCTAAGTTGTCAATTTTTTTAAAATTTCATCATACTAGATATTAACGACTGAAAAGCCATCTGTCACTTTCATGTATCCTATCTTAGTCTTCCTAAGATCAATTTTGGCATGTGTAGGGGTTGGTGAAGGAAACTCCTACCTCCATTGATGAACACAATATGTCAAAGGGTTTATAAAACTTCTTTAAAATTCAAATTTATAGAATTTCGTTCCATAACTTATATTAGTATCATTTTATTATTCGAAGTTTTACTCACTACTTTAATACATATAATTTTAAAGAAAGGATTCTAATAATTTATACATATACACATAAAACACTTAGACTTCAACATTTCTATCATAGATTTCAATTATTAATACCAATTCATATCTTTCTATTGTTAACAATGATTTACCTTTTTATTCGTTAATGTTAATTTAGGTTTGTAGTACTCATCTCAGAATTTCTAGTCCTAAAACTTTATATATATATATATATATATATATATATATATATATATATATATATATATATATATATATATATATATATATATATATATATATATATATATATATATATATATTTATAATTACTATTAATAAAAAGGTAAGTGGAATTACTCATAAAATTAAATTTAATCATATAAATAATTTTTTTTTATTATAATAAATGATAATAAAAGGTTTATAAATCATATTTCATTTTGTATGAATTTGGAGGCAATTATCAATTGAATCGTGAACAAAGACTATATTGAGGTTCGTCTAAGAATTCTCTAGAGTGAAGTCATATTTGAAAATACGAGGTTGAACTTGATAGATAAAAAATGAAGAAACAAAATTGATGAACTTGTTTGTCAATGTTAAGGCTCCAAAAACCTCACTTGCTTTTCTGAAATTCTGCATAAAACTCTGGAAAATTGATGTATAGTGTGGATATTACATGAGTTGTATGGTAATACGGGAGATGAGTTAGATTTTATTAATTAATACTTATGGACTGTCTTGAATATAAAAATTAATATTTTGCTGAAATGCAATATATAATTTTAGCTTTCGATAATTGATGACATATAACTTTAACCTTACTTTACGTGTTCAAACTTAGATATTACATTATTATTTTGAGAAGTTATAAAATTTAAATGTTTTGAATAATACCTCAAAAATATACAAATAGATAATGCTTTTGAATAGATAGGGTAAAATCTGGATAAAGTTTTTTTATCTTATCCAAAAAGTTTTAAAGGAATCGAGGATAAAATTACGGGAAAGTTTCCAGGAAGGTAGCAGCTGGCAGGTGGCGGGGTCGACAAAGACAGGATTGGAAATTTAGTGGTTCAAAATTGGAGGCCAGATTTTATCTGCAGTTAGCTCGCTGACGTGTCAACCAGTGCTTTCAGTTCTAATCGATGTTAGTTCTTGTCTGTCTAGAGATGACTGACGTCGGCTGATGCCTAATCGATGTCAGCAGCTTCTAGTCGACCCTTGACTGATGTCAATAGTCTGACCAACATCGGTTATTGTGTAACCCAACAACCTCCACATTTACACCAGTGAAGATTTTAGCTCCACAACTTAACAAACAACTTGTGATCTCAAGGGAATGAAATTTTTTCATGACCTTATCATGTACACAAGTTTTTATTATGTAGTTTCACTTAATGTAGAATATAATGCATGATATAAATATAATGGACCATGTCCATGCCCCCATCATGGTTGAAAATATCACAAGTGTGAAGTGGAATGACAACTATTTTCCACTCAAATGTCTTAGAGCTGTTGGTGTGGATGTGCATGAATTAGTATCATGCCCCCTAAATCTGTACCAACTGATATAGGATGTCATGTATATGTGCGCTAAATTTGATAACCTATATTTTAGACATATGTGAATGTGAAAATTTGGAATTCTATTCCTGTAATTTTGTGCATATGCCCCCATATATTTTGTCATATATTTTGTCATATATTTGAAACAATCTAATATATAAACCATATAAATATCTAAAATCTATAAATCCTATACTCTACTTTGACATTATGCTCATGAAGGTTTATGTATTTAAGACAAGCCCATTGTAATGCCCCACTTTTGAGATGAGGGATGTATCATTAAAACCACCCATCTCAAAATAAGTACGAAATGTATCATGTCATGTATAAAGATAACATCATATAATATCATTTGACCATGTAGAGAATATGTCATCATAGTGATGTATATATCAATCAATGCATATATATAACATATGGAATGTAGGGTATCTAATTGTCATGTCTATATAGGTATATCAATGAGGCATGCAATATAAGTATCTCTAACTAGAACCACACAATAATTGTGCATGATATAGATTATGGAACCCCTCAAAGTCAACAAGCTCAACAAACCCAAGTGTTAGTTATTACACACAGGGCAAAAGGCTACATAAATGAGACAAAAGATGTCACAATAATTAAGGCTAAAGTCTAAAGACAAGAAGACATAAAAATTTCACAAATAAAAGACATCAATGGATCTATCATCAAGCAAGGCCAACAACCACACACAATATTCACATATAAAGTAATTTATCATGTAAAAAAGAGTAATAACATTAATGGAGCCTTAAACAAGTAACTAGTTTACACCATCCATATGTATCTATGTCATATCGCAATAAAATAACATATCATATGTCATTGTGTAAGAAATGAGTAACTAGCAAGGCATGTGTAAGCAATATAGGTGACTCAACATGGAATAAGGTCATAGAAAGATATAACATGTAATAGTGAAACCTATGAAAGAATATGCTCCAAATGTGGCCATTGGGTAGAGGGAAAAACATATGTATGTCCATGTGTAACATATATGTCTTTCATAGCACTTAGATACCATGAAATGCATGTCTATGTACAGAATATGCCATCTACAAAACATGTGATAAAGAACACATATAAAAATGTAAACTAACCATCATGTCATGCTTAGGACCTAAATTTGGATTTTTGAATATTTGACTATTTTTTCATTTTATGATTATTTCATTTTTTTGGTATTTTTAATATTTGAAATTTGAAAAGTGAGGCAAGTGGTGATGGTTTTGAAAAATAGGATAATGGGAGGGATATGAATAATTCACAATCTATATCAAGGCATACTATGCATTAGATGTGATAGTTTACCATTTATAGAAGGAGTGGGTGTAAGTCATGTGCCCCCATTATTATCATGGATCAAAGATATGCAAGATGTGGAGGAATAAATCTACATCCTCATTTCATAATGTGTAAGTTTTATATTCATCTTTATGCACACTATCCAACATTAATATATTTATTCTAAGATGATCCTCCTTTTGATAATGTATTTCTATAACACTTATCACATTTTTCTAGATATTTAAGGCTCTATTGTCTTAGATTTTTGGATGAATGTGATAACTGCTCTAGGTTTATTCCATTAAATAAGATAACAGTGTGTAATCATATAAAATGAAAAATTAGATGACTTAGGTATGACTAATAACACCCAATCGATAGGTCCTCTTTCTTGCTCACTCAACCCTTCTCAACTAGACTTTCATTGATTCCCAATCACCTATAGCTTCTCAGACTTATCTTTTTAAGACCCAGGTAGTATTCTCAAACCTAGATCCATCCCCCCAGGTCTAATTCTCCTAGGACAATAGCACCCAATTTAGATAAGAGTGTCAGAATTTAGGGGTGTCTTAATTTTTGGCACTGTTGTCCAAGTTCACTTTAGCCTCAAACGGTAAGATTGTACCAATTCCTTATATTTTTCCTTGTTGGCCTAATACAAGCTCATCTAACCCATGATCATTAGTTTCCCTATAAAATCCATTCAATGTCAATTTAGAAGGGTTGGCACTTATTCGTAGGAAAGAAGAAAGAATACAAGCAAGTACACTTAAGCACTCTTCCCTATTCTTTGCATACAACCTTCCAAAACCAATTCAACCCTATTCAAGCATTCATACGAGTCCCTAGTCATACAAATTACATTCAAATTTCACATTATAATTGCATACATCACACAAATTGCACCAAGCACTTCAAATGGGAGAACTACATTAACTTGATCCCCCTTCGGAGTATTGGTATGTAGGTAGCATTCCCACACATGGGGTGTGAAGTGAATCTAGCATATCCCTTACACACTAACCCCTTCTCTCTTTCCCAAGTTTGCTACTTGAGCTCAAGTACCAGGAGTTCCTAAGGATTTTAAAGATTGAATTAGACATACAAAGAGATCCACATAGAATTAGGCTTTGATATTTCACTATTAGGGTGTCATAGGCCTAACAAATAGAACCCAAAAAATCTAAACCACTAATATAATAGCATCAAAAGTGGACAACAACGTTAGAAGTGGACAATAGTGCCAAAAAGTGGACTATAACACTAAGTAGTAGGGTGTCCTGAGTTTGGTGCTCCTATCCAATCTAGAAACATAGTTTTGGGTCTTTTTTATGATAGTCTACCATCCCTACATAGTAATTTTTAGATCTTGTCTCATCTATTTTAGCCCATAATACGCTAAGTTTGATTTCTTTACACTCTTTACTATTTTTGGAAAAGGTAACATACATAACTATTTACACATATCAGTAGGCTAATTAAGACACATTAATTATTGATTTACATTTACTCAGACCTTTATTTGCTTAGGAATTAAACACTTAATTCCCAAAAGGAATAAAACATTTGGTGAACTTGACTTTAAATTTTTGCACAAAACCCTAGGGCTAATTATTTTTTACAATTTTTTCCTAATTTTTCTTGAATTTAAAAATTAAAAAACTACAAATTAATTGAAATATTTTTAATAAATTCACCCAAACCTTAGTTTGCACATACTAGGTCTTATTTGCATACAAACACATTCAAAACATTAGGAAAAATATACTTTTAATTTTAGAAATATTTTCAAATATTTTCTCATTTTTTCAAAATTAAAACTACAAATTTTCTATAAAATTTTCAAATTACTACACTAATTTTGGAAAAATTCTTTCAAAACCCTAGTTGCATCAAATACATTCTCAGTTATTCTTCAGTACTTTTCACATAATTTTCTAAAAATTTAGTTGCATATCAAACTCAAAAAATCAATTTCACAATCAAATGTTCATAGTATTTTACAAATAATATTTCTAAAAAAATCTTTAGTTGCATATACTAGCTCATTTCTACTTCTTGAGGTATCACCTTACATTTATAACTAGATTACAAAATGATGCTCAATTATTTACAAATTCTTCTTAGATTTCTTGAAAATAATAAAGAAACCATAATGGGCCCTATCATGTACATAAATGATGAAGTCTATCATATGTTAGTATAAAGTTTCATTCTCTACATTTCCTTCTTATTTTTCATTATATGGGAAGATGTTAAACAATTTGTTCTTAAAAAAATTAATCCATCTCTTGCATCACCTCCTTTGGAGCCTCTTCCCTGTACTGAGTCATGTTGCATGGTCCATTTTACTCTTCCCTAGGTCACTACCCATCACCAGAGAGCCCAATTGACACCTTTTGTTCCTCCACCTCCTTGACCCATCAATTATCTTAACTCTCCTCCCATAACAACTATAAATCCTATACAAATAGTAGATAATGCAATTAGAGATATTAATTGACATGAAACTATGCCTCTTCCACCTACCCAAGAGCCTCATAACCCTACTATTCCAACCCATCCCAGGCTCAACCAACCAACATAGATAGATTCACACAAGGCATATGACATTGTTGATCAGTTAAGAAACACTCTAGCTAAAATTTCCATGCTATAACTACTTCAAAAAAATATATATTCAAGGACATTCTTTATCAGGCACTCACTCATAATTCTATGCCTCTTGATTCAAAACCTTCTTATTTTGCATCAGTGGTTAATACTCTAAAAACTATAGAAGATGAAATTTATTTTGATAGTGAGGACATGCCTTCTTAGATGGTTATTGATCAAAATTTTCCATTATTCATACAAGAACAAGTCAAAAATAATGCAGTCAAGTGAGTTCTCGTTGATAGTGGTTTCGACATAAATTTTTGTAATATCACATTATTACAGGCCATGGGTATAGATTTGGCATCAATGCAAAAAACATATAATAGCATCCAAGGGTTTGATGATATACCATGATAGACTTTGGGTACTATTACTTTGGATATCATGGTGGGCCTAAAAACCCTCCCAACATAGTTCCAAGTCATGCCAGGTCCACTTCACTATAATATTTTACTCAAATGAGCTTAGATACATACTATGGGTGCTATCCCTTCCACTCTCCATCGATGTATTAAGTTTATCCACGAGGGATATATATACACATGTCCAACAGACAATCGACCATTCAGATATTATCAACTTATAGAGTCATCTTCGACTATTTCATTCAATGGGACACCATATCTCAAAGTAAAACTACCACTTAATAGAATTTATCTAGATCAAATATATACATATGAGTTTGGTGAGACTAGCAATTCCCACATAACTCCACTCATAGTCTCACCATCAACACCATTTCTTTTTCCAATCATTGTAACTCTAGCCATTCCAGTTACTTCATCACTTATAGTTCTAACACCTGTTACACATCCACCATCACTGATAGCCACCCCAATAGCTCTAGTTGATTCCACAGTTACTCCACTAGTTATAGATATTTTAACAATAGTGCCTTACTCTACTACTATATCTAATGAGACTACTATAACACAACTACCCCTAGTGGTAAATTTGGAGTTATCATATGTACATGATGTTGATACAGATTCACAAGTTTTTTTAGATGATGATACAACACCCACACTCATAGATGACTATTTGTGTGGATTGAGATTTACACCAGTCGGCCCAAGAGAGTACCAAGATAACTCTATAACTCTCATCCCACATCCTACATAATCTTTAACATCTTTCATGACACTCTCAGGGTATACTCTGTACTCATAGCCATAGGCAACTCACTTGGCACATATAGTCCACATGATTACTTCTATAGATAGGAAATCAATTATTCAAATTTAGGAAGGTAACACACAAAATTAGCCTTAGTTCATGTTATAAAAACTACTTGATCATGGGCTGATCACACTACATATAGTATGACATAGATCTATCAACAGATTCACACAACAAGATGGTCACCCATTTTGTACATTTCATAGGATTATAGGCCATGATACAAACTCATGCACAACCTTATAATAGAGATTGAATAAACCACATGATCAAGGTATTATTTAGATTATAACACCAATAGCACCAGCTCCACCACTTCCACTAAAGTCACTTACCAACAGGGTTAAGCATCTAAGAGTAGAATCAAAATCTCCATCACTAGAACAAACCTTAGCTCACGCTCAACATGATGACATCATAGACACATCATTTGTAGCATATTATGATACTTATGATGATGATCTTGCCACATTTGATGATGGCTGAGATCCTTTCCTCCATTTTCATGCCCAACAAGCTCCATCTTTGGATCCCTTCCCACCACCAACTAGTTTTTTATATTATGATATATATACTTATACATATTTTATTTTCAACATTGATTATACATATGGTCTCTTGAATTTCCTGTACATATTTCAAATATTTAAATGCACACACACACAAACATTCAAAAAATTTAAAAAATGCTAAAACAACTTTTATTGTATGCATCATCCATACTTTACATCACTACTATTATGCTAGGACTCAGATTTTCTATTTCATGCTATTGTATGTCAATTTTATACATTACCATGCTTCACCTAATTTTATTTGAGTGTGTGTTTTGACATCTAGTTATTTCATTGCTTCATTCTACCCATAGATGAGGCATTCCTACTTTTACATTTGAGACAGACATTGTTATACATACCCACTGGGGGCATCTTTTACATGTCTACACCATCCAGGTTATGTCATTCCTACACTACACACTCTGAATTATCATGATGATGTACATTAATTTATAGCTTACACAATATTATATCAACATTTCACTAGTATTTATCACTTTTTTATCTCTTAACATATATCTAGCCTTGTACTACACATGTTTTTCATACTTTCACATTTTCTTTGCTTAAGTTATATGTGCTTGTATCCTTCCAACTATTACATGCTTTCTCTACTTGTTTAGCGTAGCTTATGTGATTGCATTTTACAATTCTTGTTTTACTCCTACTTGTGCTTTAGGACATTTTCCAATGTCCTTTGCTTCTTTTTCATGTGTGTGACTTAGGACATTTGTCAATGTCCTTTGTTTGTATTCCTCTATGTGCCTGTGGCCTGCATGCCAATTTTTCTTATTTTACTTATATGTGTATGAGGCATTTGAACATGCCTTCTATGCTTGTTTATATTTTGAGTGACATGTGCCCATGTCCCTTGTTTGCATGGCCCCTTGGCCCATCTATTATGCTTCTTGCTTCTTTCATGTTTGCTTATTGATTGTTAAATATGTGCAATGCCATGATCCATATCATGCATTTTCTTTGCTTTCTTGGATGCCATGATGGGCATCATGCTCCATCCCTCAAACTAAAAACTAACAAATAACAATTAACATTTCTAATTCTAATTTAGTACATCATACATGCTTTCACATTGTTATATCTATCTAGGCATACCTTTGTTGATCTAACAATATCTCAGTACAAACATTGCTATATCTTGAAACATATTGTCAAACATCAAATGCCATATCATATATATTTTTAGAATTAACACACTTGCAAGACTCTTTTATTCTAAGGGCAATCATTGTAGGTTGATCATTCCTACCCTCAAAAGAGGGGGAATCAAACAAGGGCTTTGTGACAGAGATAAAACCTTGTAGCAATCAAAACAATAACTTTCAAAACAATCAGCATAATTTTCTTAGATACATAGGGTTATCTTGCACACCATGATGGCTCTCACTTTCAATTTAGATTAGGTAGTTGGCATAACTTCGAAATTCAAATCCATGTTCTAGACAATAGTGATTGGAAATAATGTGCATGGCACATTGATCTTCTTTTATTCTGAGTTCAATATATTCTAGGCATTCTTAATAGTTGCATGTCTTACTCCATCTGCAGATGGTTGGCATCACATTTGACTTAAAATTTCATATAAGTTTAGCTTTTTTAGTACTTGAGTTCTTGATTTGGATTTCATATAAGCCTAGTACATCAATTTTAGAGTAGATTTCATACAATCCTAATCTCTATCTTTTGAAATGGCTAAGAGTGGCCTAGTTTCCAACACACATTCAACTATCCATGACACAGTATCATATTTCCAACACATTCATGAGATCCATGAACCATATCATATGAGATCTATTATATATCAGTATTAGTTCATCACTTCACTTCATGGGGAAACAATGGAGCCAAAGGGCCATATTTTGTAATCTTGAGCCACTTATTCAGAGGGATTAAACACACAATCCAAACATTTATTAACACATGCATGATTCATTAAATTCACTTAGTTGGTGATGATGGAGCCAGAGGGATAGCCTTTTAATTCTTGAGCCACATTCTAGGGAATTGAGCACTTAGCTTCATTCATGATATTACTCTTGATTGAACACATACTCAACACAATATAGCATCACAATATATTTTGTATTAGTTTACGTACCCGATGAGGTGTATTCATTCATCTCTCTTCCTTTACTCAATTTTTGTACATTATTATTTTAGATATAACATATCTAGTAATAACTAATCTAGTTCATGTTTTCATTTTCAGATTCACACATCACAATGTGCTCTCTCTATGTACATCCAATATCACACAACTTCTTGAGCTTTTCCTTTACAGGGAAGTTCAGGTATGCTTTTTATTTTTCCTTTATCATAGTATTTCGCTTTGATGCATCACTATAATAAAGGGGGGGCAAATATAATCATATAAAATATGAAATTATATGACTTTGGTATGACTAGTAACACCCAACCTATAGGTCCTCTTTCTTACTCACTCAACCCTTCTCGACTAGACTTTCATTAATTCCTAGTCACCCATAGCTTTAAAGACTTAGATTTTTGAGACCCATGCATCATTCTCAGACCCAGATCCATCCCCCTAGGTTTCATCTTCCTAAGAAATTAGTTCCCAACTTGGATAGGAGCACTAAAATTTAGGGGTGTCTTGTTTTCAGTGCTATTGTCCAAGTTCACTTTAGCCTGAAATGGTTAGATTTTCTTGATTCTTTATCTTCTCCCCTATCGGTCCAATACAAGTTTATATAACCCATGATTATTAGTTTCCATATAAAAGGTCATTCAATGTCCATTTATAAGGGTTGACACTTATTCATAGGAAATAAGTAAGAATACAAGCAAGTACACTTAAACACTTTTCCCTATTCTCTACATACAACCTTCTAGGACCAATTCAAGCCTATTCAAGCACTCATACCAGTCCCTAGTCATCCAAAGTACATTCTAGTTTCATATTATAGTTGCATACATCATACAAATTACACCAAACACTTCAAATGGGATAACTACATTATCTTGATCCCTCTTAAGAGTATTTGTATATAGGTAGCGTGCCCACACATGGGGTGTGAAGTGAGTCTAGTGTATCCTTTACACACTAATCTCTTCTCTCTTTCCCAAGTTTGATATTTGAGTTTAAGTACCAAGAGTTTATAAGGGTTTTGAATATTAAATCAGACATATATCAAGATTTTCATAGAATTAGGCTTCAATATTTCACTATCAGGGTATCACAGGCCTACCAAACAGAGCCCAAAAAAGCCAGACCACTAGGACAACAACGCTAAAAGTGGAAAACAACACTAGAAGTGGAAAATAGTGCTATAAAGTGGACTATAACACCAAGTAGTATTGTGTCCTAAGTTTGGCACTCTCATCCAATCTAAAAATAGAGTTCTAGGTTCTAGTTATGATAGTCTGCCATCCCTACACAACAATTTCTAGATCTTGACTCATCTATTTCAGCCCAAAATAAGCTAAGTTTGATTTCTTTACACTTCTTACTATTTTTGGAAAAGGTAAACTACATATCTATTTACACAAATCAATAGGCTACTTTAGACACATTAATTATTGATTTACAATTACTCAGACCTTTATTTGCTTAGGAATTAAACACTTAATTCCAAAAAAGAATAAAATACAATGACAAATAATTGTGACTTGGATTATTGGAACTGATTATAATTGATAATATGATCCATTTCTATATGCAAAGGGGGTACCATGAAAGATAAATCAATATAGGATCATTTTTTTGGATTATTCGGATAAAGATAACAATGAAAAAAATTTAAAGAGTCAAATAAACATAAAACCAAGGGCTATAAGAATTATCAATGCAAGGGTGCATGTATGAGATAAAAGGATAACCTATGACAATCTGACAAACAAGGCTAAAGACATTATGTAACATGATATTTGTCATTGTTGATTAATGTAGTTCACGTGGAGATCTTGTATCTAGTGGTAGTAATGTCTCATTATTTCTATAATAGTTTTCTAATGTCATTTTATACATATCATATTATGTCTGGGTATGTAGTCCGAGTGTATGTTGTTTACATTTATTTGTTAGTAGCATGCTTGAGTTGCTTGTGGATATATTAATTATTCTTAGTGAACCAGGTATATTAATAATTCTACGTGTTATCCATTTGCGATCTTAGTTTTTTTAGAGGTACCCCAAGTTGAATTCTATTGTTATTAATGAAATCTTATATATATTTTCCTTAATTTAAAACATTTTTTTGTTGAATGTCTTATAATCTAATTGTAAGCACCCTCATGAGAAAATAATGTGATAACGTTAAACCAATGATTATACTCCTTTAGTGGTGCTGACTATGGTAAATGTTGGTTTAACAATGCTTAAATTATTACTTTAGACTATAATTGAAATTATACATGTATTAAGTTGATATAAGAATATCACTTCATGACCTTGAGAATTGATTTGTTTCCAAACAAGATTCACTTTTCACATTCAGAAAGAAAAATGAGAAACTAAGAAGAATAGATGAGGGTTTGTACATACCCGGATGTGGACTTGCGCACCAGATTTACACGATAGCAAGAACTCCTCTTTGGTTGTGGAGGATGACACCTATAGAAGAAAAAGACCAAAACAGGGAAATTGTTAGATGACTAGAAAGTGGACTGCCAAGCGAGAGCTTGATCCTAGAAGCGCAAAGACTTCTTGGAGGATGATAGTCCACTATTAAAAAATAGAATATTGATAGAAATAGAAATGATAAAGACTGAATGAAAGAAATAAAATGCAAATGCGTACCTATTTGTAGCAATCTGCTTTGCACAGTCACCGATGTCGATGGTTCTCCTGGCGTCGGTCAAGGAAGGTCACCGACGTCGCTTAGGCTGCCGACGTCGATAGGGGCAATGGTCATGGTCAGTCGGGGTAATGGCTCTTGACAAGTTCTAAATGAGTTATAGGCAATTAGGTCGATCAGAATGGACTTGGAAGGGTCTGAAGGTCTGTTTGGAGGTCTAGGATCTATCTGGGAATCTGTGCAGGGCTAATTAGACTGAGAGTATGGTTTAGAAAGGGGCTAGTTGAGTGACAGAGGCAAAAAGGGGAAGATAGGGAGATAGAGATTAGAGAAGGCCTTTCAGCCTCTCAGGGAAGGGCAGGTTGGGTCTGGGTAGTGGTTAGCTGAATAGATGGATTCAAATAAAAATTGAAATGAAAACGAAAAGGAATACTTATCTCTTGCTTGCTAAAGGAGGAGTGAAGGAAACCTGTTGTTGAAGCTGTTGACAGACCTGCAAATGCCTTTGATCTCACAATCTGAGGTTGTTCCTGCAGAGTACCTGTAGCTGGTGGTGTTTGTTGTGTGAGAGGGAGAGAGAGAGAATTCAAATGCCATGTGCCAAAAGAGTTATGTTCTCAAGGGAGAGAACAGTTGTAGAAATGCAGTTTTAAGGGTAACCGATGCCGGTAGAACCACCGACATCGGCTGCATACTGACCAATGTTAGTGGTAGAATTAGCCTCTATCCATTCTTACATGCTTCTAGGGTCAAATGGTCATGGGAAAATGGTCGTGAGGGGCTTAAATAGACGCAGGAGGAAGGGCTAAAATGAGATTTGGGTCATTAAAGCTAGGAATGAGGTGGGGGCATCCAAGGTGGCATGGGTGAGGTGGAAAGGGGACAATTAAAATATTTGATTATTTTAATTTAAAATTGAGGGGGCTTAGGACAAGTGTTAGGAAATGGACCAAGGGGACCAAGGGGGGAGGACGACCAAGGGGTAGACACGATTTCAGTGTCTACATTTGCCCCTTTTTGTCTTGTTGGTTGTTCTTGACGAACTGCAAGACAAAAATAGGGATTGGTTGCCCCAGGTAAGGGATGAGGTGTTCCCCCCTCAAAGCAGGAGTCAAGGGAAGGGAACCTGAGATTGAGTTTTGATTTAACAGAGAGATGGATAGAGAGGGTGAATATTGAGTGTGAACACTGCAAAGGGTGAGATTGCATGTATACCACACCACATAATAGGTTGGTCAAATTGTCATGGTCAAAGGTCGAGGAGTGCCAGAATCAAAGTAATTAGGCCTCAGCATGTAGTCATAGCTGATTGGGTTACTTGATCCAAGTTGTAGCTCTAAAAGGTCATTATGTTCTAGGTATCTCAGGCTCAAGAAGTGCTCCTAGAAAACACGAAAAAGGTCACAAGCAGTAGGGATCAACTTGCTCATGATCTAATACTTGTGAGGGTCTAGATAATTTGCTAACTAGGTGTGAGGTAGCAAAGGCAATCAAAACAACTAAGGTAGAGTTGTCTCGAAAGCGGGTAGAGGAGATAGTCGTGATCTCTAGGGTCTGGTGGTTGAGGCAGGTGGAGGCAAAAGTGATCTCAAGGGTGCCCCAGGGGGCTAAGATAACTTGGACTAGAGAGCTGACTGATTGGGGGCATGATTTCAGGGAATGTGATGAAAAAGGAGGTTTGAAGGCCGCCAACGTCGGTGATAAAAACTAACGTCAATGGCCCAAAGGGACTGATGTTGGTAGAAATCAGCTAATGTCAGTAGCATAGGGCACGTCGATGCCGATGTCGGTGGCTTGCCAAATCTGACAAAATTGGATTGGTGGCCCACCAAAAGTCATTTGCTATTTGTTAACTGAGAGAAAAAAGAGCTCTGGAGTTGATTGAGTAATAGTGACCTAGAGTTGACCGAATTAGCGATGTGAGGTGGCAAAAAGGCATTGGTGGAGAGAGAGAGTCACTTGGAGCCACAGAGGAGGTTATAGAGTCAGTTGTGGGCCAGCAAGAGCTTGGGATAGAGAGATGTAGTGGAGATGGTAGAGGGGAGTAGAGGACCTATGGGAGGTCCACCACCAGTGGCACCCATCGTGCCACCATGCCGGTGATGCTGGGATGAGGTAGGAGGCCCCAATGAGCTCAATTGGTTGATTTTAGTTTTGATTTGGTTTTTGAATTTTTTGATTGTTTTAGGAAAAAATTAAGGGGGGAGGGTAGCTAGGAAGGTGGGTAAGGGATCTAGGATAGGTTAGGAGGCATTTGGAGGGGAGTTAGGGGGTTAAAGGAGCTAATATAGGGAAGCCCTAATTTTTAGGGCTCACCCCATTCGGCCCTAGGGCCAAACCAGTCACCGATGTCGGTAGACTAGCGACTGACATCGGTCACTCACCCACCGACGTCAGTCACTAAGTGACCGACGTTGGTTAGTTGAGTGCCATCGCTAGCACGCTAACTGATGTCGATGGCTACCTGGTCAAAAGGAGTGATGAAAAATGGTCAAGTCGAGGGGTCGAAGCTATGCCAAGGGCTTCTCAGGGGTCGGGATAGGCATAGACAACTAGGTAGATTGGTCAAATAGGAAGAGTAGGGAAAGTGGTAGTCATTAGCTGACATGAGCTTGGTTCTGAGTGAATGCAGGTGAGGCAAACACTGATGCTATGGGATCACCTCCTGACTTTGCTGACGTAGATGCACAGAGGCATGATGGTCGAGGAGTGGGCACAGATGAGCACAGTGGGACTAGGTGGGCTACGACACTACTATAGAGTGGAGAGAGATGTGAGCTTGATGGTGGCACTGATTGAGCGGTGGAACCATTCCACCAACACCTTCCACCTGCCCATGGGAGAGATGATGGTCACAGTTGAGGATGTGTACTATATTTTTTGGCTGTCAGTGCATGGAGCTGATATCTATGTGTGCTCGAGAGAGGTGCACAACATTCATATGGTCACGCTATTTGGGGAGCACGTCACTGAGATGAGCTACCACTCAGCAAGTTTTGCCTATGAGCCCCTGTATGCAGTGGATGAGGACACACATCGGATGGCCATCCTTATGATGATCAGCATCACTGTGTATGTGCTTCCAGATGCAAAGGGAAGCAAGTTTCTAGTTGCCATGACTAGAGTTTTGATAGAGATGATAGAGCAGCAGACAGTGTTCGCCTGGGCACCGATCTTTTTGGCTCAGGTTTATAGAGAGCTGTGGGAGATCAGCGGGTGGCAGTGGTATAGCTTATGCATGGGCCACCTCCTACACTGTTGGGCTTATGAGCACATTATGGTCACATGTCCTCTCAGCCTCCCAAAGGTGATCCAAGCCAGTTTCAAGGTCAAATTCAGGCAATGGCATGAGGTCATGGCGCAAATGTGGATAGATAGAGTAGTCAAGGACATCAACTACTATCGAGGGGTACTAGAGGCCCTAATCCCAACAGACATCATTTGGAGATCATAACTGGGGTATCCAGCATATAGGGACCAGGCAGAGCAGATGGTCGAGACCCAGAGCATCAGGTGGGTAAGGGGTAGATGAGTCGGTGAGCTCGAGAGAGTGCGGTGTCAGTATGGGTTGCTTTAGGATGTACCACCCGCCTTCCTGTAGTATAGGTGGGACAACATAGAGGCACCACTCCCATTACCAGAGGAGACAGAGGGGCCAAATTTTGAGGAGTTGTCAGCAGGACCTGGGATAGTCGACCCAGGGTGTACAAAGGCCTACACAACATGGTGGATAGGGCAGTACATAGGGATACAAGTAGGGCCATAGCCAGATCTGTAGGCTATTACCAGAGAGTGGGATACAACCTATGAGGAGAGAGACATGGCCCAGTAGGAGAGGGATGTAGCTCAGGCCTAGGTGACTATTTTGTAGGGGCAGGTCATAGTTTTACAGGGGCAGCTAGCAAGATTGACAGGGTAGGTGATGGTTTTGACACAACAGGTCACCATACTATAGGGTCAGCTAGCCACAACCCAGGCATAGGTAGTGGTAGGATAGGGTTTTAGGGGGCAGGGTCCATCTCAGCAGCCATCTCAGTAGTCATCACAGGGGCCAGGACAGTCAGCATCAGTGTAGCTGGTATTTTCATAGCTGTAGGGCTCAATTCAAGGCATGACAGCAGGCTAAATGGGTCCACCATAGACTGTGCCTATAGCTAGGTACATGACTATGCTAAATGAGATCATGTATTATGTGGGAGCTATCAAAGAGTTCCCTCAAATATAGTGATACTCTAAGATGTGAGATGAGGAGAGCTGACAGAAGTCTATGTCACAAGTGACAACTTCGGGTGCATGCAGACAGTGCAGATCAGAGAGTGGAGATGACACAGCCTCATCCCGGCTGCTGCCACCTCTGCCACAGCCACAGTTGTGAGGCCAGATTGTGATTATTTTGATGTATATACTGGCCTATGAGCTGATGATGAGAGATGTATGATATTTTGAGAGAGAGAGACAGACACAGATTGTGTCTATTGTATACAAACATTGATATATATATGATGATATTTTTGATCATTGACATGAGTTATGGATGTCGTTACGGATGTGTTATGTTATTTTGATTTGATGCATGTTTTGATATTATGTTTATGATTATGATGTGATGATGTTGATATTGTTGTGGTTAATGAAATGATTATATGATGATGAATGTAATGATGTTTTATGATAATGATAATGATGTGAATGGTTTATAATTTTTAGATTAGATGGTGATGCTTAATGATTATGGATGTTTAATTTTATGACTTGCAGATTATATGGTGTGGATGTTGTTATGATTAATGACTATGATGTTATGATGAAAATGATTATGCTAATGATTACGAAAATATGTGATTAGCTGTGATGGACAGGTGACAAGCGAATGGGACGGAAAAAAGTGATGAAGATAATGGTTGAGCTAACTCTAAAAGACCCCATATCAACTGAGTGCTGCCTACATAGCCCTTGTCTTAAGGGCCTCAGGCCAATGTAGTTCTCCCAAAGAGAGAGGAAGATTCAAAGTGATTGATTGCTTTTGGTCTAGGTCAAGTCATAGGTAGAAGAGGATAGGGTTTGTCCATTATGTAGATGAACAAATGAGGGTGGTCACGCTAACTCCAGAAGATAGTCATGTCATCTGGGTGCTACCTACATAGCCCTTGTCCTAAGGGCCTCAGACCAATGTAGTTCAGACAAGGAGACAAATTGGTTGATGTGATTGGCCATGAGAATGATTTAGCACGTCCCATATGTTTGAGGGAACATGCTTGAAATGATGAGGAAAAGAAGATGTTACAGCCTTTTCTAAATGGTGTATTTTGTAACATTGGTGGGGGTTTTTCATCCCTAGTAAGTGTCCATATTAGGTGATATACATATGCTAAAAATGAAGTGAGTCTATTTATGCTTCAGCAAGTAATGGTTTATGCTTGACATAAATTGAGGAGTCCATAGTTTCTATGTGTATTGGTGTCCATAGAAACTAGTGTGAATAGGCTATGTGAGTGGTTGGAAAAGAGGTTGGGTTGATTTTGGCAAATGAAAAATGATGAAGTTGGATGTGATCAAAGTGTAAATAGAAAGTGAAAGGCATATTCACCCTTTCATTGACAAGGACCAAAATGACAGCATAGATAGGGGTTGTTAGAACCAAGAGCCCCATTCATGCATTACGTCGTTGACCATGGGTTGTGTTAGAGCGGTAATCGAATCACTTTGAGATTAAAGTGAGCTCAAAGTCCCTTGAGTAGGTGATAGGATAGGTGAGGATAGGGTAACCCATTTTAGAGTAGAGATAACCTTGCCCCTTTTTATAGGAGACCCTAAGACAACTATAAGTGAAGTCCATTACCCATTTTTTTTTGTTTTTTTTTAATTTATTTTTTTTTAGCAGACTGATCAATGTGGAAAGTCTACATAGAGATGTCATTTTGCTTTGTGGTCATTTATGAAGCTGATCGATGTGGGAAGCTTCTAAGAAAGTGTTGTTTATAGGAAGATTTAGTCATAGCCATCCTTCGAGGGAGTGGTCTATATTTTGTGTTATATATTTAAGGGCTTTTGAATAGCTGTCCTTCGAGGGAGCAGTCTATTAGCTACAGCAATGATAGTACAACTATCCTTTGAGGGAGCAGTCTACCTTTTTATTTTGATTTTGTGACCTTGGATATTTTGGCATCTTGATTTATTTTTGATAGAATTTAGAGTCATGGACAAGACTGTAGAAGTTCAAGGGCTCCCTTTTATTAGGACAAAGCATCCATACTTTATAAAAGGGTTATGTAGGAGTTGTTTAGGGGAATAGGGTTGAAAGGAATAAGGATTAAAAGGATGGGGATTGCTCAAGGGATGAGCTCAAGTTAAATGTCAAGTGAACGATTACTCGACTAATAGTAGAATAGTCGCAGATGCAATGCATTAAGAGGCTCAGGTTCTGGCCGTCCGTTGAGAGAGGACAGACGATAAGACCCTGACCCATACTTGTGCATGATGATGAAAGGTCTGAGCCAATTAGGGGAAAACTTGCCTCATTTACTTCGCTCCATATTAGTCGCATGCTGATTCTCTTTGAGGATGAGGTCTCTGATGTTGAAATCTCATTCTCGCAGATTTTTGTCATAGGCTCGCTTGATGTGATTTTGATAGACATGGAGATGGTTGAGGGCAGCAAGATGACGCTCATCAAGTAACTCAAGTTGAGCTAAGTGATCTTGATGAAAGTCATCATTAGAGAGAATGTCATGCAGAGAGATGCAGAGAGATGGGATCTATACTTTGAGAGGTAGGACAGCCTCTGTTTCGTACACTAGAGAGAAAGGGGTAGCACCTGTAGAGGTTCAGATGCTAGTGCGGTAGGCCCACAAAGTGAAGGGAATGTGAATGTGCTAGTTCCTTCTTGTGTCATTCACCACCTTCATGAGAATTTTAGTTAGAATTTTGTTGGAAGCCTTAGCCTGCCCATTTGCTTGTGGGTAGTAAGGCAAAGAGAAGCTGAGCTTGATGCCAAATGAGTCACAGAGCTTTTGGATGGTCTTGTTTTTTAAGGACTTGCCATTGTCGGTGATGATTTTGTGAGGAACACCGAAATGACAGATGATGTGGGTACTGATGAAGTCGACAATTTTGTCAGCTTTTGTGGAGACAAGAGGAATGGCTTCCACCCATTTAGTGAAATACTCATTGGCAGTGATGATGGACTGATGACAAAGAGATGAGTGAGGTTTAATCTCACTAATAAGATCTAAGCCCCACTGAAAAAAAGGCCAAAAATCCTGAGCAACTTGTAAGGCGTGGCTGGGGAGATGAAATAAGTTAGAGTGTTGCTAACACTTGATGTAATGCCAGACATATTCGCTACAGTCTTGATGAAGGGTGGGCCAATAATAGCCCAAGCAAAGGATGTGCTTGGCAACTGAGTTCCCACTGAAGTGTCTGCCACAAATCTCATCGTGGACTTGCTTAATGGCATGAGAGGCTTCAGTGGAGGTTAGATAGTGAAGAAGGAGGCCGTTGAAGCCTTGCTTATAGAGAAGACCCCCTACCATGGTATAGCGAGCCATGCATTTGATAAAAGCTCACCGCACATTGCTAGAAAGGTTGGAAGGAATGACAGAAAGAGATAAGTAGTCCACAAGTTGTTTATACCAATCATCAAGTGGACTAGAGTCTATGGTGTTGACATGATTAATGTTAGGAGAAATGTATGAAGGCAATGGCACACAATGCACCATGACAAAATGTCTGGAGGAAGATGACGAAGACAAAATGTGTGAGGCAAGAGAAGCCATGGTGTCAACAAACTTATTCATGGATCGAGGAATAGTCTGCAAGAGGTAATGGTCGAAAGAGGCCAGAAGAGTGTTAGCACAGTTTTTGTACCTTTGCAAAATTTCATTTTTACAGAGGTATGAACCATTGACTTGATTGATGACAAGCTACGAGTCACCAAAGATGTTGATAGACTTGATGCTAAGAAAAAGGGCAGTTTGAAGTCCCAAAATTAAGGCTTCGTATTCAGCCATATTATTGGTACAATCAAAGTCAAGCTTGAAAGATAGAGGCATGGGCTCACCTTCGAGTGGGATGAGAATGACTCCCACACCCCCACCGAGTTGACATTTTGATCCGTCGAAGAACATGGTCATTTGATAGACGGTGTCATCGATGGAAAGCGCAGTGATAGATTCGTCAGGAAACTTACACTATGAAGGTTAATTGTCGAGAAGAGGGGCATCTACCAGTTGGTTAGTGATGGTTTGCCCTTTGATAGATTTTTGCTAGATGAATTCGAGGTCAAACTCAGCAAGCAGCATGAGCCACTGAGCCATATGTTGATTTTGATATGGCTTAGAATGCATGTATTTAAGAGGGTCAGTGTGAGTGATGACAAAGGTCTTGTGGTTGAGAAGATAATGGTGGAGCTTAGTAGTGGCAAAGACTAACACCAAATAGAGTTTCTCAGTATGAGTATACTAAGTTTCATAGTCAACAAGTGTCCGATTTATATAGTAAACCACTTGCTCATGGTGATGCTCGTCTCAGTGTGCGATCATGGCACCTAACGAATGGTTGGTGGCTGAGATGTAAAGGTAGAAGGGTTGGTCATCTTTAGGTGGAATGAAGACTGGTGGAGAGAACAGATAGCATTTGAGGGCTTCAAAAGCCTCTTGACAGTCATTATCCCATTTAAAGATGTCCTTAAGGAGATGATGAAAAGGTTGGCATTGGTCAGAAAGCTACGAGATGAAGTGATGGATGGACTGGAGCTTCCCTTGTAGATTACGAAGCTTCTTGAGATTGGTTAGAGGTAGTATCTCGAGGATAGTGTGGATCTTAGTAGGATCTATCAGGATGCCATGGAAAGAAATAATGAAGCCTAGGAGCTTGCCTGAGAGGACCCCAAAGACACATTTCTTGGGGTAAGGCAGACATTGTATTGAAGAAGGCAAGAGAAGATGATCTTGAGAATGGTCAAATGGTCAGGTGAAGCTTGGACTTGTTGAGCAGGTCATCCACATAGTCCTCCATGATTTTGTTGAGGAGATCATGGAAAATGTAAGTCATTGCATGCTGATAAGTGGCACTTGCATTCTTCAAGCTGAAAGGCGTGACCCGATAGCAGAAAGTCCCCCATGGGGTGATGAAAGTAGTCTTGTGCTGATCTTCTGGTGCGATTAGAATTTGATTGTATCCTGAAAATTCATCTATAAGAGATAGCATCTCATGACCGGCTATGAGATCAACAAGTTGATCAATGTTGGGAAGAGGAAACTCATCTTTGGGACAGGCTAGGTTGAGGTCACGATAGTCTATGTAAATCTGAATCCCCCCAGTCACTTTGGTGATAGGAATGATGTTAGAGACCCACTGTGAGTAATCAATGGGTTGGATGAAAGAGACAGAGAGAAGGCATTGAAGCTCCTCTTTGACAAGGAGCACAACGTGAGGATGCATCTTTCGAAGCTTTTGCCTAACAGGCTTAGCCTCTGGTTTAGTGATGATGTTATGGGTAGAAATGGTGGGGTCGATGCCAGGCATGTCACTGTAGGTCCAGGCAAAGGCCTTATTATGGTTTGAGAGGAACTGGGTGTAGTCAAGCTGCTCCTGGGTGTCTAGAGATTGGCCAATCTTTAAGACATGAGGAATATCAGAAGAAGGGAGGTTGATGTCAATGGTTGATTCATTTAACATAACCTGGGTCTTGAAAGGGAGGGAGCACTAGATGAAAGAGTCATCGGCACCCATGTAGGAAAGGATGGCATCATCGTCTTGCAGTGGATAGTGTTAATGGTCATCGACTCATCCTCTATCATGCTGGGAAAAATGAGAGGGAGAGACCTGGACACCCCATTTAGCTGATAGGTCAGGAGTTCTAGGTGGATGGCATTTATGCAAAAAAAACTAGGAGGGATGGAAACCACCGACTCCGTAGGTGAAGGGGGAGGAATAGGTGAACTTGGAGGAGATTGGTCAATGGTGGGTTCGGGGCAAAGGTCTGGATGAGCCTGAGTAGGGTCTTGGAAACCCAGGCCATATCATTTCTTGGCATCGTCATTGTTGAGAGGTTTGATGGGCTAATGAGAGCCTTGCTCATAGCGTCTGAAGCCAAAACCATTCCATGCACACCTATAAAGGTAGGTGTGTGCAAAGGTGGGGTTGCCAAGAAATGATAAGTCTGATGTGAATGGTTGAGGTGAAGAGAGAGGATTGCCATTGGTAGGAGCTTGATTGAGCCCCCCATAGATGAGATTGGTTCGGAGATGAAGAGGACCATAAGGCATGACCATCCTAATCTGATGGTCATAGCTTGGGTTGTGGTGAAACTGTCCATACTCTTACAGAGTTTGGAACATGTCTAAGGTAAGCAAGTAATATTCCCCAAGTGAAAGTCATTCGAAGATGTCTTCCATGGGGTCTTTGGTTGTCGCTTCAAGAGGAGGTGTGAGGGCGACCGCCATTTATGAACTGGTTGAAGCTTCCGTGGATGGAGGCAGCGTCGGGGCTGATGGCTTGAGAGGAATAAGAATGTCATTTGGCCAATAGGTCATGTTATAAGTTTTGAAAGGTGATGGGTCAGTGGGAATGGTGTGGACTTGCCTGTCGTGCTCAAATTTCACACAACAGTGCAGGGTAGAGGGAACACAAGCCATGGCATAGATCTAAGGTCGGCCTAACAACATGTTATATTGAAACTCTCCTTTGATGATATAGAAGAGCTCTGGGACTGTGCACAGGCCAATGCGAGTGTGAATGATGACTGTGCCAATGGTTGTGGTAGTGGTATCATTAAAGGATCACAAGATTGCATCGGTTTTGGATACACACTTCTTGGGAAGGGTCAATTGATCAAAGGCATGGGTGGAGATAATGTTAATGCTGGCAACTCTGTCAATCATGACTCACTTAATGTGGGTATGATCAACATAGGTGGTGATGAAGAAATTAGCATCCTGATCTTCCGTGTTAGATGTAAGAATCTCAGAATTGTTGAAAGTGATAGAGGCAACAGGGTATAATGAGTGGACCAGGGTAGTGAGTGGTTGGGAGTCCTCAGGTTGGACCTCCACTGCCTACAAGGCTCTAATGAGAGCTTGATGATGCTGGGGCAAGGTTTGGATGAGGTCATACAGGGTCATCTTCATGGGTGTCTGGTGAAGCTATTTTATCATGGAGTCATGGATTGCCCCTGAAGAGGAAGAAGAAGAGGGTTGGGATGCACCAAGGATAGAAATTTTAGGCTTTGGTGGTTGGGACAGCTTGACAAAAGGATAGGTCCAAGGAATGGTAGCTTTTTCTTTTGCCTTGTCCTTTTGTGACCTAGTGGTTATGTGGATGGCATTGATTTTGAAGATAGGGGGTGAAGGAGATGAAGGGGTCATGGTCTACTGATGAGATGTTAATGTGGTTGAAGAGGTTCGAGGGATATGGGAAGGTGTCGGGGGTCGATCGACAGTGTCCTCAAGAAGAAGAGTGTCTTTCTCTATGTAGCGGCGAATGATGGCCTTGATGGCATAGCAAGTCTCGGTATCATGTCCTGGTGTATGATGATATAGGCAAATCTTAGTTTTGTCAAACCAGGAAGGCTTTGACCCGAGGGGTTGGAAGGGCCTGATGGGCAGAAGGGTTATGCTGGAGGTCTACAAAAGTCAGTGCAATATCAAGGCATATGAGCCCACTAAAGGGTCCGTGCTCATTGATGTATGAGATGCTGGTGACTTTTGCTTAGGTGGTGTTAGAGGAGGCTTTTGTACCACCTTTTAGGTTGATGGTGTGGCCACAGGTGAAGATGACACTTTCTTCATGAGAGGTGCCAAATTTTTGAGAGAGGATAGGCTAGTGGTAGGCAAAGGAAGCAACAGAGGCAACCTGTTTTGATTAGAGGTTGGAGTGGGGAGGACTTTGATTATGGTCAAAGGATGAGGGCCCAAAATGGAGGGCAATGGTGATGGGGGAGGAGGAGTTCACCTCTATGGTTTACCAGCCTTCTTTGATTTGGTTTGAAGACTACTATTGGTTGAGGCCTAGTCCAAGTATACCTTCACTTGCGGGTGAGTGAGGTTAGAGACAGGGCGAACACTGAGTGACTTGATTGATTTTGATGGGGTAGATGAGGGTTTTGGTTTTGATGTGGTTGGTTGCAGTTTGGAAGGTCTAGAAGTAGAAGTTTGGTCTTTGTTGAGAGTCTTGGAAGATTGTGTCATGGGTGGATTGACGGTCTAAGATGAGGTGGCACGGGCATGCTGAAGAGCTTTAAGTCACTCCCATAATACTTGATGCTCCACTTTCCTTGAAGGGAGAAGTCTGAGTTTCTCCACTAATCAGAAAAATGGCTGAGAAGATGTTGGATGAAGCTTGGGTCCTCTAGAAGATGCAGACGATTGTGAGGTCAAAAATGAGATTGGTGTAGCAGTCTCGGACCCACAGCATGATGAAGTCATGATAGGTTCATCTTTGATTGGAGAAGATAGAGAGACAGGTTCCTCCCTGGGTGAAGAAGGAACCAGAGAATGAGGCTCCTCAAGAGGGTAAAGGGCAGGGATGATTGCACCCTCCACTTGCGGTTGAGGAGTAGGAAGGGTCGAGTCCTCCATAGGTAGCAAGAAGGAGGATGGTGAGACCGGTGGTGTCGGTATGGTCGATGGTCGAGGCATCCTCCAGTATAAGGGAAGTTGATGGAGAACTAACCAGAGAAGAAGGTTCATCCATGTATGATGGACTGATGGATTGACCAACCTCCTGAGTCTGTGTGAGAGGTTGGTCAAGGATGAGAGGCGAGACCGTATTGACTGTGCATATGTTATGTTTGTGAGTGTCATCAGTCATACTTTGCACATTGTTTTGGGTAGGAGGATGATTGGGAAATGGTTGCTTGAAGATGTCTATGCCTTGATTGGGTGGCGCATTTGGATTGTCCAGGACGAGGTCACCCTTTTCTAGCATGTCTTGGATGATGTTTTTTAGAGTCTTGCAGTTGCCCGTGTCATGGCCTTTAATATGGTGATAGTTACATAAATCATTTTCCCTATACCACGCAAGGATGGCGTGTGAGGGATCAAACTGAGGAGGCAGTCAAATTTGGGGGAGATTGAGAACCCCTTGTTTGACAAGTTTTTCTAGCACAAATGCATATGACTCTCTAAGTGGAGTATACTGTCACTGCACATATCTCTGATGGAATTATTGGGTGATGCTTTGGGATGTGGATGGCTCGGGTTGGTTGGTTGAAGGCAAAGATGAAGGTCTAATGACTATAGCATTTGCTAATGCCTTAGATTTGGGGTTGGATGAAGAAGGTTTAAAAGAGGAGTCATTGGTCTTGGTGTTGGGGTTCTTACTCTACAACTTGACTTTGTTCTCCTCGATGGCACATAATTCAAGCTTGTGGGCCATCGTGAAGGCTTCGTCAAAGGTGCGGAAGGTCTGAACCCGCAAGGTAGAGGAAATATGCTTGGTACAGGCCTGAGAGAAAAGTTTAATAAGTTTGGGTTGGGGCAAGGAGAATGAGAGATAATTGATGAGGCCTCTCCAGTGAGAAACAAAATTGGCTATGGATTCATCCTCAAACTGCCAGATAGAATAGAGATCTGTGATTGAGACCTTCTTGGTGATATTGATAGAGAAGTGGTCAAGGAAGAGTTGGGCTAGCTGGGTGAATGTGAAGAGAGAATGGCTGGTGAGAGAGTTGTACCAGTTGAGAGTAGCACCATAGAGTGACATGGGGAATGTGCGTAGAAGTAATGCATCATCATGGGCAATGAGATAACAAGCATGTTTGAATGCTCGTAGGTGTTGTTGTGGGTCTTCCTTACTCTAGAAATGAGAAAATTTAGGAAGTTCCCACTAACTGGGATATGGCCTGATCGAGACAGAGGGATGAATGGGTTCATTGCAAATTTTCTCATATGAGAGGGCATTACGTGAACCATAAACAGAGGTCTCGAGATTAGACATTTTATCCATCAGCATTTTGATGATGTTTGCTGATGGATTGGTAGGTGGAGCACCCCCTAGGTTGTAGGGCACTTGGAAGATGCTAGAAGGGGCATACGACGTAGTCAGTTGCACTTGTAGTGGTGCAATATACTGATAACTCGTCGTTGGGATAGAAGTGGAGGCCAAGGGTGGTTGGGTAGAAGGCATGACTAGGCTCGATGTTTCCACAGGAGGTTGGATAGTGGTAACATTAGCCAATGGATAGGTATCCAGCTTGGTGTTGATAGGGATGAGGGTAGGTGGAATAGAGACAACCAAATTATGGAAAGGGGTAGAGGTTGGTTGAATAGGCTGTGATTGATAGGGGGTCAAAACCCTGGTGGAAGTGGGCCCAGAGATGGAAGGAGAGGCCACACTTAGAAGGTTGGTCATGGGCTGGTCATTGGTCAAGGCAATAGCCTAGGTGTCTATAGGTTGAACCACAGACGCTATCGATATGACTATTGTCTTGACTAAAGAGGTTGGCATCCCATAAATCGGGTTGCCTAAGGAGTCTCGCGTTCGGCTTCACACGAGATAATGATGCAAGGCTTTGACATTGAGGTCCAAGAATCTTTCAAAATCTTGGTCCCCTTCAGGGACAATGGGAGTCTGGGTCGGGGTCGATCGAGTAGTTCTTTTGTTCTCTGAGTGGAACTCCATTATAGGATTGGTTATGGACGGGGAAGGTGGAAGCGGTTGATGCCTCACATGGTTGACAAGAGCCTTGGTTTGACTGTGAGTCAGAACCATTCAAGGCAAGAAAGATGTCCTCACAAGCTCAAACAAGCAGATAAGAACAAAAAAAGAAGATGGACACAAGCAGACCCTAAAAGTTAAATCCCTAGGAATAAATTATTAGGATCGTGGTGGCTTATGCCTTAGAATGTGTTTAGGAGATTGGCTTTTGAAATGGGTCCTAGAAGTAGTCTATGGTTAGTTTCAGGTTTGTTTCGGTGCTCAAAAGTTTGTGTTATGTTCTGTACATGGCCTGGTGCTAAGGAGCAAGCTCCCCTCACTTCATGAACCTAGTGATAAGCTGGGCCCGCTTAGCCAGTATATACTTCCCCTAGAGATTATCCTCTGCTAGAGAACAGAGTGGGCTTTCCCCTTGGCGATGAAATCCAAGTGGGATTGCCAAGATGGGTAAGGTATCTGTTGGGTGATGAAATTCCAGTCGGGCCTTGTCTCAGGTGAGTTTTGATGTTTGATTTGTGCAAGTGATTTGGTTGTGTAACATAAAGTGGACTACAATTAATTCATGATGCGGTTTTTAATTACTAGATGTGGACTA
The DNA here is from genome assembly GCA_037957365.1 of Torreya grandis. Taxonomy (NCBI): domain Eukaryota; kingdom Viridiplantae; phylum Streptophyta; class Pinopsida; order Cupressales; family Taxaceae; genus Torreya; species Torreya grandis. The sequence goes on along the minus strand of JARHVA010002984.1, from coordinate 1,162,836 downwards.
AGTATGCAGTCAAGAAGAAATGAGATGCAGTGTGTTTTAAGCCCAAATAGAAATGTTAGTTCGTATGAAGACAAGTGAGAAGAGGTTGAAGAGTATGACTTTTGACTAGTCTAAGATGTAAGAAAAGAAAGAAGAGTTCTTTTTAATCCTGCTAATAGTGTCGTTTGGAAGAGATAGAAGAAAGAGGTGAAAAGGAGAGACCTAGTGCACCTATATGAACATAAATAAAAGAACCCAAGGAAGACCCTAGGGTCCCACTGGGTGTGCCAGAATGTTTCCAAACAAGATTCAATTTTCACATTCAGAAAGGAAAATGAGAAACTAAGAAGAATGGACGAGGGTTTGTACGTACCTAGATGTGGACTTGCACACCAGATTTAGATGATAGCAGGAACTCCTCTTTGGTTGTGGAGGATGACACCTGTAGAAGAAAAAGACTAAAACAAAAAAAATGTTAGAAGACTAGAAAGTGGACTGCCAAGCGAGAGCTTGATCCTAGAAGTGCAAAGACTTCTTGGAGGATGATAGTCCACTGTTAAAAAATAGAATATTGACAAAAATAGAAATGATAAAGACTGAATGAAAGAAATAAAAAGCAAATGCATACATATTTGCAGCAATCTACTTTGCACAGTCACTGACGTCAGTGGTTTTGCTGGCATCGGTCAAGGAAGGTCATCAACGTCAGTTAGGCTACCGACGTCGGTAGGGGTAATGGTTGAGGTCGATCGGGGTAATGGCTCTTGATAGGTTCTGAAAGAGTTACAGGCATTCAGGTCGATTAGAATGGACTTGGAAGGGTTTGAAGGTCTGTTTGGAGGTCTGGGATCTATCTGGGAGTCTGTGCAGGGCTAATTGGACTGAGAGTATGGTTTAGAAAGGGACTAGCTGAGTGACAGAGGCAAAAAGGGGAAGATAGGGAGACATGGATTAGAGAAGGCCTTTCAGCCTCTCAGGGAAGGGCAGGTTGGGTCTGGGCAGTGGTTAGCTGAATAGATGGATTCAAATAAAAACTAAAATGAAAAAGGAAAGGAATACTTATCTCCTACTTGCTAAAGGAGGAGTGAAGGAAACCTGTTGTTGAAGCTTTTGACAGACCTGCAAATGCCTTTGATCTCACAATCTGAGGTTGTTCCTGTAAGGTACCTGTAGCTGGTGGCATTTGTTGTGCGAGAGGGAGAGAGAGAGAATTCAAATGCCAAGCACCAAAAGAGTTCACGTTTGTGGGGTGGAGAATAGTTGCAAAAATGTAGTTTTAAGGGTAACTGATGCCGGCAGAACTGTCGACGTCGGCCGCATACTGACTAACGTCAGTGGCAGAATTAGCCTCTATCTATTCTTACATGCTGCCAGGGTCAAATGGTCATGGGAAAATGGTCATGAGGGGCTTAAATGGACGTTGGAGGAAGGGCTAAAATGAGATTTGGGTCATTAAAGCTAGGAATGAGGTGGGGGCATCCTAGAGGGGAATCTGAGGTGGCATGGGTGTGGTGGAAAGGGGACAATTAAAATATTTGATTATTTTAATTTAAAATTGAGGGGGCTTAGGACAAGTGTTAGGAAATGGACCAAGGGGGGGATGACCAAGGGGTAGACATGATTTCAGTGTCTACATGATTAGTAAGCCAATTACATTGGTTTAAGTAAATGATCTAGCAAGCTATAATTATAAGTTTCAACTATTAGGATAAAAAAATTCTTGGGTGCTATAAGTGTGTAGGAATATGTCATTACCAATGAAGGAAAAGGGACTAAACCAAACATAGTTTCATAATGTGTAATCCTATATTTGATCCATATCTTGTCTAATCCTTAATTGATCATAGTGGAATGCCTTATATGTAATTTGACCCTTTATTTAGTTTTGACATGTCTTAATGGATGGTAATCACTGCTAGGTTGGTCAAACCACCTTTGGATGGCCATATTAAATGCATGAGGATTATGTATACCAACGTCTAGAATGACTTATTGAAGAATTATTGGCTTGTACATTAATTGCCTTTGCCTTGAGCCTCATGTAAGGGGGTGTATTGTCTTTGAAGAAAATTTAGGACTCTATAAGATTCACCATGCAACATTATGAACTAAAAAAGAGAATGTCCATTTATGAAGGCATGGGTTGGATAAAAGAGTGGATGGTTGATGCAATAAAATTACCAACACATGTCCAGTTTGGATTAGGTTGTAAGGAGGAGAGTATTCCTATTTGATGAGGGTGGATCTTTGAGAAAAGGGTTTGGAATATTTGGCATTTTTGACCACCTTAAGAATAAAGGAAGAAGAAAAGGGAACCAAGTAGAGAGCCTAAAGAGGGAGAGATTCAGTTGGTATAAACCTATATAAAATATCCATGGAAGGGCCTAGATCATTTGGTAGGTATTATATTGAATTATATATCCTACTATTTGAATAAATGAATTTTTTGTGATTCTTTATTGAGTTATTATGTTTGAGAGGAGTAAGGTAATTGGATTACTTCTTCTCTTCATTTATTTTCTATGGTTGTACTTGGGTCACCCATAGTGTTATTACCCTTTGTATGGGAGTTGAGAGTTGAGATATTCCTCCATGATAGTTCTAACAATTGTATTTATACTTATGTGGATATTATGGTTTCATCATGTAATACTACTGATGCATTGAAATGTTAAATTCTTCATGATGAAGGAAGAGTTAGGTCTCTCATGTTGGACATGATGGTAGGTTGCCTAAGTCCTCTCATGACTAAATATAGAATATATCTGAGTTATTGTATGCCTAATAGGTATTATCCTTGTGATCATTATGTTTTCTCTTTTATGTATTTTACTTGCTAAAAATATATTTGAGGTTGGTAACCTCTTGACTTAGAGATGCTTGGATTGTCACCTTGTGAGTAGCTATCTCATTTACCCCAAGACATCTTGATTGATTTTTGCCTTTACTTATTTTTGTCACCAAATATTTCACCATAGAGTTGGTTGTTAAAACCTACTCTAATATTTGGGCAATGTTGAAATACCTCTAGGCTTGTGGGTTGCCTAAAATAGAGGTAGAGCTCTATGTTTAAGGGCTAGCTCCCTAGATTTATCCTTGAATGCTTGTTGCCTACACTGACTATTTGTTTATGTGAATAGGGATAAAAGTGACATGAAAATAACCTATTATAACAAGGTGATACACAAAATTTATATCCTCTAGACTACCATGATCTAGACTATGAAATATTATTCACAAAACTGACTTCAAACTTCTATGGTAATCCAACATAAGTATTTCAAACATGAAGGTGATATGTACTGCACTTACCAAAGTGAAAGGATAAAAGGTATAATATTAGACACTAATGAAAATTCATACACTTAGAGAAAGATAAGGACACTAAACTACACTCTATTTGACCTGTTAGAGAATGAATTACTTGGACACAATATGAGAGAGTAAGATGAATGTAAGGCTAGGTGATTAATACTTAATCATTCAGATTTAAGACTTTTTAACACACTTAGACAAGAAATTTTAGAACCAAAAATAGCTTCAAATCTTTATTCATAGTCAAACATCAGTATTCAAACTAGTAGGGCTTTGCCATAATAGACATGGATTAGATTACAAGAGCCAAAATGGCTTACATTTAAAGAGTGTGTGAGAGGAGAGAGAAGAAATGGAGCTCAAAGTTCAAAATAAAAAGTGTTAAGTGATTATTAATAGTTCCATTTCAAGAGAATGAACTAGAAAATAAAGTTTTGGAAGGATAAATGTCTATTTTAAGCATAAAACTCCTCAACCTGGTGTAGGGTCCTCAAATGGCCTTCTTGAAAATTGCCTTTTTGTTAAGGTATATTTTGACTACTCAAAACTTGAATAGGGATATTTGAAACATGTGAAATATATTAAGGGATTTCAAAACATTCATTGATAGTCATTAGATGTGTCTCTCACTGTTAACCATCTTCTAGACACTTGTACTCACCATTTGCAGTCACTCATTAGTCTTTTTAACCTCATTCTTCACATTTAACATCTAGGAAGCCTTAAATTTATCAACCAAATCCATGTAATAGGTGTTAAGACAAATTTATAGAGTGATTACATATTCTAATCCATGGTTTAAACCTTAAGAAGATCTAAGAACAAACTTATCCTCTTCTCACTAGGTAGTCACTCTTCATTCTCACTATCTATCTAAGATTGCCTAAGATGAACAAGTTATCAAAAGTTTTTTTATGATTTTATAAGTTAATAAATGGATATTTAGAGTTTTAATGAGTCTCTACAGACCTCCCCTAAAGAATCTCACCAATTCGTTCTACTCTATACTTGTAAAAGACATAAAACGTTGAAAAAATCCTATTTTAGACTTGCTTGTACAAGTAGGGTATAGACCATGTAGGTGTTATGGATCATGAGAGAGTACTCCATAATTAAAAAACCATTTATAGGCCATATAACCACTTTTTAATTCATCTCTTTCAATATTTATTTCATCAGGTCAAAACCAAGGGTTTTAGAGGGTTTAGACTGTTAAGGATTGTTCATAAAATCCTAATGTCCAACCTCCCAAAAAAATACAAAATATTGAGTATGGGACCCTCCATAATTACCCATTACTTTTTTAGGTCCTGTCATTGGTTTCCGTATAGGTGTGAGCAAGAGAAGTTGGCCTATCAAGATTTAGAATGCATTTTGGACACCTTTGTGATTGAAAAGGGTCAAAATGATCAACTTATGTTGTCTCTTTGTATATTTATGGTGTAAATTAATCCTCAAATTACTCCTAAAGGTCATCTAATGGATATTAATGATCATTTATTCTTAAAATTGAAGTTAGGCCCTTGAAGGGCTTAGGCCTAGTTGGTTATGACTGTGTGTTTAACCCTTATGAGAGTTTATAATTAATGTAAAGTATTTACTATCCTTTTTCATGCTCAAACAAACATTCCACATAATTATGCAATGATCCAATACTTTACAACTCATCCCCTTACCATTCACTCACCCAACCTATAGGATGATCTGTCTAGCAGTGAACTTTATTTGAGATAAAAAATAGGGCATATCCCAAATTTAATCAGTAAAAATGAAGCTATTATATGTTATATTAGGTCATGGGGAACCTATGCACCAAATTACAAGGCCTATTCACCTCTACAAGGCTCTCAGTATCATAAATTTCATGACAGACTTTTAAGAATGATGACTGTCTATAGGGTTTAAGAATCGCAATCTTGTGACTGTAGGTTGGTGTGACTCTTCATATTTAATACATATAATAAACACATTATATTAAACATAACACTATGAGAGTGATATCCACATGTTCAACTCATTATACAAATTTGTTTACCTCCTAACTTGCTCTCTTTACTAACCTAGGCTAGTTTGTAAATTGAGTGATTATGTCATCCACTCAAGAAAAGGGGATTAATATAGGTATATTTTCATTATATAACCTTGTATTTATTTCTAAGGTTATCCTTGAATTATCTAAGCTCATCTCACACTTGTTTTAACTCAGTCATGTCTATAGACTTGCCTCTCTCCACTAGCATATGTTAGTCTGTCTACTATAACAGGCTATAGGTGCACTTCTTAGACAAATAAAACCCATGTAGGTGATCATATCTTTAAATTTTTATTTAATAACCTAATATACTTTAAATTTCATTAGGTAATTTCAAAATATAAATTCACTATGCCTATAGGGTTCTCAAATTTTAATTTCTCATTATCAACCCTGTAGGTCTATAGTCAGGCTGTAAATGATAATTTTGAGAACAAAAGGGGTCCCTGTAGGTGTTAACCTATGTATAATCACTATTACCCAATACATTGGATTTATCTTGAGGTAATTGATCATATATTATTAAAATAAAGTCACTTATATTGAAGGTATGCTTCCACTATGTCATATTGCATTGAAAGACCACATAGGCTTCAAAAGTATTGTAGATGTATACACCCTAAATTGGTTAGGAAAATAAAAATATCATGTCTATTCATAGTCCTATTCATAGGAGACTCTGAATAGAGATAATGAGACTTATTTGCACTAGCCATGTATTTTTTTTGCTTATCTTGGTCTTATTTCTTTCTTTTGTCACCTCTTTGCCTACTACTAGTCATTCGAGACCTTCTGACCAGTGATTCCACCTTACCCAGATAGTAATCCCCATGCCAATCTTGTTCCCCTAGGTACCAAGCCTATATATACAACACCAAACATAGAAATGTCCCATTTTTGGCACTCCTATCCATTTACATTTTGAGTCCCAATGGTCATTTATCTTTGCTTAACAAGTCCCTAACCCTTTTTAGCCCCTCCATTAATTTTTGTTTACCTTTTTAATGTTAGATAATGTGAATAAAGCTCCCAAATTCAAAATAAATAGTATCCTATATAAAGGACTTTACAAGGCATTTAATATCTAACACTTACTACTTTGACACACTAAGTAATTAAAAATTAGTCAATAGTATAACTCAAAATTCTGCATCACACATAGATTTGCATGCTTGATCAAGGAAGGGCCTAGGCAAAAGTTCATATTTACATCTACCATGCATGTTGATTATACATGTTCCCTAATGGTGAACTACAATTTATTTTAAACCATAGCTTGATTGTTAATGTAGGCAACAATCAAGATAATAGGGGGTCTAGATCATGCGATCATACTTCCCTTAACCCAATTTTTTCTCTTTTGATTTTGATATGTTTTTTTTTGTGTGTAGATAAACCTAGGTTTTGAGAAGAAAAAAGTTATACATTGGTATATACAGGCAATCATGGAGAAATAAAGACACCTACAAGAACCAAAAACTAGACCGCACTAGAATTTAGAACCAAAAATTGATTTAGATAAAGCATCATAACTGGACTACAGTGCCAGATACCAAAATATCCACTTTTTGGTGCTCTTATCCTTTCATGTTCCTATCCTTTCATCGAATGAAATCTAGATTTAGGTTTTTGACATACTCCCATTCCTGCACAATATTTTTTAGCCTATGTATTAGTCATCTTAGCCTTTTTTTTAGATAAGTCATTTCCTTTCCCCATGTAATTAATTTAATCAAATTGATATAAATCTATGTTTTACTATAATTTATTATATTTTACCCCTTAATCCATCCTCTTTATTATTTAATAACTAAACCCTCGTATCCCAAAAATAATAAAACATTTGGTGAACCTGACTTACTTCAAACCCTAGCTACCCTTACGGTTTTCCTTCACATTTTGTGAAAAAATTCAATTTCAAAATTCTAATTTTTTTATTAATTTTGTACATTTGTTTTATTTAAATTTAATTTTAGAATTCAAATTATTTCAATAATTTCAAATTTCTAAAACTCCAACCCAAAACCCTAGATTTCTAAACTAGGACCTCAAACCCCAAGCATTCCGCCCTTACAATTTTTAGATAAATTTTTTGGAATTTTTGAAAATTATTTTGAGTGTCAAAAATATTTTAAAAATATCTATGTTATTAGTAATTCTTGAATTTATTTTCTTAATATTACTTTTACATATTCTCTTTGGTAAAAGCAATAAAATGGAAATTAAGGCAATAAATTTTTAGTTTTTTCTCATAATTATGACAATGAATGGACAAATTTGCAAAATTGCACATTAGCCAAAAATGAGGAAAAATATTTCATTTACAATGAATATAATTACTATTTTTCTAATGAATAATATGATGATACATATGAAAGTGATAGTGAAGAAAAAGTAGATGCATCTTCTTCTGTCAAAACTATCTCTTTTCTTCCCTCTTCCAAAATTTTTTTTTTTGATAAATGGGAAAGGTACTTTTCACCTCATTATCCTATTCACAATGCATAAAATTAACAAATTAGTCATGCATTTCCAAATTAACCTCTTGTTGGTGATAATTTGCTTACATTTGAACCTAGTCTCTCTCTCTCTCTCTCTCTCTCTCTTTTGCTACTTCTATGCTCAAATTACAACAATATAAATGCAATAGAATCAAATTTACAAGGCATAATTTAAATTATCAATCTCATGTTCTTAACTCTAATTTTTCATCTCAAACAATAAAAAAATAATGTTTAAATGATACCTCTCTTACTCATACTTCTCATATTGTAAATGAAAATAATGCATGCAAGGATAACATAGATGCACATAATATTCCAATTTCACATGACAATTTATTGCATATTAGAAAATAATTAACATCTTCTCTTACCCATCTCCCTAGTGATAATGGATGTGATAATGAGTATGATAGTGAACATGCAAATGAATATGACAATGAGAGTGAATATGAAAGTGATACTTTTACTTCTCCCCTTTCAAATGAACAAAATATTGATTGTGATAATGCATGGAATAATGATGACTATTATGCATATAGTGAAGAAGATAATGCATCTCATGATTCTAACTCTTTTCTCAATCCTCTCAAACATAATGCATTATAAAAGGTTGTTTCTACTTATATGCATTATTCTATTTCAAATGATGCATTTTCCATGATAATGTCACATCTTCTATTTAATTATAATGTGATTCACTAATACTAAAGATACCAATGAATCTCCCAAGCCACCCCATACTACAATAGCACCTATTTCTCACTCTTAATACAAAGAGAATGATATCCCACATCCTTCTACTAAGGTCCAAGCTATCATTCCTCCAAATGTTCAAGTGAGTACACCCTCTCTCTATGATCTATTTGCTAAATGTAACATTCCCATGGCTAAGATAAATGATCGAATTCAAGGTTTAAATGAACCACTTCAAGATAATAATATAACATCCCAAGACATTATTTATTTCATGCATGTATTTGGTGAATGACAACACCAAGTACATCTCCTTACTTTGGAAAACAAGGCTTATAAGTCTTGGATGGATGCCAATGACTTGCATGGTAACCCTCTTTTGCAGACATTTGTCAAAGCTTCATTTCCTAAGCATTTATAAATACCATCATTGCCTCAATTTGATAGAACTAGAGATCCATTCATACACCTTAAAACCTTTTGAAAGGCTTTGCCATCTCACATGTGTCCTTTGATTATACTTCAGTTGTTCTAATAAACATTAGTGGGTAATGCATAGAATTGGTTCTCTCATCTACTCCCTATTGGTTCCTTGCATACATATGATGATTTATAGGAGACATTTATTAGATATTACATAGAAAACCTGGACCCTCATGTTACATATGAGAAACTCACCATATTGCATCAGAATAATTCAAAGCCATTTAGTGATTCTTATGTAAACCTGTAGAGATCCCTATATATGTGGGATATCATAGTATTCCCCCATAAGAATAAAGGGCCATATACCTCCACACTATGCACAATCATATGCATCTTATGTGCAATAGATACTCCAATCCCATCCATAGCAATAAAATATGCCAACAAAATAACCAACCACTTTTGTAAGTGCAAAATATTAGACTACACAATGACTGATAGTAGTGTATACACAAAATATTTTCAAAATTTTATTGATTACTGACACTTGGTATCTTGAAGGAACCCATTGAGTCTTAATCTCTCTGAGTGCATACCTTAAGGGGTGCACCAAGAAAGGGGTGGGTAGACTATTAGTGCTTTGTAAGATTATTGTTCCTTTTGCCACTTACCATCTACACACTTGTCTCCTAAAACATTGAACCCTAAGCTTATTTCTCTCTTTCATATCCATTCTAATCATTATCATGATTTATTCCTTCATTTCTTACTTTGTTACCCTTTTGACCTATTCAAAAAACTAGGTCAACTTGGTTGACCTAGCGTGTTTTGGGGACACTTTAGCTCTTTTGGTTTTTTAGCCTCCCGACTGACCTAACATAGACCTAGTGAGTTAGACTAAAAATGTGTTAGGTCAAACCAGTCGACCTAGTACAGCAAACATGTCTGAAAGTTTTTAAGTAAGATACTATTATATATACAAGGTCATTTACCAAGGGAGGGATAGATTCATCTTCAAAGGTAAGTATTCCTAACTTTATTTCTCCTTTGTAAGAGTAGATATATAATGAAGTATGTATTCTTCTCTTCCATGTATTAGGATTCTGTATACATTGACATGAGCATATGTATCTTATGCATGTTTAGTTTAGTTGTTGTTTATTTGTTTTTTATAACCCCCACTTTGTGCCACAAGCTTTTTTACACATTAGATTAGTTTAGTTTTCTTGTTATTATAATAGTTTAATTTCTTGTTTGTTAGCAAGTGAAATATCAAATCATAGGAATATTTTAGGGTTGTTGTGTGATTGTGTTAGACTATAGGCTTTGGAACCCTTCCTAGAATGATATTTTGTGACAAGAGATACAAGTGATCCCATAATTGGGTTTAACATATCCCCATATTGGTCATGCGCCTGCTTAACAAGTATATACCCAATTAGCAATATAGGTGTGATCTATCTTATCTAATCTAAGATTAATTCAGGTAAATCATGAAATTTTGATTTCATACATTCTATTGAACCTGATGTGAATCTTATCCCACAGCTAATTAGATTGTCTTCACATTTCCATTTTTATTTCCTTTCTTATTTATCATTAGCTTCACTTTGAATTCATCTTCATTACATTCTGGTGAACCCGACGTGAAACTAATCCTTGTAGGATTTATTTCACTTATTTAATTTTTTTGTCATCATTTCTATCATATATTTTGACATACTAATTTGATTTTGTTGACCCAGTTATTTTTCTTTGTGCAGTAAAATAGGCAACTAGATCGATCAACTTGACCTAGTATATGTTTTCAATACTTTTTAGACTTCTAATTCAACCTACTAGGTCAATTAGGTTAACCTAGCACATGTTTAGTCACTTTGAATCAAGTTCCTAAATAACTTGGTTAATCAGCTCGACCTAGTATAGGTTTCAATTTTCTAGACTTCTAGATTAGCCTACTAGGTTGACTAGTTTGACATAGTACATTTTTAGACATCTAGTTCAGCTTACTAGGTTGACCAAGTTGACCTACTGCATTTTCAACACTTTTTCAATAATTTTTTGTATTTCTTGGTTGACCATCTCAACCTAGTCTACAAGTTTTTTATATATTTCTTGAAGGTTCTTTATCAACAATCTTCTCATTTCCATATCTACACCATCAAGGTCAATCTTTTATTCTTTATCTCTTTCTGTTCTATACTTTCCTTTCAAGTTTGTAGTCTTCAAAACTAACCTTACATAGCAAATGAGATTGACCTAGTTGACCTAATTTTGTGTTCAGTGTGTTATTTGAAATAACTAGGTCGACTTGGTCTACCTAGTAGGTTTTCCAAACCCTATCTTTAGTAGTACTAACTTGACCATATTGACCTAGTTATGTATGTTTTGCATATAGTGTTTTCACTATACCTTGTTTCAAAGTTGGAATTCACCTTGTATGCTAATCACATATTTTCATTTAGTTACTTGCTTACTTAGAATAGTTCACATAGTCTAATTAGGAGGTTTTTAATTAACTGCTTAGTTTCATTATTTCAATTTTATGCACACATTGCCAAATCACATAACATCAACAAGCATTTCAACATTTGACTACCTAGGCCAACCTACTTAGATTTTATCACCAAGGAGGAAGTTAACTTGATGCTCTGGTCAAGTATAAATCATGGTTAATGGTATATTCTAGCTAATCACTTGACACCCTTATCATTGTAGTGTGTGAAGTGAGGGGGTAGACCCCAATACCAAGCTTGTATCATTGCCACTATAGTCCATTTCATCCTAAACTCACCTAAAACCATCCATATATTGCTATCTATTACCTTATAGCCAACTCTCCATCATTTAAAATTATTCTTAATAATCTAATTAATATTCTAGGTTCACCAATTAGCTAGATTTACTTTCTAAGTTGCCTACTTGCTCTTTGCTCAATTGTGTGTGCAAGAACTTGCATTAGCCAACATTGGTGCAATATTTTATTTGTGTCCATAAATTGGATTGGAAAGCATCAACTCAATTGAATATCTATTTACTTTTAGCATTTACTTTCTTAGATCAACTACAAAATATCTTGTTTCATTTCACAAACTTGTTACCACCTCTTTTTTTACTTCCCATTCACTGCACTAGGTTGACCCTATCGACCTAACATTTTTTAGAGGCCCTATACATTGTACTATGTTGGCCTAGTTGACCTATAATTATTTACAAGATTTTCCCCCCTTTTTGTTAGTCTTTATTCTCTATACTGGGTCAATCTTATGGACCTTGTATAGTTTCACAGTCCCTATTTTTGTATTAGGTTAACCTACTTCTATTTCAGTCACTTTTTGATTCTTTGCTTCTTTATCTTGCTTCTTATTCTTTCATCATGGACTATCTATTTGGTGGCAACATGGAAGTTTAATCAAATTACATGATGGAATTTACCAATCCTAATAGGGTCTCTCATAAAAAAGGTAGGGTTCCTTTCGAGAATGCTAGTAATGTTCATATTGTAACCCATACAATGAACTATGGGATTCCTCATATCTCTTTGCAGAAAAACCGTCCTCTTATTTTATAGGATAATCTTGAGTTAGATTATACTCTTGAAATGCTTTTCTTTATCACATAATTCTCTCAACATAGAAGGAAGGATCCTTCCACCATCTATAACCTTATGATTAGCTATCAAGTTGAAGAACCACATTCCCCTACTCCCACTTTCTCAATTGGATTTTGGGGTATTAATTTATTTACTTCTCAACCTCTTCCTTAAATCTTGACTCCTTATTATGCCATGACATCTTATTATTTAATTTCTTCTACCTCCATACCAAGTATCTCAACAAACATGGCAGGTTCTACATCTAGTGGGCCTCTCATAAGACCCGTTATCCTTAATCCATCCACTAGTTCAATGTTTTCTACCTAAGGCACTCATGTTTCTAGTGTTTCTTCTTCTCAACCATTTACCAACCCATCTTTTTCTTCACAAGAAAATTTTGCCACTAGTGCCTCAAATTATCATAGCTCTTCTCAAGATCATATTAACACTAATAATGGTACCCAGGCCACTAATACCAACACAAACACCAATACTAACTCTTATAATAACACTAATCAAACTCATCACCTATTATTATAATCTCTAAATCAAATTAACACATACCAAGCTCATAATATGAATCAAATGATGTGAATGTAGAACCACCTTCTTAATCTTCAAACACAATTGCAACCAATGACTTGGGGTACACATAACCAAAGTATTCCTCCTCGCCCTTTTTGAGATTCTCAAGGAAATCTTATTCCTAAACCTCCATTAGTCAAAAAAGTCATCAAGCATTTACAAAATGAACCTCTTATCACTCAAATTACTAACATTGAAATTGGAGGTATAACACCTACAATCTCCTATAATGGATCAACTGATCCTACCCTTCTGTTGACATTGGAGATTGCACCCAGTGGTAGGAAAACAAGTTCCTGCCCTCTCCTCGCAACATGGAAACTCTTTTCTTGCCTGTGGGATGGCAAAGTAGGAGATGAGAGTCTCTAGATAAGGGCTAGCTCCCTTTGATGCATCATGTTTGTTTTAGGAAGTGCAAAATATAGGTATATATAGATATAATAAAGGGGGGGATGAAAAGGGAGAAAAAATGTAGAAAACAAACAACCTACTCTAAAAGAGGTGATGCACCAAAATGAAAGGTTGACCTTCACACATCCACTCTCAGAATTAGACAAATGCATACATACACTATGCACTTGGCAAAAGGACCAGGCTGCAAGAAACTAGCAGGGAGGCTTCAATGGAAACTCCAGAACAGAGATCACTCAAGGTGTTGTGAAACACACACTTATGAAGTAATTTCTTCTGCTCTTTCACTCCCAAATACTGCTCTTCTCCTGTCAGCTGCAACAATGGCACCTTGTAGACAGAAAGTCTGCTAGTGTTAAACCTGTGAGAGCATCAAAAGACAATGACTGGACACAAGCAAACATTCAATGCATACACGGAAATGTCTATCCAAATGGAGGTAAAAAACTGCATTTGTATTGATCTAGGTGAAATTTTACAGAGCTACACTCTTTACAAATGTGGAAGATGATTACAAAATGACCAAGTTCGCAATATATATGGAAAATCTAAGAGGCTCATTTGGTGCTCTTTTGTTACAAGTGGCATACATGTCCCTTCATGGGAAGAACAAGTCACTCAAAACATTGATGAGCTGTCCCCTTTATCTACTCAAAATCCACATTTTTAATGTCAAAACCTGGTTTGTCCACCCATTAAATGTAAAATGAAGAAACCAGTTACATTACTTAGCTATTATAAAAATTCCAAACAAGTGATCTTCCTAAAAACACTTTGGCCCATTTCATCAATTACAAACAAAATGAAAATGAAATTACCCAAGCCTTTGTTAAATGACGAAAGACTTTGCCAAACAAGTGTGAATATAACATGGTTGATGATAATCTATTTCATCTCTTTACCAATGCTCTTTATCCTAAATTACAATATCGTGTCTGTACCCTCTCTCCATGTACCTCAAAGGAGGCCATTGACCAAGCCAAATGACAAGATTTCCTTATGCATCAATTCAAACTATCCCAACCTTCCATGGGTCCTCATCTATTAATTAAAAATAAAAACTACAATATTACTAATGATTGTGTTATTGATTCATATGATACCATTCATAATGTTCAATCTATTATTCCTTCCCCTTCTTTGGAACCAACTCCTTCTCAACAATATACTAATCCTCGTTTATCTTTACCAAATAACATTAATGTTCATAAACCTCTTTCCTTAACTAAATTGCTTAAACATCTACTTAGGCCTCTTTGAGAGAGGTTGACCCTACTCATCCTATGAAAACTTGTTATGATCCTAGCAAGCTTTGTTGGTTTCATGCTAGTTGGGTTCACTCTCAAGAGACCTATAGAAAAATTCATTATTTAGCAATGGAATTTAATCTTCGACCTAATTTTGATCATGATTCTATCACTCAAAAGCATCAATAAGGTTATGAAAATGATCTCAAGGACTACAAAACTCATGATAAAACTCAAGCCTTAAATCAAGAAAATTCTCATTTAGCTATCTATAAAGATCCTTTACCTAATCATCAACATATTTAAGAAAACTAAGACAAGCCCACTTCTTCCACCAATAACATAAAAAGTCTTGTTGAACCAAGTTTCGAAGAGAATGTGGTTAGCATGATTAATATGCAAAGGGTGGTGGCTTTCATCGATTCTCAACCTATCTACACCTTGCCTCCCTCTCAAACATACCATGTTATCCAAAATTATTCTCTTACTCATTTAAATGAGTTGGGGTAAGAAGATCTTATAACATTTGATGATAGTCAAACTTATTATTCTCCCTTGGATAACACATCCCATTCTATTTATACCATTCTTCCATCATCTTTTAATACCAATCATAATCAATCTTCCAATGATAATAAACCTTTTATTAACACTTCTTCTAAACTTCAAGATCAATCCAAACCAACTACTTCATCACCAAATAATTTACAATTTTTATTCTAAACCTTCTCATTTTTATTAGCATAAATTTTAATGCTCTTCGACTCCTCTTTTTGAATACCTCATTAACCATTACACACCTATATCTAACAATAATCTCATGGGTTATGATGAGTGGGATCCCATTACGGAGCTCACTAATCTCCCATCTCAAATTCCATTTATTGAGCTTATGAAGACCTCTCCCCATCATTAGAACCATATTATACAACTATTATTTGAGATGAATGTCCCTCATCCTCCCTTATCAGGACAGGAGGCAACCTTATCTAGTTTCGAGTATAGTATCTTGAAACAATGTGTAAAGATATCCATCAATGTTGATGAAACTATCGATACTTCTCTTTATTTTAAATTTACCATTGCATCTATGATTCTTGATGAGATTATGCTTTGTATAAATGATCCTCCCTTATTTATTAGCATCTAAATTAGTGATATCTAAGTTAAATGAGCATTGATTGATGAGGGTTCTATCACTTGTGTTACTTTTTTTTATTTCATTAAGACCTTTGGATATTTAGAATGTAATCTCAAGTCTACATGTAGCACCTACTAAGGATATGATAAAAGGAAAATGTCTCCTTTTGGGTGTGTGTGGCTTCCCATTACTATCCCACATGTCATCATTCATGTAAAGGTGATGATTTTTAACTTTCATCTTTCTTATAACATCTTGATTGGTAGGCCATGGACTCATCCTATTTGAGATATCACTTCTTCCACATGCCAATGCATAAAATTCCTTCATAATGGAGCCATTTACATGATTCAAGGAGATACTAACCCTT
Source organism: Torreya grandis (assembly GCA_037957365.1). Classification (NCBI taxonomy): domain Eukaryota; kingdom Viridiplantae; phylum Streptophyta; class Pinopsida; order Cupressales; family Taxaceae; genus Torreya; species Torreya grandis. The sequence continues at coordinate 1,146,538 of JARHVA010002984.1, read as the reverse complement.
TGAATTTTGAATAATTCAAAAATCATACTATTTTCAAGATTCTTACTCTTGAGTGTTTGCCTAGTGTTCTATTTCATGAGTCACAATGTTTAAATTTTACTGTCAACTCAACCAAAGTTTACAATGGAAATTTTGAGATCATTGGTAACATTCCTCCCAACCTTTTAGACTTTGATGATGATGAGCTTGATGAGATTACCTTAAAGATCAAAACTTCTGATCTCAAAACTCATCTCATCTCACACCTTCCTAATTCCTTGTAACCTCATTCTCATAAACCTATTTGTGATGACATTCATGTAGTCATATCCAAGACTAAACATTCTATTCACCATGCTTCTTCTAATGAAAAAGTTATTTCAAATTGTGTCATTGATCTTCATACACTAGATTATGATGATGGATATTCTTTAGATGATACTTTATTAGGAGGTCTTGTCTAAGCTCATAATGTTGAGATTGTGTGTTATCATTATTCTTTACTTAAGTATTTTCATGCATATTCTCATGTTCCAATATTTATATTTCTTAATTCTTGCATTTTTTCTCTTTATCATAGAATAGAGATGGTGCCAACACCTCCAATTTCTAAGGAACCCTATAGGACTATGCTCATGGATCATGCTTTGACCAGACCTTACCATTTTACTAGGTTCCCTAACTCCCATTATTAGTTCACCCCTAAGCTTAGTATAACCATACTTAGACCTTATATTGATCCCACCCCTCCCATAGTAGAACATGTGTTAAAACTAGTTATTATTTCTATTTCCACTGTTGCTGAGCCTACTCTTGCTTCTTCCACTAGTACTCCTATTACACCTAGTTCCATTCCTTCTCCATCACCACCTTCTATTGGTGATGGTTTGATTCCTTTACCTAATATGGATCCTCTACCCACCAAATGGGTTGATAATTCATCTCTTTCATCTTCCACATCTGTTACACCTTCTCTTGTGAGTGTTTCTCCTAAAAATACTCACAAGCATATATTTTGCTTCCATGGGATAGATGATCACTCTTCTAACCATATGTTGTTTCCATAGGATTAGATTAGATCTCAGTCCCTCTACCTATCCTTGTAGATGTGATATTTTCACCTATGTCTATACCAACTTGGTCTAGGTCACTACATGTGCCTGCATCAACTAGATCTACATCATTATATATGCTTGAATTATTTATTTTACTATGTCTAGATGAATAAATCTCTCATTAGATAGGGCATGCCAAGCATACCTCTCCCCTAAACCCATCTCTACTAGTGGATGCACCCTCTCTCTCTACATTTGTATCTACCTTGTGGCCTCTCCTACTTGTTTGAACCAACTTACCTCAGCTAGGGCAAATGATACACTTGGATCCTCTAGTGTTATGGGGTTATATGGCTATAGAGTCTCATCTAGGACATCATGGATCACTCCCCTAACCAAGGACCCCCATCTCTCTTCCTCATCCTTAGGTACACCTACAAAATCATACTAAATGGATGTTAAATCACTATCATATCTCACAACATCTATCTATCTATTTCCAAACCAAACCAATAAATCAATCATAATTTTCTTACCTAATTTTGTCTCAGCTCTTATGGTCTCACCATCCACATGACTACCTAGCATAGTCTTCTAATCTACATGGACTCCTAGTACCTCCTTTGTAAGTCACCTCCTCAACTTGAACCTAGCTATCATGGCCTACATCCATCTCAGGCTATGCTTGAGAAGTCTCTCTCTCATCTATCTCTCTTATGGATCCTATATTGAATTACTAAGGATGATGATGGTTTTCACTCTCTCCTCTTGCCTCCATCAATGCCATGTCCTTAGTGGTGGTGTCTCAACTCTCTATGGAGTTGATGGTGGTACATCTAGTATCTTTACCTCTACCTCCTCCTCTTTCTCTACCCCTCATCATGCCTACATAGTCCATGGTCACTCTTGATGTGGCCTCAATGTTGTTCTCATTATTAGTGGTCCAAGTCCCCTCTTCCCTCATGGCTCTCTCACATGTTGAGTCCACTATTCAAGCATGACTATCAATGTCACTAGATGAGGTAGACCCATTTGCCCTAGCATTAGTGCCACCGTATGTGGCTCTCTCCACCATGTATAGTGTCTTATCACCTCTCTACTCTCTAACACTAGTACAACTATGTTCCATCTTTCCCAAGTAGTCACTAGCTACTTATATGGTTACCATATTATGTTGGCACATCTCACCATCTATAGTACTGGCATGTGGGGCATGACCTATACTACCTAGTCCTCCCTCTATCTTCTCACTCAAAGTGACCTATCATTGACCACATCGAGCAACCCAACCAATTGATACATAAGAAATCTCTCATATATCCATGTTATCAGTAGTATGACTGGTCCCATGCTCTTATGTCTTCTAATCCACATCTTGAATATATCATAAACAAGATGGACATAAATGACATAGCCTAGATCATATAATAATACATCCTCTAACATCTTCCTACTCAAGGCTACCACGTATTATGGTACCTTACCATCTAACTCATGACAAAGCACTTGTTGTGTCACAAGGCCTATCAATGCCTTCTAGAAATCTAGAATTTAAAATATATACACATCATCCATACTCACTCTCCACCCCAAAAATATCATCTCTAAGCTTGTAGCCCACATGGCTAAGGCTATTCTCTCCTTTATGTTATCTAATATCCCTACGATCACTAGTGCTCCTACTATCAGTAGCCTGTGGATGACATGAACATCCTATAGTGTGATAGCCACCTCTATCACATCCCTATCCATCTCTTATCTGAAGGTTTTAGTCAATCATTCCTAGCATCCTAAGAACATGACTAATAGTTTAGTGTTGAAGGGGATCCTACACACATCTGATATACCTCCTAGACCTATGGTTAATAGTCTAGCTCCATCTTCATCTGTCAACCTATCTAAAAAATTTGGCAACTAAGATACACCTAACAACCTCTAAAACTACAGTCATCTATATAATCAAGAAACAACAAAGGATCTATTAGTTCCTTCATGTCATGTATATCATAATACATTCTTTATACATTCTATTTTTAATAAAAATAAGCATAATTTATTCATTTTTATCCATTTTATCCTATTTTGGTCCCTCTTGCCCTTATTTGGTCATTTCAAGCCATTATAGCCCTCTTTTAGCTTTTAGCACACTTTTTCATGTTTATTTTAGTTTCTTGGTCAACCTAGTTTGACTAAAATTTCCTTATTTTATCTTAAATTTCTTATTTTTCCACTTTTTTTCTTTTACCTAGTGTTAATTTTCCATTCTGGCCCTTATGGACCAACTGGATACTTTTTCACTAGGTCTTAGCTTGTAGATTACACTAGGTTGACCATATGGATTTTTAACCTGATTTAACCTACTAGGTCGACTTGGTTGACCTAGTTTGTTTTATGTGCTGACCTAGTATATTTTGCTAAAAATATGCATTTTTATTATTTTATCTCTATTTCCTTTAAACCCATTTCCCATCTTCCTATTTACTACCCCTAAAATCTAAATTTTGTTCATTTTTGACATATATAAATTCTTAAAATCAAATTTTCCCAAAAATTCACTTAAATCAATACAAATTTCAAAAACTGGTTTGAGATCCATAGTTGCATACCTGTAGTGCACCTACTACTTCCTCTAGGTGTCCCCCTTGTCTAGCATGTAATCCTCTCACCGTCCTAGCCTTGTTTGGTCTTAGAGTTCTATTTACTCTATTTCAAAATTAAAAATAACAAAATGACTTCTCTTTTTCCTATTTAAAACCCACTTTTTAGCAATTCAAATTCTTCAATTATTTTCCTTTAGATTCCTTGTTTTGTTCATATCTTTATTTCTACTCATCCCTTTTTTAAACCATAAAATACATTAGATTCATGGTGTTGTATATATTATTTTCCACTAATATATGCCTATATTCCAAAACTTTCAATTTTTGGCTATTTTTTGCACTAACTTCTATAGATTCACCTAGTGTGCTTTACATTAGATGCCTTCACTTTCTTGCAACCTTATTATTTATATACAATATTAAGGTAAGTTAAAGGTATGTGTTTTTCAATTATATAATTTAATTTATCTTATTTTCTTCTTACTACACTTTACTTAGCATCAACATTATGTGTTATCATGTTCTATCTATGAAGCACCATCCCATGTTATACTTATGTGACACGTGATGAGCTTCGATTGGGGCATATGTAGACACATAATATTTTCAAACTTTTATTAATTACTAAAACTTCACATCTTGTAGGAACATATCAAGTATCAATCTCTCTGAGTGCATGCCATAAGGGGTGCATTAGGAAAGGGGTGGCTAGACCATTGGTGCTTCATAAGATTGTTGTTCCTTTTGCCACTTGCCATCTACACACTTGTCTCCTAAAACCTTGAACCCTAAGATTATTTCTATCTTTCCTATCCATTCCAGTCATTATCATGGTTTATTCCTTCATTTATGCCTTGTTACCCTTTTGACCTGTTTAACACACTAGGTTGACCTAGCCAACCTAGTGTGTTTTGGGGACACTTTAGCACTTTTGGTTTGCTAGCCTCCTGACTGACCTAGCACAGACCTAGTGAGTTAGCCCAAAAACATGATAGGTCAACCCGATTGACCTAGTAAAACCTACATGTCTAAAAGTTTTTAGGTGAGATACTACTATATATACAAGGTCATTTACCACCATTTATAAGAGAGTGAATAATTAAACAAAAAAATGTGAACATACATCTACTTATTGACCATTCTACTTGATGAATAAAGCTTTAGGGTTCAATACTTTCTTTGGAGCTCCAATCTTATCTTGTGGAGAATTATTTTGGATGTTTAGGTAGGTTGTGTATCCTAGAGTTTATTTAGCTTGGTTATCCTTACAAACCACAACAATTTCTTGCAAATCACCTTGTCCAAGGGAGCTATTGAGGCTCAATAGGTTCATCTTCAAAGGTAAGTATTCCTAACTTTATTTCTCTTTTGTAAGAGTAGATAAATAATTTAGTATTCATTATTCTCTTCCATGTATTAGGATTCCATATACATTGATGTGAATATATGTCTCTTATGCATGTTTAGTTTAGTTTTTGTTTATTTATTTTGTTCAAACCCCCATTTTGTGTCACAATATTTGGTGTGTACTAGATTAATTTATTTTTTATTAGAATAGTTTACTTTATTGTTTGTTAGCATAAGTGAAAGATCAAATCATAAGACACTTTTAGGGTGGTTGTGTGATTGTGTTAGACTTTAGGCTTTGAAACCCTTCCTAGCATGATATGTTGTGATAAATGATACAAGTAATCCCCTAATTGGGTCTAGTGGATCCCCATATTGGTCATACTCCTACTTAACAAGTGTATACCCAATCTAAAGTGTAAGTGTGTTCTATATTATTCGATCCAAGATTAATTCATGTACATTATGCAATTTTGATTGCATACAAGTAGTAAATCATTATCACTACCTCTCTGATGTATACTTGAATGCACACTATAAAAATACAATGATGTACGATCAATAACATTAGCATCCATGTCCTCTAATACTGTCACTCGCCACTCACTAATTGATAAATGTAGTCTATGATAAATATCTTTTAAAGTCACAATCATCTCCCCTGTAGGAAGCCAAAAAATACATGTATCTACATTCCATCTCTGACATAAGGTAGTCATCAAATATCAATCCCACTACACTATACCTAGGTCACACACATGACCCAACTCTACCCTATCCATAACCACTCTCTCATCAGTAGATAATGGTAGCAGCTTCAGTGTCTCCATCACCTAGCCCTTGTAGAAATCTTTCATCCATACCTTGCCCTATAAAACACTAAAAACAAGACATATATCAGTCAACAATACCAAATCAAAAGCCAAAATAGAAAAATAGTGAACAAAAAATCAATATAATCAAAAAATTATGCCTTTAGGATAATAGTGCTAGATACAAGACAATAATGTTGGATAGGAGCACTAAAACCTGGACAAGAGTGTTGAACCTTGGATAAGAACATCAAAAACAAATTTTTTTCCTAGACTAATTTTAAGAGCTCAAAAACACCGAAATAGGACAAAAATATGACAAACACCAAGCAATTGAGTTGCTTACTAGGGTCACATCACCACCAACCTAAACTTGGGCTTCTAACTACTTGAACTAGGTTATGATAGGTGCTCATCTCCTCAGCATTTTTTTCACTCTAGAGCTCAAAATCTCAACCTAGTCAATACATAAATGAATCAAGAATCAATCCAATTTCCTATATTAACCAAATTTTTCATTTAAAAAAATACCATTTTTCCCATAACTCTAACCCTGTGACTCCATTTTACAAACCATTTCCTTCCACAAAATCATGACAATGATACCTTTCAAGCTTCACTCTCTTACTACATTATTTGCCTACTATGGCATAGACATTTATATATTTATCTTATACCTAGACACACACACCTTGGTCATCACCAATAAAAAATGTGTTCCAATCTCAAACAACATAATCAAAGCAATCCAATAACCTTTCAAGCTATTCACAACATACCAACCTTGTTTCTATTACTACACCACTAATCATCACTTTTGGCTCGACCTCCTCTATCATAGATTTCGTCTCTCTGCCCAAAAGGGGGAATCATTAATACTATCTCTATTTCTACACTTAACCAACATACACATACATTCTCATAAGTAGATGCACCATGGTTCTTACACATCTAATATTCAAATTATCAGATTTAGTTTAGATCAATCAAGATATATAGTGATTTAGATTATGTGGCTCACTCAACATTACTCAAGACATTCAGAGGCATATACCTTTACTTTTCAAATACATAGACTATTAAGATATAATGGCTTAAATTATATGGATTCACAGTGATTTTAGTACATATACAAACTCATATACTAAATTTGAGGGCATGTACATACTACATATCTCACACATACAAGCTCCATATAACATGACATAGTTTACAAAATTAGATAGTAGACTATAGACATATGTAGAGCATAATGTTTTGGGTCTCAAATTTTACACATAAGGCATGGTAAGATATGTCATATCACATGTGGTTATACATATTACCAGATTATATATATGCATCACTCACATACCAGATTTAGGGGCATGGCTCAAATGTTCATGTTTTTCATCACTCAAGATTATACAGATGGAATGGAAAGAAATGTCATTCTCTTCTTGCATATTAACCCAAATTTTATATTACACCTAGCTATACCCAAGTTGTCACCAGATTGGATCACACAACCATCTATAGTGGTTGGTCCATTGTATTAATCAGATCTAGACTACATGAGTTTATGTACGATAGAGGATAGAAATTGGTTTTGGGCCTCCAAGAATTTCTCAGTTATAGTTTAGATATTCAGAGTGGGGCCATGAAAACTTTTGATCTTCAAATCATATAGATTTTTATACACATTTTAGATTACATGAGTTTATATGGGACAAATGACAAACATTGGTTTTGGGCCTCTGAGCATTCCTCATCTTTAATCAGATTCAACATAAGGGGCAAGTATTTCCATCCTTCTCCATGATACATAGATTCCATATTTAAATTCAATAAGGGGCATCCACTCCATGGATTCATTCTCTCTCTAGGCACTATTCATCTCTCCATCCACTTCCCTATCTAGGAAGTGCATTGGATCCTTGCAGCACATTCACCTCCACATAAGTAAGTTTAGGTACATATTTTATTTTTATTTCTTTTACTCTAGTATTTCATTTCATTACATCACTAGAATAAAAGTGGTGGAATTTATACACCCTAAATTGATCAATCAACCACACATATCATATCTTTTCATAGGAGACTCTGAGTAGAGAATATGAGCCTTATTCACACTAGCCATGTCTTTATTTTTTCTTATCTTGGTCTTATTTCTTTCTTTTGTCATCTCTTTCCCATTAACAATCATTTGGGACCTTTTTACCATTGATTGCACCACATCCAAACAATATTCCCCATGTTAATCCTATTCCCCTAGGTCTTGAGCCTGTAGGCAAGAGTGCCATAATTAGACTATAGTGCCAGACATAGAAATGTCCCATTTTTGGCACTCTTGTCCTTTTATATTTTGAGTCCCAATAGTCATTTGTCTTTGCTTAACAAATCCTTAACCCTTCTTATCCCCTCCCTTAAGTTTTGTTTACCTTTTTGATGTCAGCTAATGTGAATAAAGATCCCAAATTCAAAATAAAGAGTTTCCTATATAAAGGACATCACAAGGAATTTTATATCTAGCACTTACTACTTTGGCACACTAAGTAATTAAAAATTAGTCAATAGTATAACTAAGAATTCTGCATCACACATAGATTTTCATGCTTAATCAAGGAAGGGCCTAGGTAAAAGTTTATTCTTGCATCTACCATGCATGTTTCCTAAGGGAGAACTACATTTTATTTGAGACCCTAGTCTGAGGGTTAATGTAGGTAGCGATCATGATAACAAGGGTTCTAGATCATGTGATTATACTTCCCCTAACCCAATTTGTTTCTTTTGCATTTGATACATTTTTTTGTGTGTGTAAATAAACCTAGGGCTTGAGAAGAAAATAGATTATATAGTGGTACATATAGGTGATCATGGAGAAATAAGTACACCTACAAGACCTAAAAACTAGACTGTACCAAAATCTAGAACCATAAATTGATTTGGACAACAGTGTTAAAACTAGACTATAGCATCATACACCAAAGTGTCCACTTTTTGGTGCTCCTATCCTTTCACCAAAAAAAAGCTAGATTTAGGTTTTTGACATCTTCCCAGTCTTACACAATATTTTTTAGCCTTCGCATCAACCATCTCAACCTATTTTTATAGATAAGTCATATCCTTTACCCATGTAATTATTTTGATTAGTTTGATTTAAATATATGTTTTAATATACTTGATTATATATTACCCCTTAATCCAGCCCCTTTATTATTTAGGAACTAAACCCTAGTTTCCTAAAAATAATAAAATAATAGATGACTAATAGTCTATAATGAAAGTTTTCTTGAAATAGAAGCCTATTTACATCACCTTCTCATGATGAATTAATCACTCTCATAGTTCAAGACATTGTCCCTATGCTTAGGCTACATGATTGAAATAATAAGACCTATCCATTACTCAAGATACCCACCAAGATATGAATTTTGTATATGAACAAATACCTTATTCAAAGAAAATAAGGTAACATGTTTCTCTATGTAACTTTCTTAATTTGTAAACCTTGAACTTAGAATTGACTACATAAAAAGACCTCACAGTTTTCACAATGACCTTATCCATATTCTTAGACCTTAATTAAGGTCTCAAAATTGATTCAACACATGTATTTCAAAATTCCTATGTCTTTTGTTGGAGCTACATGTAAGTACTATTATAGACCATCTATAAGTGAAAATATGATAAATGACTATGTGCAATGAATTAGGATCCAAAACCAACTATTTGAAAGGCTCAACCTCACTATCTTCAGTTTGGAAATGTCCTCAATGTAATAAAACCTTTATGTATCATCATCATATCTAGTCAAGGCTTGGTTTCACCTGACTGTAGGTGACTGCTATATAAAAAATAACTGTGTGCATGTATTGGTCTCTTCACTCCACTTAGAACAATCCTTAGACAATAGCTTCATAAGGATAAATAGTTACCATGAAATATGAGAGTGGAAACATTATTACATATCTATTTTGATGCCACTATAGGAGGGTGATATTTACAAGAGTGAAAATATTATCTATAGATTGTCAATAGAGTCTTCCTAGAAAACTAAGATAGTTCAAGCCAATTATTTGACTTCCAAACGTGAAAAAATGATTTATAACCATGTGAGAAGAATGGTAAAAATCTATAAGAACATGTACACAACTCGAACTACTCATACTAATCCAAACAGAGAAAGAAACTAAAGGGTATGGGAATGAACAAGTAGAAAAAAGTCACTAGCATTATAAGTAATGTTTTATAGAGCATAAAAAACCAATCCTCACTATTTACAGGGATTTTAAGTAGACAAATATATCTATCATCCTTGAAAATAATTTTCCCCAACTCACCTCCTCCTATCTTTGCCATGAAAAGATCAGTTGACCATTTCTGCTTGTCTAGGAGAATGATGGAAAGATAAAATGATTTTTTGCCATTTTGGATCTTATCAAAGCTACCCAAGTGTGGAATTGAGTTTAGTTAATTTAAAATTAACTTTATAAGTACTCCCACATGCCAAAGCTACTACCTAAGTTTTACAACAACTAAAAACTACCTTTTTCAATAGTTTTCTTGTTTTCAACATAACACCTACAACTATCTGTTCAAAATTGACATCTCTAACATGTTACTAACATATAAAATGTTATAAAAAATCTTGAAATGTTTATCCTCTCATGTAAACTATATAAATCTATTTAATAACCCCAAGAGTGACCCCTAGATGACATAAGACCAACTAAGGACTAAAAAGGAAAATGATCAAGGCTAAAGACAAATTAAATGACCTCACTAAGACCATGGAACAAAATTAACACCCTATTAAACCCCTATAAAAATATTTAAACTATAGGGGGTTATGGTTATATTATTCAACATTTTTGTGATTTCTTAGGGGTGGCTAGCTAGCTATGTCAAAGACTAGTAGCCTACTCCTATTTATTGGGATATAGAGTCAGATATAAACTTTATGGACATTGAATTGCTTTTTAAACCACACAAAATAATAGAAAACAAACCCAAAAGACAACACACTAAATAAAACACACTTGTGTTCTCAAGAACACTTAGGAAAAACTCACACAACATAAGAAAAAACACACACTTACCTTAATATGTACATAACTAACCTTCATCTAATCAATAGTATGGATTCAAGTGGATCCCATTTACATGGGATATGTAAATCCTCCCCATTCATTTTTTCCAATTTAAATGATTTTTTTTTCTTGTATTTGATGATGATGTATGGCCCACTCTATAAAGTATCAAATTTGGTATGTCTTCTTGGATTTTTCTCTATCTTAATCCCACTTTAGTACTATGCCAACATCTTAGCAGAATCTTGGAGTTGATTTCCTATCAAAGGACATATTAATTATCAATTGATGATGCTTCATATCTTTTTGATAATTGTATCTAGTCTCTTACAAATCCATCAACTCTATCAACCTCACCTCCATTGTAATGTTTTCAAGAAACTCTGACTGATGTGTCAGCTCTAAGGTAGACAACTCTTGGGATATGGATAACCTAGATTATCTCCCATAGACAAAAATAAAGGGAGAGTTCCCTATTGAAATTTTAGGATTTATTCTATCAACCCATATGGATTTCTTCAATTTAGTGTACCAAGGTCTTTAATTATTCTCCAAGGTTTTCTTAATAATTATGATTGGGTTCTTGTTAGTAGACTCAACCAAGACATTACCTTGAGGGTAATGGTTAGATGATGTAATCAAGTATATACCAGTATTAATTTCCTAATAATTTTCTTGAGTACCCATGAAATCAAGTGCACTATCTAAAATGATGGTAGAAAGAGTTTTAAACATTGTTGTAATGCTCTCATAGAACTCCAAGATAACACTCTCATTAGCATCCTTCAGTGCAACTACTTGAACCCACCTTATGAAGTAATCAATTTCCATGAGGATACACTTGTGACCAACACTTTATGGAGTATTTATAATACCAATTAAGTCAAGACCCCATTGCATGAAGGGTTGATCTAATTGAATAGGACTCAAAGAGAAAACTGCAAGATTTTCTTTTCCTATAAATAAATCACATTATACACACCTTCTCACCAAAGCAAAAAAATATTTGAAGAGGCTAGACCAATATTATCCTTCCCTCATGATATTTTTAGCTATGGTTATTGGGAAGAAATGACCTCCTATTTTTTCATCATGAAACTTTATAAGCAACACTCTAAATTGGTCATTGTCAAAGCATCTCAATAATACATCATTAATATCTCTTCTAAAAATTACACCATATACAAGATAATAAGGAATAACTTAAAATATAAAATACCTTATTTTATATCTACTCAAATAATTAGGGCACTCACCAATTAGAATAAATTTGATGATGTCTTATGTCTAATTTTATAGAGGTATGGGATCAGCTAGTTAGGAACAATCTTGATTGACCAAAACTTCTTCTTTTGGCTCATGAAGGACTAAAGCTAAGTGTTCACAAATACCCTTACCTCTTATCAACTTTTTCACTTTGATTTCAACATCATATTCCATTACCTTTTTAATCCACCCGCCCTCTTTTCATCAATGTTTTTTCTCAAAAGGAACTCTTTGGTGTTAGGAAGAGAAACCATGATGTAGATCCTATAGTTTGAAACCATATGCCTAATTTTTTTGAGCCCTCTTAAAATAGAAAGTAATTGTTTCTCCACAAATGTATACTTAACCTCATAATCTTCCAAACCTTAAAAAAATAATGCAATTGGTTGTTCAACACCTTCATCATTCTTTTGCATTAGCATAACTAAGATTGTAATAAGGTTAACAAATGAATACAACATGAAATATTTATAAAATTTAGGGTTTACAAGAGTGGGAGCTTGTGTAATTTATTTTTTTATAGATTTAAAACTATTCTTACCCTATTTATTCCAAGATAAAACTTGATTCTTCTTGATCATGGCTATGATAGGATTCATTAAAGATGAAAAACTAGGTATGAACCTTCTCAAAAAGTTTATCTTGCCTAGAAAACTTTGGATTCTTTTCTTGTGTAAGGGTAATGAAAGGTCTATAATAGCCTTGAAACTTTTAGGGTCAGTGTTTAGACCATTTTTATAAATAATGTGTCTTAGGAGCCTACATTTATAGATAAAAAATATGCACTTTTATGGGTTTAGAGATACTCCATACTCCCTACACCTTTCAAACACTTGAATTAGGTGTTTTATATGCTCATTTTTATCCTTAGAGAACACAATTACATCACACACACACACACACACACACACACACACACACACACACACACACACACACACACACACACACACACACACACACACACTAACAACATCTCATTAATTAGACCTTTGAAAGCCATGTCCATTTCCTTTTCAAAGTTGGCCCCAACATTTGACAATCAAAAGAACATCTTCCTATAAGCAAAAGTCCCTCATTTTTTAGTAAATTTTGTATTGAAATGATCATCTTCATTAACCAAAATTTGATTATAATAATAATATCCATCTAAGAGTGAGAAATGTTAGGAACCTAAAATAACTTGTAAAATATGTTCCATGTGGGGTAAAAGATAGTGGTATTTGAGTGATAACCCATTAAGATATCTAAAATCCACACAAAGTGTTATTTATCCATTCTTATTTATAATAGGCATAAGGTTAGATACCCAAGTTAAATGCTTGATAGGGAAAATTATCTTAGATTCAAGGAGCTTGGTGAGTTCCAACCTCATGATTTGTTCAACTTGGGATTGATAGGCCTTTATTTTTGCCTAACCAGGTTAACTCCAAGTTATAATTTGATGGTATGGTGGGATAGGATAGGATCAAACCCATTTATTTATTTATATTCCCAAGTAAATATATCATATAACTCCCTACACAAATTAATGAATGCTTATTTCTTTTGATGTAGAGCATACCTTGCCTTGTTTGAGGAGTTTGTCTTTAAAGATCAAGAACTTTTCATAGTTATCCTCCTTTGTATACATAATCACCTTTTCCTTATTTATTTGATCTCTTCATTAAAGATAATTTATAAATTCACCAATCCTTTAGGTATCTTTTTTTCCTCAATTGTACAATCTGATTCTCAAACTGATCATGAAACCTTTTTTGGTTTCTTGAAGAGAACTCATCTTCATTTTATAGGAAATGTACAATGTGTTTATCACTATAAAAAACTTTCCAAGAGACTTAATTATAATATATGGAAGGTCTTATAATTAGCTTTATGTGAGATTGTTTTCCTTGTTCTTTTATGGTATTAGGTGTATCAAATTATGATCCTATAGCAGCTAGTCGGTCAGCATGCTTATTTTTCTCCCTTGGGATTAATTATATGTTAAATGCATTGAAGTCTTGAAGTAAATATCATACCTATGATTATAGGATTTAATCAAAGGGTTATTTGTAGCAATCAAAATACTAATTTGATGTAAAATTAGTTTAGTATCTCCATATACTTGTACATTCTTTATTGCTTGTCTATTTGCTCATTAAAGGCCATGAATCAAACCTTCATACTCAGCCACATTATAGGTACAAATGAAATGAAACATATATGAAGAACAATAGTATTTTTTGGATGGGGAAACTAAAATAACACTAGTTCCTTCACTAATCTTACTCCTTGAGTAATCAAAAAACATCTTCCACATCCCATCATTCTCACCTTCTTCCTTGGTGAGTGAAGGTATTGACATTTCTTCTTCATGTAAGCAATATACACCCAAATCCATTTCTTTGATGAGGAAATAAAGATCATGGTAAAATGTGTTAGTACCATACTTAGCTATGAAAATATCAGACATGCCTTCAATCTTGGAGGATGACCTATATTCTATAAAATGTTCTTATTGATCATTAATGGTATAATTTATATAAGAGCTTGCTTCCACATATGGCTCAATATGAAACTTAGCCAACGATTATGTTCTAATGGTTACCTTTGATACATAAATTTTATAAATTCCAAGAAGGACCAATAAGATAAGAAATATACTCCTATCTTGGATGTGCAATCCATTGAAAGGTAGATAGCAAAGTGGGCAGGAATATCAACAACCACTATATCTTGAAGAATTGGGAAGCTAGGACAATCACACAAGAAAAATATCAATCCTTTGATGAGTCCCACTAAATTAGATGGTGTCCCATAAATTTTTATCACTCCTTTATTATATGGTTCATATTGCAAACCCAATTTATCTACCATAAGCTTGGGCATCACTGAAGTACTAGCTCCACTATCCACTATGCAATTATGAACAAGTTTGTCTCTCATAATGAGAGTGAGGTAAAAGGGTGGAGGTTTTTTAGATTTGGAAGAGGTTTCAACTATATGAGTGGGATAATTAGTGATTGAATCATTACCATGACTTGATGGTTAAGTACTAAGGTGATTTTGAGATAGCTATTCTTGAAGCTCTTTTTTATCATACTTGTGAAGCACATCCCAAAGAGAGATACTAGCTTTGACATTATTCAAAGAATCAATGATGTTTAGAGTATGGAATATTTTTATTAAATTATTTATGGTAAGGAGGTGTTTGGATCTTCAGACATTGGATCAATTTGAGTAACCCTTATAATATTTTTATTTGGATAAGGTGTAGAAGTTGTAGGGACTGTCACACTTGGACTCACAACTTGTTGCCTTGTAAAAGGGTTATTTGAACTTGTATTAACACCATGGGAATATCATAAGCATTATTATTTTATATATTATTGTCTATAATTTAGTAATTTTGATTGATAACATAATTATCTTCAAATAAAAATTTAGTAAAACTCACCCCTTGAGGCTGCCATCCTTCACTTGCTTGCATGAGACTGTCATTTTTTGCTAACAAGTGAGGAGTAACCCCTCCTTGGGATACCAAATATTTCTCCCCAATTTCATTAGATCCATGAATTTTCCTTGATTTCATTCTTATCTTTTGACCAAGTTACTATGAATTGATACCATGGCTCTTATGTTGGAGGTGGAAGTTGGATTGTATGCATTAGCTGGTCTATTAAAGTTAGGTTATCCTTGCCCTCTACCTTGATCATATTGATGAGGTGGGAACCTATTTCCTTGTTAAAAATAAGGCTATGTGGTTTGATACACTCCATACTATAGATTAAGTTACCTAACTTGAGCTTCTAAGGCCTTAGACCTTACCTCCCAATCAATATTATGTTCTACCTTCTTAGGGGTAGTTCTAGACTTAGTATTTACATTAGTGACTTGAGCGACACTTGGCATATTAATAGACATGTTTGGTAATAGGTGCATCGAGAATTTTATCAAAAAATTTCTACCTTATATTAGTCCATTCTCAGATCTAATGGTAAGCTCATATGCTTTAGTTAAGGTGTAACCACCCATGGACTACAACATAATGGCTAAGTCAGTACTAATAGATCTTAGATATGTGGGAAACAAAAAGATTGTAGGTGGTCTGATGGGAGGAGGTATATTATGCCAATTCCTTTGGAATCTCTCATTAAAGTCATGTATATTCTCCTTAGGGGCTCTTTGAATCATATTAAGCTGGTGGATCAGTGATGAGTGATCACTTTTGTCTTCAAACCTTGATGTTAATAACTCTCTAAAATCATCCCAATTTGTGATATAACCTCTAAAAAATGTCATATACCAGTTAAGTTCTTTCCCTCTAAGGGACATGGTAAGTAATCTAATAGAAATATTGACTTCAGTGATAGTGTGAAAACTACAAAAGTTTAAGATATCCCTAATATGCTCACTAGGAGTGACATGACCTTCACCATTGAATGTGGAGACACTTTTGGTAGCATTAGGGGGTATATCATCATATGCATTGAGATGGATGGGATTTTCAGTGTTAAATTATGGGAAGACATGTTATCTAGCCATGTTTTCCTCAAGTTCCTCTTCACTTTCTTGATCTTCTTGGCTTGTAAAGTCCTCTTGTTCTTCAAAGGTTAAGATAGGCTGAGGATGTTAAACTCGCTGAGGGGGGGGGGTTTATGAGATTGAAAACTCTATTAGAAGATGAACTAGTAAGGACCATGAAGTATGAACATAAGAATTGATAAAAAAAAATTGTCTACAACTAGATATTACCTTGAATGGATTTTCCAAATGTTGAGTAGAACACCATATGCAGTTGTGATGTTGTCAAGACTAACATACACCTTGAAAAGATGTCTTTAGGATAAAGGTCCCACAAGGAATGACATAACTATTGTCACTAAATATTTCACCCTAGATTTAGTTTTTCAATCTTAATCTAAGATTTGGGTAGCATTAGAATATCTCTAGGCTTGTGGGTTGCCTATATAATAGAGGTAGACCTATAGGTTTAAGGGCTAGCACCCTAGATTGATACTTAAGTGCTTATCACCTACATTGACTATTTTCTTGTGTGAAAAGGGATAAAAGTGACATGAAAATAACCTATAATAATAAGGTGATACACCAAATTGATATCCACTAGACTACCATGATCTGCACTATGAAATATTGTTCACAAGACTGGCTTCAAACTTCTATGGTACTCCAACATAAGTATTTCAAACATGAAGGTGATATGTACTATACTTCCCAAGGTGAAAGGATAAAAGGTATAATATTAGACAATAATTAAAATTTAAATAATTAAAGATAAACAAAGACATTGAATACACTCCATGTGACTTGTTAGAGAATGAATTTCTTACACATAATATGAGAGAGTAAGATGAATGGAAGTCTAGATGATTAACACTTATCATTCAAATTTTACATTACTCTACACACTTAGACAAATAATTTTAAAACCAAAACTAGCTTCAAATATTTATTCAAAGAAAAATATTAGTATTCAAACTAGTATGGCTCCACCATATTAGACATGGATTAGATTACAAGAGCCAAAATGGATTACATTTATAGAGTGTGTGATAAGAGAGAGAAGAAAAAGAGCTCAAAGGTCACAAGAACAAGTGTCATGTGATTAATAAAAATTAAATTATAAGAGAATTAAGTGGAGAACATAGATCTAGAATGTATTCTTGGACAAATGTCCATATAAAGCATAAAAACTCTTCAAACTGGCATATGGTCCTCAAATAACCTTCTTGAAAACTGTCTTCATGATGAGGAATCTTTTGACTACTAAATTTTTTAAAAAGGTAGAGTTGATAAATTTTCACTATCTTAAGGTGTTTATAAACATGAAATGATAGTCATCATATGCATCCCTAACTTCTAGCCATATTTTGGACACTTATACTCACCATCTATAGTCACTCATTGGTCTTCTAAACCTCATTCTTTAAATTTATCATCCAAGAATCCTTTAGTTTCCAAAAATAATCCATGGAAGAGGTGTTAATACACCTTTATAGAGTCCCTCTATCTTTTACTCCATGGTTTAGACCTTAAAAATATCCAAGAATAAACTTATCCTCTTCTCACTAAGCAACCACTCTTCATTCTCATGTCTAAGACTGCCTAAGATGAATGAGTTTTTAAAAGTGTTTATATGATTTTCTAAGGTAATAAATGAATATGGAGAATTGGATTAAGTCTCTACAGACCTCCCCTAATGAATCTCACCTATTTATTCTACTTTGTACCTATAAAACACATAAAAACTTAAAAAAAACCCTATTTTAGACTTGTTCATACAAGTACGGTATATACCAAGTAGGTGTTATGGAGCATGATAGACTCATAAAAAATTAAAAAAACCATTTATATTCCATATAAACACATTTGAATGCATCTCCATCAGTATTTCCTCCATTGGGTTGAAACTAAGGGTTTAAGAGGGTTTGGATTGTTAAGGAGTGTTAATAAAATATTGATGTCTAACATCCCAAAAAATTCCAAAAATATTGAGTATGGGACCCTCCATAATTAACCCTAGATATTTAAGGTCCCATGATTGGTGTTCATATAGGTGTGAGCAAGATAAATTAGCTTATTAAGCTTTAAAATGCATTCTAGACACCTCTGTGATTGAAAAGGGTCAAAATGACCAACTTGTGTTGTCTCTCTATAGATTGATGATTCTAATTCATCCTAAAATTCCTCTTAAAGGTCATCCAATGGATAGGAATGATCATTTAGTCTTATAATTGAGATTAGGCCCTTGAAGGGCTTAGGCCTAGTTGGGTATGACTATGTGTTTAACCCATATGAGAGTTTTAAATGCATGTAAGGTATTTCATATCCTTTTTCATGTTCAAAAAATCATTACACATCATTTTTAAATGTTTCAATAATTTACAACTCATCCTATTACCATTCACTCACCCAACCTACAAGATGGTCTATCTGGGAGTACCCTATGTCTAAGACAAAACATAAAGAATCTCCCCTATTTTCTTAGTCAAAGTGAATCTATTAGATTTTATCTTGGGTCATGGGGAACCTTTAAACCAGATTACAAGGCCTACTCACCTCTGCAAGGCTCTCAATATTACAATTCTTCAAAACACTTTCAGGAATGATGACTCTCTGTAGGGTTTAGGAATCTCAAGCCTATGACTATAGGTTGGTCTAATTTTTCCTATTTAATTAATCTAATAAACATGTTAAATTTAAGCTGCCTCTATTAGAGTGATATCCACATGTTAAAATCATTATACAACTCTATTTACCTCCCAACTTGTACTCTTCACTAACCTAGACTAGTTTGCAGACTAAGTGATTATGTCATCCACTCAAGAAAAGGAGATTATTACAGGTATATTTCCATGATATAACCTTGTATCTCTTTCCAAGGTTCTCCTTGAAATCATTGACCTCAAGTCACACTTGTTTGAACTCATTCATGTCTAGATACTTGCCTTTCTCCACTAACATATGTTAGTCTGTCTATTATAGCAAGATGTTAGTGCACTCCTTAGATAAATGAAACTCCTATAGGTGATATTCAAATCTTAAACTTTGTATTTCATACCCTAATATCCTTTCAAGTTCATTAAGACATTTAAAAATAGAAATTCACTATGCCTATATGGT
Organism: Torreya grandis; assembly: GCA_037957365.1. NCBI lineage: Eukaryota > Viridiplantae > Streptophyta > Pinopsida > Cupressales > Taxaceae > Torreya > Torreya grandis. The sequence goes on along the minus strand of JARHVA010002984.1, from coordinate 1,126,781 downwards.
TTTAAACTTCTAGTTTCTCATTATCAACCTTATAAGTCTATAGTTAGCTTGTAGATGATAATTTTGAGAACAAAAGGCCCCCTATATATGTTAACCTATGTCTAATCACTATTACCCAATCCATTAGATTAATATTGAGGTCATTAATCATATATTATTCAAATAAAGTCAATTATGTTGAAGGTATGCTTCCATTATGTCATATTGCATTAAAATATCACTTAGGCTTCAAAAGTACTGAAGATGATTGTAATGTACAGTGAAAGTTTGCTTAAAATGGAAGCCTATTTAAATCACTTTATCATGACCAATCAATCACTCTTTTAGTTTAAGTCATTGGCCCTATGATTGTGATCTATGAGTGAAATCAAAATACCTGTCCATTTCTCAAGATACCTACCAAGATATGACTTTTGTATATGAGCAAATATCTTATTTAGAGAAAATAAGGTAACATTTCTCTCTTTGCAACTTTCTCAATTTGTAAACCTTGAACTCAGAATTGAATACATAAAATACCTCACATTGTCACAATGACATTCTACATATTCTTATACCTTAATGAAGATCTCAAATGAGTTCAACATCTATATTTCAACATTTTATATCCTCTATTGGAGATACCTATAGGTGATACTGTAGACTGTCTGTAAGTGAAATAATGATATATGATTTTGTAAAATGAATTAGGATCCAAAAATAAATGTTTGAAAGGCTTAATCTCACTATCTTCACTTTTTAAACCTCCTCATAGTATTTAAACCTTCATGTATCATCATCATGGCTATTCAAGGCTTGGTTTCACTTGATTGTAGGTGATTACTATAAGAAACTATGTATATGTATTGGTCTCTTCACTCTAATTAAAATAATCCTTATACCATACATTTATAAGTAAAAATGGTTACCATGTAATATGAGAGTGGAAACAAAATTCCATATTTGTTTTGAAGCCACTACAGGAAGGTGATCTTTGTAAGAGTGAAAATATTGTCTGTAGACTGTCAATGGAGTCATCCTAGCAAATTGAGATAGTTCATGCCAATTATTTGACTTTAAAATGTGAAAACATGACTAATAACCATGTGATAATAATTTTAACTCTTTCTAAAAACATTTACACAAATTTAATTGGTCAAACTAATCGAAACAAAGAAGGAAACTAGAGGGTATGGGAATGAGCAGGCAAAAAAGAGACACTAGCATTCTAAGAAATGATTTATAGATAAAAATAAACCAATCCTCTAAATTTTTAAATGGTTTTAAATAATAAAAATAATTATATCATCCTTTAAAATCATTTCTCCCAACTTATCTCCTCCTATCTGTACCATGTAAAGACTAGTTGACCATTTCTACTTGTCTAGGAGAGTGATGAAAGGACAAAATGATTTTTGGCAATTTTTGATATTTTAAAAGATGAAAAAGCATGGAATTTAGTTTAGGGTATTTTAATAGTGAATTTATAAGTCATAATACATGCAAAGGCTACTACACAAGTTATACAACAATTAAAAATTGCTCTTTTTAGTAGTTTTCTTATTTTCAACATAACACCTACAACTATCAGTTCAAAACTAACATCTATAACATGTTACTAACATATAGGATGTTAGATTATCTCTTTAAATTTTTATACTCCCATGTAAACCATAAAAATCTATTTAATGGTACCAAGAGTGACCCCTAGATGACATAAGACCAACTAAGGACTAAAAATGGAAATTATCAAGGCTAAAGACACATTAAATGACCTCACTAGGACCATGAAACATAATTCAAACCCTAGTAGACCCATATAACAAGCCTTTAACTATAGGGGGTTGACATAATTTGACTTTTGATTAAATTAGTCAACTCTTACCTTACACCATAACATGAACATGCCTAGAGCTAGGAGTCCTACTTGGGGTTGCCTTGGGCCATCACTTGATGATGACAAAAGGTTGGGAGGTGATACCACCTTCTATTATACAAAGTTTCACTTGGAGTGAAGAGAAGATCATGATCAACTGTATTCTACTTGTGTTTTTTTTCTTTCTATAACTGGTTAGAATCCAAAGATTAATTATTCTCAACTAAAATTATTGTCATTATGTATTAATGATTGATTATGGGTTGAGTGTGAGCCACTATTTCTATTAAGATACCAACTAAATGTTCTATTTATTATTGTATATACCTATTTCATAGTCTACTTAATATTCATGATTAATAAAATCTTTGTGGATTCTTGCATATTCATGACTGAGCTTGGCTAAGCTAATGGCCTTAATACATATATTATATCTCCAGTTGAATATTCTATGGTTTTCTTGTGTAATGTATCTTGAGATGTTATAATAACTCATGTCTAGATGATTCAATGTGAAAGACACATTTTAATTATTAAGGCAAGTAAGTATTCTTCCTATGCTTTTGATAATAAAGAGAACTTGTGTTTTACTTATATGAATTTGGGTATATAAACCCATTCATGATATGGCTTAAAGTCAGCCAGTAAAGATTTGGTTGGTCAACCTTTGCTAAGGTATAAGCTAAGAAAGATAAAATATTTAAAAACTCTTAGAAGGAGTGTCATGGAAAACCTCAATGAGATTTGGCTATGGATCTTCCTGCTAGAATCTTTTGACTTTAGGAGCAACACTCCCTAGAATGTATGACCCTCTTTAATATAATGAGATGTGCTCTTTACTGTGTTAAATATTCATAATAATAAACCTTAAATGGATATCAAAGGGGTATCATTACCCTATATTATTTTATTTCTATCAAGGTTTATACCTACCCATGTGAGGGATAAACCTAATTAAATAAATTAAGGAATGCTATGTGAAAATGAGTATGGATGTTACTGTTGGTGTTTTAGATTTGCACCATAGCTGACAAGAGGATTGTTTAGGTCCTCTTACTCAAATCTAGACCAACATGGGATTGATCCTAGGCTATGGATATCCTAATAATATATCACACCTTTGGAGAAGGTTGGCTTCCTTTTGGATCTACCACCTATACTAAACCTAAACTAACACTTGCTTGGAAAATGGAGAGAGATTTTAATAATAATTTGTGAAAGAATGTAAAAGAGGTGATGCACCAATGATTTATTTGATCACTAAAACTCACACAAGACACACTATAGGATTCATTCAACACTGTAAAAAATCACTCACATGAATATTTCATAAGAAGGCATGAACCAGATATTAATCTACTATGGCAGGGTAATTATCCACTTCTAAAACTAACCAATAGACCATATATACAATTATAATGACCTGTGAGGATTACCAAAGTAGATCATGAAGGTGAAAAATTTTAGATAGAGGAAAGGAAAACTTACATTCACATAACCAATCAATGAAATCATAAGACACACTTCAATTTAACTGCAAAAGGAGGAATTTAGTCTCTATTATGTCAAATAGGTGTTATAGTACAAATCTTGCCATAGTTTTGTCACACAAAAAAGAGGGATCTATTTCAAGGATTAAAAGCCTGTATCTATAGAAAAGAGAAAGAGAGAAAGAGATTTGCATTGAAATAATCCCAACCACTTTTGATGGATTAACACCAATTTGAGGATGTTAAGTCATGATTTTATCAAGAAAGAAGGTCCTCGTAAAATAATTGAATGCTCCATTGATCTTTATCCAACCACCAAGTGACTTTTTTGGGACTCAATGCCATCTTTTAGTTGATATATTCATAAAGACCGACTCTTCATGCCTTAGAACTGATAGAGCCATGTCACTCTATAGATTAAAAACCAATGTTATTATTGGTTGTCTTGTAGCTATCATGGTAATTAGATGAAGTTTACCAATTATTTGATCTTGGTTTGACAAAAATTGCCAACCCTTATATTTTAAGCCCTAAAAGGACTTATCTCACCTCTACTAATCTTTGATGGTGGAGTTTGATATTGAAATATTCTCCCTAGTTTGATTTTGGACTTTATTCAAATTTGGCCCCTTTATTTTTACCTTACTTAGGTCAAAGAATGCCATGTTGACTTCTATAAAAAATGTTTGAGCTCACCTTTGTTTGATTAGCTATCAAAAACTAACTTATGCTATTGATATTTTGACCCATCTCTCACCATTAATCTTTATTAGTACAATCAATCAAGAGATATAAATCCTACCTTTGACTTGTCAACTCTATTTGAGCTAGTGCCACTTGGTAGCCCATGTTTGCACTTAAGATCCACTATTAGTCTGCTTGCTTTACGTGCTTACACTATGTGGTGGCTTCTTAATCTCTTTGATCTTTTAATTTTTTTTAGATCTAAATCTATGATTGAAAGTGAGTCATTAGATCTACTTGGACCCACTATTGTGTTAGTCACCACTCACCATTGGATCTTTTGGATGATTAAATACCATCTATTAATCTTGAATTTTTGAAATCAAATGGCTACTTCATGAGGATTTACTTTGGTGTCCATATTATTGTATTTGACATCTGTACAAATGTATTTGATATCCACATGATCATCTATGAGATATTTGAAATATAACAACTATTTTCCTTAGCCTTAATTTGACATTTGTGCGAATGTCATTTGGCATTCATGCAAATGTATTTAATGTCTACATGATCATGAATATTTGGACCCTAATGGATGATTATTGAGATTGAAATTTCAAGTTTGTGTGAATGTATTTGATATATTTTAAATTTAATGACCATTTTCCATGCTTTTAACTTGATAACTGCATGAACATCTTATTAACTTCTTGACCTTACACATGTCGTTAGATCTTTACTCGGATTGAATATAGACTATCGATCTTAGACCCATTTAAATACAAAAATATATTTTCCATAGCTTGAACTTTGACATCTACATGAATGCCAATGATGTCTGAGTGCTCATCACCGTATATTTGAAAACCAACGATCATTTTCTATGCTTAAATTTGACACTCATGCACCCGTCATTACCCTGCTGGATCAATTTCCTTGAAACAAAAAAATTTGTTAGAGAATTTGCATTGGTAATTTGTCTTGGAAATATTTCCTTAGGATTTTTGTTTTGGCCACTTTACACAAAAGAAAATAGGTCTTTGGGACTTTTGTTTCAAATAATTTATCTAAAAGAATAAAGACTTAGCTTTTTTGTATCAAACATTTTGTCTAAAAGAGTTTGGTCTTTAGGGAAATTATTGTGGAATAATTTTAATAAAATAAATACTTATGCCTTGGAAATTTTTTAAAAATAATTTAGACTTAGTAAAATAAAAGCCTCAAATATCTCCTAAGTAAGGGCTTAGCCAAAAAAAGGGTTTTACACTTAGCCTTTTTAAAGCTTGTAAGCTCTTTTGAACTTATGCTTGAACTTTGAATAATAAAATGACTTTTCAATTCTTATGAAACTTTTATCTAACCTTTTATCTACTTGGTTTCACCATTAAACCTACTCAAAAACCTTCTCTTTGCTTTTCAGACCTATCCCTCAAATATTGACAAAAATACACTTTAAGTAAACTTAAAGTGTTTTAAAAGCTTTACAATCTACATGTGATCCTTGGATAACTCATTCCATCTATAAAATATATTCAATCCTTTCTCCATATTTGATCTTCAAGAAACTACATTGCATTTAGGCAAGTTTTCTATGTAGGCCAAAAATTGGCTAACATCTTTAGTGATTCAATTGGACAACATGCTTGATACACTTAAGAACTAAAAGCATTTAAATGACTCTTAAACCATAATAGATAATACATTTATTCCATTATTACAACAAACCTCTTGACTAAAAATAATTCTACCAAAATAGGTAAGGAAACAAAATAAAATAGGGAAATTACCTAACAAAGTAAATGTGAAAACAAAGCACTTATTTGGGAAAAAATAGAAATAAACTAATGTGTCAAAAAATAACACTTGGAGGAAAACAAATACACTATATATAAGGAACTTATCTTCCTTAATATTAGTGTTTCAAATGTATCTTATTGACAAGGATAGGAATCTCCTTGCCATCCATCTTTTCAAGATGGAAATCATTATGGGATTTGTAGCAAGAGATTGTATATGGATCATTCCAAAGAGAGTACAAATTTGTATGCCTTCTTGGCTTAGCTCTATCCTCATCCCACTTGAGGACCAAATATCTTTCTTGAAAACTTCTTGAAGAAGCTCCTTTTTCAAAATATCTATTTACCATTTCTTGATGGGTATCCATAGCTAACATGGACGGATGCCTTATCTTTTCTAGCTTTATTAGCTCAACACATTTGATTTCTATTAGATCATTCTCCAAAATCTCAAGTTGATGCATTAGTTCCAATACAATGAATTCAATAGAAATATGCATTTTTGCTTCCTTATCATATATTAGCTTGTATGGAGAATAAGCTATTGACCTTTTACATGTGATCCTATTAGCCCACAGATCTGACTTCAATATGAGTTTCTATGACATCTGATTATCTTCAACATTCCTAATGATCTTGAACAAATTATTTTTAGTGGAATCAACAAGGCCATTACCTTGTGGGTAATAGTTTGATGAGGTAATAAGAAAAAAAATATGTTAAATTTCCTATTGGATGATTTTAGACCCTAAAAAATCCATATAATTATCAAAAATGATGGTTCAAGGGACTCCAAATCTAGTAAACAAACCTTCATAGAATTCTAAAATATTGGTTTCATTGGCTTCTTTCAATGCCACTACTTCTATCCATCTAGTAAAATAATCTATCATAGTTAGGATCCACTTATATCTTGAGCTTGAAGGGGGATTAATGAGACCAATAAAATATAATCCCCATTGGATGGAGGGTTGATTCACTAAAATTGGTTAGAGAGGTAAGGCTGCAAGCTTAACTTTCCCAAAAAACATAACACATTGTCTACATTTCCTAGTCCATGCATGACAATCACCAAATATACTTGGCTATAAATACCCACCTCTCATGATCTTGTGGGATATGATCCATGATAAATAATGTCCTCCACCATGTCTATCATAGAATTGGTCAAGTAGTCTTAGTGTTTGACCTAGCTCTATGTACCTTAGCAAAATGCCATTGATATCCTTTTTGAATAAAAAACTATCAACAAGAATAAAAGGAATTGATTGTAATCTAAAATATCTTCTCTTTTAAGGGGTCAGATGAGAAGGATAAACACCATATTGTAAGTATATTACCATATCTTAAAACTATTTGGAAGGTGAGGTGTGGTCATTTGTAACTTCTTCATCATTTGACACCATAACAACCCCATTATATTCATGTAAGTCTTGTGCTAGATGTTCAAAAAGACATTTACCTCTAATAAACTTTTTTACCTTGATCTCTACATCATACTCCATTACACTATTTATCCAACCAACTCTTTTCTCATTTATATATTTATTCAAGAGAAAATTATTGACACTTGGATGTGTAACCATGAAATGTATTTTATTATTGGACAAGTATCTAAACTTCTTAAGAGACCTTAAAACTTAAAGTGCATGATTCTAAATAAAAGAATACCTTATTTCATATTCTTTTAAGCCTTGACTGAAGAAGGCTATTAGCTGATCTAAAGTCTCTTGATTTTCCTATATGAGTTTACCTAAAATAGTGTCACTATTAACATAGGTGTACAAGAATAAATCCTTTATGAAATCAAGGTTTAGGAGTGTAGGAACATTGGCTATAGCTTTCTTTATCTCTTCAAAACTTCTTACTCCTTTTGAATAGATGAAACTCTAACCCTTCTTTAACATGGTTGTGAGTGGCCTAGCTAAAGTAGTAAACTCTGAAATGTATCTTCTTATGAAATTGATCTTGCCTAAAAATCTTTGCAAGGATTTCTTTTGTTTAGGTAAGGAGGGTGTAAGCATTTAATATATCCTATTAGGACCTATACTCATACCATGATTTAAAATCACATGTCTAATAAGTTTAGAAAGACACACTTTTTAAGACTTAGAGATATCCCAAATTGTATACATTTTTCAAATACTTGATCGAGGTGAATCATGTGCTCAACTACACTATTAGAGAATACTATTATGTCATCCAAATAAACAAGTATGAAATTATTAAGGAGAGATTGAAATTCCATATCCATGGATTTTTGAAAAGTTTCTCAAACATTACATAAACCAAAAGGCATATTTTTATATGAAAATGTCCCCCACTTTGTGGTGAAGGCTATTTTGAATTAGTCTTCTTTCTTGACTAAAATATGATTGTAACCAATGTAGCCATCCGACAAGGAGAACCTTTCTGAACCTACAACCAGTTGTTGAATTTTCTCCATAAATGGAAATGGATGGTGGTCTTTAAGAAAGGTCTTATTCAAGTCATTAAAGTTAACACATAGTCTAATTTCATCATTCTTTTTCCATACTAGAACAAGATTTGCCACCCAAGTTGAGTGATTGATCAAAAATATTATAGCTGACTCAATGAGATTATGAAGCTCATATCTCATTAAAGGTTCAATATTTGGGTTAATAGGCCTTTGTCTTTGTCTAACTAGCCTAATATTATCCTCTAATCAATGGTATGTTGAGCTATACTTGGATCAAATACTTTGAGGTCAATGTAATGCCATGTAAAGACATATACAAAATTTGAACATAACTCAATAAAAGTTTATTTCTTTTAAGATGTGAAAAATTTTCCAAACTTTAAGCTCTTACCAGTTAAAATATCCACATTTATATATTATTCTTCCTTTTTTGACAATGAAAATTTGTCTTTTCTCAATTCATCATCTCTAATGAATATGTTTTCAAGAGTGACCAACTTGTTAGGCAACTTATTTATCTTTAGTTCATAATCTAGTCACCATATTGTTGTAAGTGCTTATCTTGGTTCCTTAAGGAGAATTCAGATTCCTCTTATAAAAACCTAATAGTCTAACTATCATCTTCACATACTTGCTAATTATCATGGTTGTCTAGGATATAAGGCCTTATAAGCACCTTTATGTGTGATTGAACCTTTTTATTCTTTATGTCATCTGGGATACTGAATTTTGACCTAATGGCAACCAAGCTATCTGCATGCTTGTTTTTATTTCTAATATGACACAAATATTGAAAGCTTTAAAGTATTAAAATAAGCCCCAAAATATATGATTATAGGATGTAATTAGTGGGTTATTTCATACACTAAGTACTCTTATGTGGTGAACTACTAATTCACTATCACCAAAGACTTGTAAGGTACTAATGTTCATCTTTCTTGCCTATTGCAAACCACACACTAGTGCTTCATATTCATCAACATTATTGGAAAAACAAAACTAAAACTTGAGAGAATATAAATAAATTTTATTGGATAGATAAATTAACATCATTATAGCCCCAGTACCATGTTTGTTCTTGGATCCATCCAAGTATAGTTGCCATATGCCATCACTACACTAATCATCTTTCATCAATGCTAGAATTGGTGTATCATTTTCATTAAGTCAATAGGCACCACATCATTATTATTTAATTAAATTTTAGGAATAATGTTCATGTAAATAATATGCCCATTCATCAAGGAAAATATCTAGAACTCCATCTAGAGGTGACTCAGTTTCCACCTCACTATTTTCTAGTACCTTGTCTGAGATAACATAATTAGTATTCATCATACTTGTCATATATGGATCTAAATGAAATATTTCAATAGGTTTAAAATTTATCATTACCTTAGTACCATACCTAGTCTTGAACATTAAATATGTCCAAGCAGTTGATAAATATCCACCAATATTTGAATTAAAGTCCCTTAATAGATACATGGAAAATTAAGGAGGCAAGTCTACTACTACTACATCTTACTTAATGGTAACATTGGGGAAAAAATGTAATGTCAACTTTAGATCCTTTATTATTCCTATTGTCTTTGTTTGTGACCCATACAATTTCAATACTCCTTTGGTATTTGGCTCATAGACAAGACCCAACTTGTCTGTAATTTTCTTGGGCATGACAGTGCTACTAACTCCACTATCTACCCTATAATTATGGACTAAGCAATCACCAACAATAAGATATATATAAAAGGGATGGTTTTTTTTTGATTTTATATTGGTTTTGTTAACCTTTTTCATGTTATGTATCTACTTTTTAGATTGCTTGGTAGGCTAGTCTAAATTGGCCAAGACAACTCCTTATTTCTCAAATAGATCTTTAAATACCTTAAGAACTAAAAGATCTTGAATGATCATGATTTTTCCCCTATAATGGTAAGGGAATACCACATGATTATTCTAAAATTTGATTTCTTCATTTGATTTATTAACCTAAATGAGGTTTCACTAGCCTTTGGCTATCAATTTTGAGCCACTAGTTATTCTCTAATTAGAGGCATTTGGGGAACCTTCCCTACCTCTACATTCTGGTTCTTCTATGTTAAAGGGACAACAATTTGATCCTTGACATTCTTTGGAACAAAATTAGGAACACTAGAAGAATTAATCACATCTTAAAATTCCTCAATTGCTCTTTTAGATTTAGTCAGAGCTGAAACTTGACCATTTATGTTACTATTTTCACCAACTTGATTGAATACAATATGATCATCCAATTGCCAATTAACATTGAAGGCATCAGGCTAACCTTGAACTTGTTGAGCCTCTCCTTGGGATGCCATATTCATGTCTTGATACTAACCACCTTGAAGAGATAACTCTTTTTGTGTCATTTGTGGCATAGTAATATCTTGTGATATTAAGGCTTGGTTTTGAGTGTCATTTGGATTAAATGGAGGCCAACTTAAATCTTGCATCAAGTTGTTTTGAGGAACAATAAATTTTGAACTATAAGGTCTATTAGGATTTGAGGGTTGTATATGGCTTAGTTTGGGTTATGAATCCTTGGTTTTGGTAAGGTTGCCTATTTTATTTGAAACCTTGATAAGGAGGTCTTTGGTTATTGAAGGAATGATAAGTATTATAGTTTTGCTATTGATAAGGCCTACCTTGGTACTATTGTCTTTTGAGTTGAGAAATCTTGTAGCATACTTTTAAAATCTCCAATCTCACTAGCTTGATTAGAAGGGGCTACAATTTGGGCTTCTGGAGATGGGATATGATCTATAGACGGGATTTGAAGAACTTGAGGAGGAGAAACAAGTTAAGATTATGAGAATATAGGCATTAGAGGCCTTGGAGTAAGCTTACTAGCTTGTAGCAAGCTATTTTCTACTCTTATTACAAGTTCATAGGCATCTAGAAAAGTATTACCACCCATGGACTGTATCATGACACTAATATCAGAATTAAGGGCCTTAAGATAATACAAGAATGCATACTCTGGGGATGATTTAACCAATGTAGGGATTTTAGTCCATGTATTTTGGAATCTAAAGTTAAAATCAAACATGAACTCATGGGGATACCTTTGTATGGTAATCAATTGTTTAACCAAAGATAGATGATCAAACTTGTCTTCAAATTGCCTAAGGTTACACCTAACTCATCCCAAGTAGCAATGGAGGTCAAATGAAGATTCATATACCATTGTAATGCTTTTATTTTGAAGGAGGTGGTAAGTAGTCTGATAGCCACATTATCTTAAACAACATTAAGAACATAACATATGTTGGCAACATATTGAATATGCTTAATAGAAGTAATTTTATCCCATTATTTTGAGAAAAAATGGATACTCTTTAAGGAAGACATAGGGATGTCATCACATTGGGCCAAATTCAAGGGACTACCCCTATTAAATGGAATAAACACTTGATTCTTGATCACCATTTTGGAAAAATGGATTTGGCTTATGGGGACAATATCTTAGACTAAAACAATAAGATGACCAAGAGGTGAAACTTTCTTTCTAGGATAAGGTTTGGTCTTATTGAATCTTTCTTTTTTTTAAGAAGTAAAAGGGGGCTTAATGAATTCAAAAGGAATACCTTTATTTGATGATTTTTTTGTAACCTTTAACATGAAAACACTATCTAAAAGATGCTATGAGCTTTGTAACTTAAAGGATCTTCAAATTTTGATGATGATAAATGCCTCATCTTTTTACAATTTCTTCTTCTCAATCTTCAAACTTCAATTATGCTAAGGAAACTTTGTCCCATTAGGTGTGCCAAAATTGTTGGTATTCTAGATTTTCACCCTAGCTAAGAAGGAGATTGTTCATGTCCTCTTACTCAAATCTAGTCCAACATGGGACTGATCTAGGCTATGGGTATCTTAATAATGGATCAAAACTTTGGAAAATGTTGAATTACTTTTGGATCTACCACCTATACTAAACCTAAACTAGCACTTGCTTAGAAAAGGGAGAAATATTCTAACAATAACTTGTGAAATCGTGTCAAATAGGTGATGCACCAATGATTCGATCACTCAAACTCGCATAAGAAACATTATAAGATGCATTAAATACTATAAAAAATCACTCACATCAATATTTCACAAATATAAATAAACTGACTATTAATCTACTATGGGAGGGCAATTATCCACTTTCAAAACTAACCAACAGACCATTTATGTGCTTAGAATGACTTGTGAGTATTACCAAAGTAGATCATAAAGGTGAAAAAATGTAAGAAAACATACATTCATTTAACCAATCAATTAACTCAAGATACACTTCAAATTAGTTGCAAAAAGAGGGTTTTAATCTCTATTATATCAAATAGGTGTCCCAGTACAAATCTTGACAAAGTTTTGTCATACCAAAAAAAGGGATCCATTTCAAGTCTTAGAAGCTTGTATTTATAGAAAAGGGAAAGATAGAGAGATATGATTTGAAAGAGGCCCAACCACTTTTGATGGACTAGACCCAGTTCAAGGATGTTGAGTCATGATATTATCAAGAAAGAAGGCCCTCATAAAAGAATTGTATGATCTATTGATCTTTATCCAACCATTAGGTCACTTTCTCTAGAATCTATGCCATTTTTAATTGATCTATTCATGAGGACCAACTCTTCATGCCTTGAAACTGATAGAGCCATGTCACTTTATAGATTGAAAACCAATGTCATTTATTGGTTGTCCTGTAGCTATCATGTCAATGAGATGGAGTTTGATAGCTATTCCATCTTTTTTTGATAAAATTATCCAACCCTTGGTATATTTTAGGACCTAAAATGACCTATCTCACCTTTATCGAGATTTAATAGAAGAGTTCAAACTTTAAATATTCACCCTAGTTTGATTCTAGACTCTATTTAAACTCAACCCTTTTGGTTTTACCTTGCTTGAGTTGAAGAATGCCCTGTTGACTTCCATTGAAATATTTAGGCTCACCTTTGTTTGATTGATCATTAAAATTTAAATTATCCTATTGACATTTTTAACCATATCACACCATTGATCTTAATCAATATGATTAAGTGAGATCCATCAATCCTTCCATTGACTTGTTAACTCTATCTAAACTGGTGCCATTTGGTAGTCTCATATTTACACTCAAGATCCACTATCAGTTTACTTACTTTACATGCTTATTCCTTGTGGTGAATTATTAAGATCTTTGACCTTCTGCTCATTATTATATCTAAATCCATGATTGAATGTGAGACATTAGATCTACTTAGACTCACTATCTTATTAGTTACTAGTCATTGTTGGATCTTTTAGATGATTAAATGCTGACTATTAATCTTGAATGTTTGAAATCAAATGGCTACATCAAAAGGATTTAATTTGATGTTTGTTTTCTTGTATTTGAAATTCATGTGAATGTATTTGATGTGCACATGACCATCTATGATATATTTGAAATATAATGTCTATTTTCCTTAGCCTTAATTTGACATCTATGTGAACATCATTTGACATTCACATGAACATATTTGACATCTATAAGACCATAAATATTTGGACCCCAATGGATGATTATTGAACTTGAAATTTTATAGTTTCATGAACATCTTCAAAAAATTTAAAATTCAATGGCTATTTACCATGGCTTTAATTTTATAGCCATGTGAATGTCTTATTGAATTCTTAGCCTTACACATGCCATTAGATCTTTTCTCAAATTAAATGTAGAATATTGATCTTAGACCCATCTTAATATAAATGGATTTTTACAATGGCTTGAACTTTGACATATATGTGAATGTCAATGATGTTTGTGCACCTGTCACTACATATTTGAAAACCAACGGTCATTTTCTGTGCTTGAATTTGACACTCGCTCATACATCATTACCCTACTGGATCAATTTCCCTAAAATAAACAATTCTACTAGAGCTTTTTCATCAGGTATTTATCTCAGGACTATTTCCTTAGGATTTTTGTTTTAGACACTTTCTCTAAAACAAAATAGGTCTTCAAGAATTTTGTTTTAGATAATTTATCCGAAAGAATCAAGACTTAGATTTTTTGTATCAGACATTTTATCTAAAATAATTTAGTCTTCAGGAAAATTATTATGGAATAATTTTCTCAAAATAAAAAATTATGCCTCAAACATTTTTTACAAAATAATTTAGACTTAGCAAAATAAAAGCTAGAAATATTTCCTAATCAAGGACTTAACCAAAAAAAGGGTTTTACACTTAGCCTTTTTAAATCATGTAGGCTATTCTAAATTTTTTCTTGAACTTGGAATGCTCAAATGAATTTTAAATGCATGTGCAACTTATCCTTGACCTTTGATCTACTTGGTTTCACCATGAAACCTACTCAAGAACCTTCTCTTTGCTTTGCAAACTTATCCCTCATATATTGACAAAAATACACTTTAAGTAAACTCAAAGTGTTTTAAAAGCTTTGAAATGTGCATGTGATTCTTTGACTAATCATTCCATCCAAAAAAATATTCAAACCTTGCTCCATATTTGATCTTCAAGACACTGTACTACATTTAGGTAAGTTTGCTATGTAGGCCAAAAATTGGCTAACAGTTATCTTAGTAAAACTATGTCTTGTGGAAGCGTATTTATTAAATCTTGAGTAAGATTTCTTCCATAGGCTTTCCTTTTAAAAAGACCAAATTTTATAAAAGTAAAAATGATACCAGAGTTGGGCTGTTTTGTTAAAGTAGTTATAATAATATAAGGTGACCAAATGGGTCTCTCTATAGAGACCTTTGCAAGAATTAGATGTTGATTTAAAAACATTTAGAAGGTCAATCTTGGACTATGTATCCTTATAATTCATAAAAACCTTATCAAACTTTTTGTCTTTGGTTTATAAAAAATAGTCTTTGAGTTATTGATAAGAAGATTGAACTTCTAGGAATGGACCAGTTGGCTCAAAGTTGGACCAGTATTTTAAAGGGATTTTTTAGCGATACTAAATTTTCCTTAGATATTATGTAATCGAATAAACTAATGAAAATGTTGGTTTAGTGTCAAAATACTATTGAGAATCAAATCCTTTGGTTTTATCTATTGTAGATTTAAATTTGCTTATGAGTTTTAATCAGCTTCATATTTTGGTCTTTAGACCTTTCTACGCTTCGCCTTAACATTTGAATTCTAGATTTATTGAACCATTCTATGTAGATTAATTAATTTAATAAACTCTACTTTCCTTAGTCATAATTGAAATTGTTTTAGGCTTTAACGTAAGTCAAAATTAGGTCTTTTTCCTTGGGCTAGGTTGTACTCATTAGTTTAATTCATTTACCCAAACTTTACCTTAGACACCTTGAACATGGGTCTTTTCATGGATATTGCCTTAGCTGATTCACATTAGTTTTAGAAGATCATCTAGATGATGCCACATGTCATCATCTCAAAAATATTAGATATTTTTACCTTGGTCATTTATCACCTTATATTTTCTGTCATTTTGCCTTAGTCATTTTTGTGATGCTTTGGTGAGTGGTTAAGAGGAAGCCACATGTCATTATCCCATGAACTTGAGAGTGATGTCAGCATAGTTTTAAGGTTAGTGTCAAGCTAGCAAGATAGAAATATATTTCCATGTGGTATAATCCTATAACTATGTAGTGTCAAAAATGACCGTATTGAGTACCCAACCTATGGGTAAGCAGGATTACAAGATGCTTCCATGTGGCATCTTCCTATCAACCCACTATATTAAAGATGTTCATGTAACTTATAAAGCCTCAAAGTAAGTAGGATTAGAGGATGCTACCACATGGCATAATCTCAGTGACTCTATATCCTAGAGATGTTTGTACTGGGTACAAAGCTCATGCAAAAGTGGATGAGAGGGATGCTACCACATGGCAAAATCTTGTTATTTCATTATTTCAGAGATGTCTATACTGGGTAGAAAACCCATGTAAAAGTGAGTGAGTAGGATGATACCATGCAATAAAATATTAATGCTCCACTATTTCAAAGGCATTTGTATCAAGTATGAATCATATGGGCTAGCATTTTAGAGGGATGTTACCATGTGGCATAATCTTATTGATCTATAGTCTCGAAGAAGCTACATGTCACAACCCCACTGGGTTAGACATAGAAAACATTAATTATTTTTTGAATTAAATACACATGAAAAATATATATTTCACCATGAGAATCTAAAAATACCACAAGACATAAACAAAGTGTGATAAAAGATACAAGCATAATACATCACATAATACTGATCTCTAATGTCATGAGAGTACATGCCACAATGTGAATATAGAAAGTAATCACATTAATTCTACTATAACTATAACAGGTATACAAACACCATTATTTAAGTACAATAATAAGTAATTATAACTTTTAATGACAATACTTAATGATAAGTATAATACAATATAATGTTCATATAGATACATGGCTTCCCTAGGGCATAGTTCTTGAACTCAAGTATCTATGGCAATCTCAAGTGTCATATCAATAAGTAGTACTATTTTGGGAAGGGAGAACATCATATGAGTAATTTTCTACACCATCCATGGACCAATGATCCCCCACACTAATCCCATCAGGGAATGGCTCTCCCTTCATGGATGAGTAAATAGTGATGGTGTGAGAATCTAGAGAGACAAAAAAGTACCAATGTATTATATGATTCTAAAGTAAACATGTAGTGTATCATAGAAATCCATTATATTGTAAGATATCACACAAACATGTGAATCATACTCATGAAATGATAATGTCTCACTAAACATACTTTGGCCAAATTTTTATGAATAATAATATAAAAGTGATATATAGATCAATCAAATTCATACACACCACTTGATCAGGCTGCCTTCATCTAACATTGTAGTGATAATAAGCCAATGAAGTTCATATCACTCCTTAATACACATTAGCAATGAATATTGGTTAACTAAAATTCAACCACAAGATTCAACAACTTACATCTTATTAGCAAATGCATCACATAACATGTTAAACATAGGAGTAATAACAACATACATTTAATCCGTCAAACATATGCATGACTTTTACATTAATTTTTATCCCATACTAGAATTAATGACTACAATCTATACCACTTGATAAGAATATACATAACTATAGATTCCAACTACCAAAATATATTCCAAACATACTACACTAATGATAGCCCATTTTACCGTAGTCTAGTATTCTAAGACAACCACTAGTTTTATTGAAAATAGTCATGTAAAGTAGTCTTAAAATCATGGAAACATTAAAAAATACAAATGTAAATATATATAATGAATCAAGTCATAGTTTACATGGAACACAATAACATACCAACATAACATTTTCTAATCTCTCAAAGTTTGCATACATGCATGCACAAGTCTTACCAATTGAATAACACATGTTATCCACAAAAATAACCAACATGTATATAGTAAAATAGTCAAATGTAGATGTAATAATAAATAAAATTATATTACTCTATGATATCCCATACTATCATAGTTCACATATACATAAAACACATAATCCAACTTATGATTTCAACAATCAAATGATCCATGTAGATAACAAAAGAAATCATGTACGGGATTATAACACCAAGGTATGCCTTAGAATTATAGTACATAATAACATTCCAAAACCACATAACATATAAACATGCATTCTGATGCACTAATATCTATTAAACAAGTATAAACACTTGTACATATTAACATTCTCATAACCATGTACTGCACACAAGTATTCAGTCGTGAATACATATAAATAACAACCAACCAATCATTTAAATAAAAATAGAGAATTCATAAACCTATTATATCGTTCATATAAACATCTCATTTTATTTTCAAGAAGACTATTTTAATATGATATAGTTTTTAATTATTATACAGAAGTACTTGTAACTCATAAACTGACACCACATGCAAGTACTCCAACACTATATCAATGTTTACTCACATGTTTTAGATAAGAGTTTCACATATACTCAAATGCATTTTGAGTGAGCATGACCTTACACTAGATTAGAAGCTTATGTTTATGTCGACACCATTTCACAATTCCTGATGTCCTGCAACCAAGTGTTTATTTTCATTAACACATTAGAGATATACAATCCAATATTCCCAGAGTACATTAATTATAAAAAATACTTATACATCCTTGAAAATATTAATTTTCATAGATATGTTCAACAATATAATTGACATTATTTAGTCTTTACAATTCATAGATAAATATTCAATTAAAGTAAATTTATTAATAGGCTAAACATAAAATATTTTCATAATATTTGAAACAAACAATCACTCTTTTTTTTATCATTGAGATTATTCATTACTAAGACTAACTAAGGTTCATAGATCATTAAAACCTATTGCTATTATAGTACTGACTACTATCCCATTATTGAATACTTATTTAATAAGACATTAAATACTTGATATAGTTATCGAAGTATATAGGAATGAACGAAGTATAATCAATTACTAAATCATCATAAATATAGACATACATACATACATACCTACATACACATATACATATATATCTCACTACTACCGTACACTAGGTTATTGTATATCTCTCAATCTTTTTTTTAATTCCCTGTACTCCTATATACCCCATAGTAATATATATTTTGGCACAACCAATGGAATACCCCTTTTTCTATATTTTTGGCTGATTCACTTCTTATTGTTCACTCACATAACATTATAGTTAAATGAATCACTACCATTTGTATTATAATATATAAATCTATAACTCGTATACAAATTTATTATTATAATCCAAAATATAATAATAGGTAATTATCTATAGCTCAAATATCATTTATGAGTGTCAACATATATTAATTATATTTCCTAATAAAGATAAAATCACCAACTATGAGCTTTAAACAAAGCAATGCTAATAATTTCTAGTATTTAGGTATATGGTGATGACACATCAAAATTGGGCTTATGTAAATTTATCAAAACAAAATTAATATTAGGAAAAATAAACGCACTCATAAAGTTGTTTCCTTAATTGAAAACTAATATAAAATTGGGTGATGCCCTTTTAATATTCAGGGTGTAAGTACACAACCTATAGAATATATATATATTATCAGATATCTAATTCCTCATCATAACTCAGTGATTTTAACTCTACACACTCATTACTATTTTATAAAATATTTGTAATTGAATCATATTTTATCTATTTCTCAATTTGCTAAAACAAAAGCACTATTATATGACATCAAGTCACTAAACCTCATCTGATTCATGAGTTGATGATCTTAATTATATCTATAATATTACTTGTTAAGTCACCCCCATATTTACAAATCACTGGTGAAAAGGTAGCGACTTCCATATATACATATATATGACACTAGTGTATTGTTTTTTACAATTAATCATACTTAAAATTATTCCATCCCTTAATATTCTAATTTGATTATACATCTTATAATTAAATTATTCAAGGTATTTAAATCACTGAAGATGACTAGACCAGACAATATAAGTGGCTGAAAACATTACCCAAGTCATTAGGGTCACTATTTTAATTTTTTATATACTTTGGCAATAAATCACCATATTCAATAGCACTTCTATATATACTGCATAGAGTCTAAAATATACAATTCACTATTTTAATGTTTAAATTGATGTATACAAATTAATGTATTGGATAACCTCAATAACTAATTTTTTCCATTCCAAACTCTTAACTATCAATTTTTAAGATAGGCAATCCTCAATATTCTTCATACAAATGACTGTATGCTGATATTAATATTATAAATAGCAATAAATAAATATATGCAGCCATATTTAAATATCTAAAAGGGAATTTAGAATGTCCTATAATAAAACTCAGATTTCATTATCAGTTTCTTTTTTTTTTTTTTTTTTGGATTCAATGTTTTTATTGTTTGAGTCACCCTTATAAAATAAATCCAATCCTGATCAACAGATTCTCTCGTGTTAAAAAATCAACTTAAGTAGAGTATTTCACTTTATTATTCTATTTCAAATATTTAGGTTATATCCAACCATTATTTATTAAACATAGAAAATACCTATTATTCTAGGACTACTATCTATTCAGGCAAGATGGGAGGGGTTAATGCTTAGGTGTGGCTGGAGAGATTTTGCATCAAATAAATTGTACTTGAAATGCCTAATTAAATCCATGCCAAAATAATAGTTTTTCAGATATAATTTATTATTAATTTTACCATGGCTAAATTGCCTACCTGATAGTTGGACCATCTTCTATCTGTTGTTTGTGCTTTTTGGCTTCTTGCCCTCCATCACATTTCCCCCTCTTTGCTCCCTTTTTAAAAATCATCCTTCTCCTTTTAAGAGAAAGAGTGTATCTTATTTTTTAAATTTTTCTCTTTTTATTTTAAAGATTATTTTTATCTTTATTTCCTCTTTCTTTTTGTTTTATTAAATTTAGACCTTTCCTATTTTTATTTTATTTTTTATTTCCTTTTTCTAAAATAATTCATTTTTTAAATTTTAATATGAAATGTTGAATTTCATATTTTTAATTAAATCATATTAACATACAATTATATTATAATAATTTTAAATTATAATTCATAAATATCTTGAATTTTGAATTTACCCTTACTAAAATTATTTATACTATCATTAATGACAAGATATGTCACAGTAACATAAAAATTCATTAAGACATCTTCCTATACTAGCTAACCACAAAACTAACACTCTAAACAAATATTAAACGCACCATAAGTAATTAAATGCATTTCTACCATGACTAATTATTATGTGTATGCAACATTTTGTCAATTCTCAGTAGACCTTTGATGTCTCCATATACATCACCCTCTCTAATAATGCTCTCCCTCCAACATGCTTGAGGGATGAATTATCCTACGTCCACCTCATAACACAGGTAATTCTATCATTTTACATGATAATCATAAATCAATACTATAACTAAAATAATACATTAATATGCTCAAAATGTAAATGCATACATTAATTCAAATCATAGTAAGCAATCATTTATCATCATCTAACTAAGCAACATTCTACTATCCCATAATAGTATAAACCTCAAGCTTAGTCAGAATTATAATCAAATTTGAATTTTTTATTTATAGGTATCCATGGATAATCTAGTAAGTTTTCTTGGTGAGGAATTATGATGTAACATCCTTCCCCCTAAATCTAGTCATCATCCCTAATGAATCTTACTCAAACATAAGTTATAAATTAAAACAATATTTAACAAAGTGATAACATGATCTTAAATAAATAATTAGGCAAAAAAATTAACATTACCTGTATAACTCATCATTTTCTCCTCAAGTTACACTATTCCCAAAGTATTGGTCCTACAAGACCCTACTCAATGCCATTTTTTTATGCAAACAAGTTTTGCGAGCATTGCTTACTCTGAATGTTCTTGTCATGACCAATCTGGAGTTGGAACCATCAAACAAGAGAAGCCCACATACATTCCTCAGTGAAAGTTACATTGACTTCCCAAAAACACATAATATCATTATATAAGCCAAAATAAATGATCAGGGAGAGTTATAAAAAATATTTCAGCCCTCAACACATCTCTCCATCCTAGAGAGTGTTTTCTCATTTCAGAGAAAAGTAATTAGGGAACCTAGCAAGAATAATGTGTAAAAGTTAATACTATCAGTACTCCATGTAGCTCCTAATAAGTATAACATGTCAAAACTATCATTTACTCAATTGAATATCTTGAAAAATATGATGATGAATAGGAATGGTAAATATAAAGTATATAAAAATAATGGAATACTCATCCATATGGAATCTCTATCCATCCTATACATGCATATGGCCATATGACTGAATTTGATAAGTTTTACCTATAAAATCCTATATTCAATAAGTTTATCTATCAATATAACTTCGTAAAAATAATCTAAGTTAATGTTAGGATAAGTAGGATAACACCCTATCATTTTAACTCACATTCCTAATTCACCACTCTTTCCTTAGGTCTCCATGACCTAATGATCTCTAAAATGTGTATAATGTTTCAAATAATCATAATTTTATGCTATCATAAGATTTAAAGCAAAGATATATGATACATGATTCTAGATGTATCATCATACATACAAAATAAATCTTACAATAAATCCATAATTGTACCAAGTTACTACTAGTTAAACATACTAGTATCATACTTCATAGCTTAACTTATAATTCTTAGTATAACATTTAATATATATAGTTCTAAGGTTTTTCACCCCATGTGGTCTTAAAATAATAAATTAGATAAAATAGTAATTCTAAAGAGTCATAAGTGAAAAATAGATAACTATCATCTCAACAACTCCTAGATACCTTCACCAGGTAAAGGAAAACATTATAACTCAATGTTGCCAAAACACTTCCTACTTCTAAATCTCTAAGTATGGTATCTCAATATATTTACTCAATAGGAAGAAATAAAATACTAACTATAAATATGTATCCATCCATCCAATCTAACAACATCCAAATAAGATTTCTCTTAGTAGAATCATAATAATGTCAAAGGAGAATGAGATAGTACAAACTCATCTCTAATATAATTAAGAGAAATGACACTCCTTCCTAATCCATATAACTTAAGGGTTCCAACTAAAAAAAACTTCCAACACATAGGGATTCTCAAACAAGATAATAATACTTTACTTCAAGCAAACTCCCACCACACTAGGTGGTACCAAAACTAAAATTGGTCTTATAAGATTTCCCATTCCTAAGATTTATAGAAAATAAGGCACAAAATTAAAACACAAAAATATATAAAAGTGAGAAGCATCCCATACTTATAAACACTCACAACATAAACACAAATGGTGAAGGCAGCTTGATTACCAAGAAGGATGTATTCACACTTAGGGTGTTCAATCTAAGAAATCAAATTATGGTATAAATCTTTTTTTCATAACTCATAAACTACATTATATACCCATCTACCGAAGCCTCAGTTACAACCACCACTATTGGGATGTTCAATAATCCAACCCTATAATTTTTTTAAGGGGGTACTAGATCACCACACACATTTCATGAATTTCACATACTCACAAAAGTCACCAATCTATACAGGAGAATCTATTAAGTCTCAAACCTCTAATCATAGTTTTCATGGTTCCATACTAAGGCACCATAAATGCAAATTAACAGTGCATTAATTCATGTCACTAGGTTCACACTGGTGAATAATAAGACATGAAATATTCTAATGGACTCATTAGGTCCTAGAGTTTGAGCTATAGCTCTGATATCACATGTAATAACCCCACTAGATTAGACATAAAAAAGTGATTAAAAAAAGTAAATACATATACCAAATATAAATTTCACCATGAGAATATACAGAGACCACAAGACATACACAAGGTGTGATAAAAGATATAAGCATAATTTATCACATAATACTAATCTCTAATATCTTGAGAGTACATGTCATAGTGTGAATATAGAAAGTAGTCACATTAATTCTACTATAACTGTAATAAGTCTAAAACCACCAATTTTCAAGTACAATAATAAGTAATTTCAAAATTTCATGATATTACTCAATGGTAAGTACAATATAATATAATGTTCATATAGATACATGGCTTCCTCGAAGTATAGTTCCTAAACTCAAGTATCTGTGGTAATCTCAAGTATCGTCTCGATAAATAGTAATACTATGGGGAAGGATAACATCATCCAAATGATTTTACATACCAATCATAGACCAATGATCCCATGCACTAAATCCATGAGAGAATGGCCCTCCATTCATGGATGAGTAAATATTGATGGTGCAATAATCTAGAGAGACAAACAAGTACTTGTGTGCTATATGGTTCTAAACTAAACATGTAGTGTATCATAAAAATCCATTCTATTGAAAGATATCATACAAACATGTGAATCAGACTCATGAAATGATAATGTCTCATTAAACATACTTTGGCCAAAGCTTTATGAATACTAATATAAAAGTGATCTATAGATCAATCAAATTCATACACACCACTTGATCAGATTACCTTCATCTGACATTGTAGTGCCAGTAAGATAGTGAGTTTCATATCACTCTTTACTTCTCATTAGCAATATAGATTGGTCAAATATAATTAAACCACAAGATTCAATAACTTACATCCTAATAGTAAATTCATCACATAACATGTTAAACATAAGAATAATAACATGCATTTAATTTGTCAAACATATACTTGAATCTTACATTAATTTCTATCCCATACTAGAATTAATGACTATAGTCTATAATACCCAAAAAAAATATACATAACTAAATATTTAAACTACCATAATATGTTTCTAAACATACTACATCAATAATAACCTATATTACCATAGTCTAGTATTTTAAGACATAACCACTAGTTTTGTTAAAAGATACTCATATAAATTAGTCTTAAAATCAAGGAAACATAAGAAAATATACTATAACTATATATAAGGAATCAATTCATAGTTTATATGGAACACAATAACATATCAACACAACATTTTTTAAGAGCTAAAAATTTGCATAGACACATACACAGATCTTACCAATTGAATAACACATGCTATCCACATAAATAATCAACATGTAAACAGTAAAACATTCAAATGTAGATGTACGACTAAACAAAATGATTATAGTATGTACTAATTTAGGTATAATATACATTTATACTATAATACTCTATGATATCCCATAATATCATAGTTCTCAACTACATAAAACACATAATCCAACTTATGATTTCAAGAATCAAATGATCCATGTAGATAACAAAAGTAAGTAAGTTATAACAACCAATCAATTATTTATAGAGAAAAAGAGAATTCATAAATCCATTATAACATTCATATAAACATCTTGTTCTATTTTCAAGAAGATTGTTTTAATATGATATAGTTTTTAATTCTTATATAGGATTACTTGTACCTCATACATTGACACGACATGCAAGTGCTCCAAAACTATATTAATATTTATTCACATTTAAAAAAAAAAGAGTTTCTCATATACTCAAATGTATTTTGAGTGAACATGACCTTACACTAGGTTATAAGCTTATGTTTCTGTTGACATTATTTCACAATTCTTGACATCCCATAACCAAGTATTTAGTTTGTCAACAACATAGAGGTATACAATCCAATATGCCCAAAGTACATTAATTATTGCAAAGACTTCTACATCCTTGAAAATATTACTTTTCATAGATATGTTCAACAATATTATCGGCCTTATTTAGTCTTTAAGATTCCTAGTTAAATATTTAGTCAAAGTACCTTTATTTACAAGCTAAACATATAATATTAATATTTGGAACAAATAATCATTTTTTTTTTTATCATTGAGATTATTCATTACTAAGACCCGCTAAGGTTCATGGATCATTAAAACCTATTGTTATTGTAATACCAACTACTATCCCATTACTGAATAATTATTTAATAACCCATTAAATACTTAATATAGTTATCCAAGTATACATGATATGAAATGAGTGTAATCAATTACTAAATCATCATACATACATACATCTCACTACTATCGTACACAAGGTTATTAAATATTGCTCAGTCTTTTTTTTTAATTCAATACACTTCTCCTATATACCCCATAGTAATATATATTCGGGTGCAACCAATAAAATACCCCTTTTTCTATATTATTGGTTGATTCACTTCTTATTGATCACTCACATACTATTATAATTAAATGAATCACTACCATTTGTATTATAATATATTATCCAAATTTATTATTATAATTTGGAATATAATAATGAGTAATTATATATAACACAAATATCATTGATCAGTGTCAACATATATTAGTTATATTCGCTAATAAATTTAAAAGCACCAACCATGATCTTTAAACAAAGCAATGCCGGTAATTTCTAGTATTTAGGCATATGGCAATGCCACATCAAAGTTGGGCTTATGTAAATTTATCAAAACAAAATTTACATTAGGACAAATTAACACATTTATAAATTTGTTTCCTTAATTGATATCTATTTTAAAATTAGGTGATGCCTTTTTAATATTCAAGGTGTAAGTACATAGCCTATTATATATATATATATATATATATATATATATATATACATACATATATACATACATATATACATACATATACATATATATATATACATATACATACATATATATATATATATACATATATATATATACATATATACATATACATATATACATATATACATACATATATATATATATATACATATATATAAATATATATATATATATACATATATATATATATATACATATATATACATATATATAAATATATATATATACAGATATATACATATATGCATATATATACATATATACATATATACATATATATACATATATACATATATATATATACATATATACATATATATATATATATATACATACATACATACATACATACATACATACATATACATATATATATATATATATATATATATATATATATAATTCCTCATCATAACTCAGTAATTTTAACTACACACACATTACTATTTTATAAAATGTTTATAATAAACTCATATTTTATTTATTTCTTAGTTTTCTAAAACAAAAATTACATATTATGATGCCAAATCACTGAACCTCATCTGATTCATGAGTTATAATATTACCTGTTAAGTTGCCCCCATATTTAAAAATCACTAGTGAAAAGGTAGCAAATTTCATATATACATATATACAACACTGCTATATTTTTTTCAATTAATCATACTTAAAATCCTTCCATTCATTAATATTCTACTTTGATTGCTGCAACTTATAATAATTTTATTCTAGGTATTTTAATCACTAAAAATGACCAGACCAGACAATATAAATAGCTGAAAGCATTACCCAAGTCACTAGGGTCACTATTTTAATTTTTTATATACTTTATTTTTTGTAATATACTCAATCCCCTATTATGAATCATTTATTACCATACCTTGGCAATGAGTCACCATATTTAATAACACTTTTGTATATACTACATAGAGTCTAAAATATATAATTCACTATTTTAATGTTTAATCAATGTATACAAATTAATGTACTAGATAGCCTCAATAACTAAAATTTTCCATTCTAAACTCTTAGCTATCAATTCTTAAGATATGAGATCCTCAAGATTCTCCATACAAATCGCTATAAGATAAATTTAATATTATAAGAAACAATACAAAATATATGCATCCAATTTTGAATATCTGAAAGGGTGTTTAGAATGTTCTATAATAAAACTCAGATTTCATTTTTAGTTTCTTTTTTTTTTTCTTTTTGGATTCATTATGTTTATTATTTTAGTCACCCTTATAAAATAAATTCAAGCCTGATCAATAGAGTCTCTCATGTTAAATAATAAAATTAAGTATAATATTTCAATTTATTATTCTATTTGAGATATTTTGGCTATATCCAACCACTATTTATTAAATACAAGAAATACCTATTGTTCTAGGACTACTGTCTATTCAGGGAAGATGGGAGGGGTTGATGCCCAGGAGTGGCTGGAGAGATTTTGCATCAAATAAACCTTACTTAAAATGCCTAATTAATTCCATGCAAAAATAATATTTTTTCACATAGTTTTTTTTTACCATGACTAAAGTGCCTACCTAAAAGTTAGACCATCTTCTATCTGTTGTCTACACTTTATGGATTCTTTCTCTACATCATGTCTCCCCCCGCCCCCCCCCCCCCCCCCCTCTCTGCTCCTTTTTTTTAATCCTACTCCTTTTAAGAGAAATAACATAACCTATTTTTAACTTTTTATATTAAATATTCTTTTTATCTTTATTTATTCTTTCTTTTTATTTTATTAAATTTATACCTTTCCTATTTTATTTTATTTATAATTTCCTTTTTATAAAATAATTATTTTTTTAAATTTTTATATGAAATGTCTAATTTCATATTTTTAATTAAATTATATTAGCATCCAATTATATTACAACAATTTTAAATGGTAATTCATAAGTATCTTGAATTTTTAATTTACTCCTATCAAAATTGTTTTTACTATCATTAATGACAAGACGTGTCAGAATAACAAAATAATTCATTAAGACATCTTCCTATACTAGTACGCCACATAACCAACACTCCAAACAAATATCAAATTCACCTTAAAATATTAAATTCATTTATACGATGATTAATTACTATGTGTGTGTGTGTGTGTAGGGTTTTGCCAGCTCTCTATAGACCTTCAATGTCTCCATCTACATCAACCTCTTCGATGATGCTCTCCCTCTGGAATGCTTGAGAGATGAATTATCCTATGTCCACCTCATAACACACATGTAATTATATCATTTCACATGATAATTATAATGTAATATTATAGCTAAAATAATACATTAATATGCTCAAAATGTAAATGCATACATCAATCTAACTCATAGTAAGCAATCATGTATCATCATCTAAATAAGCAACATTATACTATTCTATAATAGTATATATCTCAAGTTTATTTAGAATTATAATTAATTTTGAATTTTTTTAGTTGTAGATATCCATGGATAATCTAGCAAGTTTACCTTGTAAGGAATCAAGATATAATACCACACCTACTCGATAGAGTCGTAGGGTAGTAGATCAGGGAATTTTTACCATGTGGAGTTTTTTAAATGTTGATTTGGAATTGAAACATGGAAAGAATTGCCTTAGTAAATTGAAAAGAAGTTGACATGTCCCTATATCCTACCAAAGTGACCGTGTAGAGCTTGACTATGTCAGCAGTGATCGAGGCCAATTTTATGGCCATCTCAATGTCATTACATAACATCATTGGGTGAAAACTTGTGTTCAAATTCATGGATATCTGAATGAGTGAGTTTAGATATCATTCAATAGATCATGGCCAATCATTGAGTGATGATAATTATAGGTATTTCTTATTGTGTTTGATGAAAATGATTTTTGATGTGTGTGTTCTTATGTTTTTGGGTGTTATTTATAGTATATTATGTCATGCCTATCTTTTAGAGAGGAAAAAAATGGGTGATATTTTGGTATCAAAGTTTAGGTTAAACTCTAGGATTTTTAAGGATGATCTATTTGGGTTCATTATCTTTCTAACTCTAGTTAATCATGATTTGTGTAAATTAAATATTCATGCATTACTTGTTGACCATATTCAGGCTTGAATTGTGTAGACAAGATGTCATTAAAGGAAGGCATGAAATTAACATAAGGCATAGTGGGTGGTGGTCACCTAGAACCCTAAATTATGCATCCAATTAAAATCTATGTTCAAATTCATGAGACCATGTAGTGAGTGATGGTTGTGTTTAAGGAAATGTTGCCCCAAGTTTTTATGCTACAAAAGGGAGCCTTGCCACCCTAGAGAAGGGATAGGTAGGTTGGGAAACCTTCAGAGTCTCATCATAGAAAGAGGATTAGAAACCACCTTTGGAAATATTGTAGGAGGGATTTTGATCGAACACAAGTTCTAGTTATAAAAAATGTGGACTTGGGACCATGTAAGGCCCATTGGACATAGTTTGGAAAGGACATTATCTAGGGTTATTGATTTAAATATGGATATATGGGTCATTATTCATGAAATTTGCCCAAGAACTTTGATCAGGGGATACTCAAATCCTGATATGGACTAGTTATGGGAGCCAAATTTTTTATAATCCCTATAATACCTATTTTGACTAATCTATTATAACAAAGCATAAAATGGTTGTGATAAACTATTATCTTTGAAAGGATAATGGACTTTCTTGTTAAGAAGCACTTGGTGCTAGATATATATGATAGTTATAGTTATATATACATATATATGATTATGCATGTTGCTTGCCTATTATAGTGATTAGCTAAATAAATGCACTTTGTATTCATATAAAATGTGAAATTGGATGACTTAAGCATGGCTAATGACACCCAATCCATAGGCCCTCTTTCTTACTCACATAACCCTTCTAGGCTATTCTTTCACCAATTTGTAGGCATTCTCAGCATTCTAGACTTAACCCTTTTAGACTCAAGCATCTCTTTTAGGCCTAGATACATCCCCTTAGGTTTCATATCCTTAGGACAATAATGCCTAACTTGGACAAGAGTGTTGAAACCTAGGGTGTCCTAATTTTGGTGCTATTATCCAAGGGCAAAATTGTGCCTAATGGTCAGATTGTTTTAGATACTTATCATTTTCCTTGTCAGCCTAACATGAATTAATTTAACCCATGATCATTAATTCCTCTATAAAAGGTC
This sequence comes from Torreya grandis, assembly GCA_037957365.1. Taxonomy (NCBI): domain Eukaryota; kingdom Viridiplantae; phylum Streptophyta; class Pinopsida; order Cupressales; family Taxaceae; genus Torreya; species Torreya grandis. Next base: position 1,096,209 of record JARHVA010002984.1, on the reverse strand, counting down.
ATTAAAATTCCATTTAGAAGGGTTGACACTCATTCACAAGGAAAGAAGAAAGAATAAAAGCAAGTACACTCAAACACTCTTTCCTATTATTTCCATATAACCTTCTAAGATCATTTCAAGCTTATTCAATCCTTTTCATCAGTCCCTAACCATCTAAAATATAATTTTGCATGTAGTTACATTTATCATACACAATTGCACCAAGCACTTTAATGGGAGAACTACATTAACTTGATCTCTCCTAAGAGTATTGTTAAGTAGGTAGCATGCCCACACATGGGGTGTAAAGTCTGTCCAACATATTCTTCACACACTAACCCCTTCTCTATCATTTCCAAGTTTCCATTCAAGTTAAAGAATGAAGAGCTCATAGGGCTTTGAATATTTAAAATAGATGCATGAAAGATCTGTAATCTTTTAGGCTTTGATATTTCAATAATAGGGTAACATAGGCCTACCAAATAGAACCCATAAAGCTCAGACCACTTGGAGAACAATGCCAAAAAAGGACTACAACACTGAACAATAGGGTGTCCCACTTTTGATGCTCTTATTTAATCTAGAAATGAACTTTAGGATCTAGTTTCTAATAGTTTCCCAGTCTTGTTCCTTCAGTATCAGACCATACCTCAGTACAGATCATTCTAAAGAAGCTAAGTTAGATTTCTCTTATTTATTACTATATTTAAAAAATGCAAAAATACAAATCTATTTACACAAATTAGTAGCTTAATTCTTGCATATTATTTACTAATTTACTTTTCTTATACCTATTTATTTAACTAACAATAAAACCCCATTATTATAAATGAGAATATGTTGTCCAAGTGGTCTAAACCTTCTAGGTTCTATTTGGTAGGCCTGTGTTACCCTATCAATGAAATATTAAAACTTGAAAGATTGCAGAGCTCACTATGCATCTATTTTAAATCTTCAAATCCCTAAGAGCTATTTATGTTTGAACTTGAATGGAAACTTAATAAATATAGATAAGGGGTTAGTGTGTAAAGGATATGCTAGACACATTTAACACCCTATATATGGGCATGCTACCTATATAATAATACTTTGAGGAGGGATCAAGCTAATGTAGTTCTCCCATTTAAGTGCTTGGTAAGATTATATATGATAAATGAAACTAGATGCAAAACTAGATATACTTTGGATGGCTAGGGACTGATACAAAGCATTGAATAAAATTGAAATAAACTTATAAGGCTGTATGTAGAGAATAGGAAAGAGTGCTTAAGTGTACTTTCTTGTATTCTTACTTATTTCCTTATGAATGAGTGTCAAACCTTATAAATATAATTTGAATGGCATTTTATATGGGAATTAATGATCATGGGTTAAATTAATTCACATTAGGTTGATAATAAAAATGATAAGGATCCAAAAAAAATTGATCGTTAGGGGTAATTTTACACTTGGACAACAAAACCAAAGTCAAGGCACTCTAGGTTTCAATAGTCCTATCTAAGTTGGGCACTATTATCCTAAGGGAATGAGACCTATGGGGATGGATCTAGGCCTAAAAGAGCTTCTTGGGTCTGAAAGGGTTAAGTTTGAAAGGATAGGGATGACTAAGAATTAGTGAAAGATTAGCTTAGAAGGGTTGCGTGAGTAAGAAAGAGGACCTATAGATTGGGTGTCATTATCCATGCCTAATTCATCAAATTTCACATTGTATATGACTACATTCCCCCCCCCTTTTATTTTGTTGATGTAGTAAAGTGAAATACTAGGATAAAGGAAAGTAAAAAACATACTTAAACTTACCTTTAAGGGAAAAACTCATGAAGCTATGTGATGTTGGATGTGCATAGACAGAGCATGCTGTGAAGTGTGAATTTATTATGATGCTAGATTATGCTAGATGATACTAGGTATATATTAAATCTAGAGTAATATCATGAATGGAGCTCAGTGCCTAATTCCCTAAAAATTGGCTCAAGAATGCAAAGGCTAGCCCTTTGGCTCTATCATCACCAACTAAGTGAAGTTAAAAAATCATGCATGTGATAATAGATGTCTAGACTATGTTCAATGCTTCTAAATAGGTGGCTCAAGAATACAAAGGCTAGCCCTTTGGCTCCATCATTGCCAACTAAGTGAATTTAATGAATTATGAATGTGTTATTCAATGTCTTGATTAGTTTCCAATCCCTCTAAATAGGTGTCTCAAGAATACAAAGGCTAGCCCTTTAGATGCATCATTGAAAATGAAGTGAAGTTAATGAATCATGTGTATGATAATCGATGTCTAGTCTATGTATCTAATCCTTCTAAATAGGTGGTTCAATAATATAAAGGCTGGCCCTTTGGCTCCATCGTTACCCTTGAAAAGTTGAATCTATGAAGTGATACTGGTATAAAATATATGTCATATGAGATGGCTCATGGATCCCATGGATGTTTTTGAAATATAAGAAAGTGGCATGGATAGCTTAAATGTATGCTAGAAACTAGATCACCCTTGGCCATTTCAAAAGATGGATGTTAGGCTTGTATGAAAGCCACTTCAAAACTGATGTAATAGGCTTATATGAAAGCCAATTTAGGAACTAGGGTACTCAAAAAGTTAAACTTACATGAAATTTCAACTTGAAAGTGATATCAACCACCTTTAGATGGAGTAAGGCATGTAACTATTGAGAATGTCTAGATAATAACTGAACTTAAAAATAAAAGAAGACCAATGTGTCATGCATGTTACCACCAATCACCAATGTCTAGAACATGTATTTTGATATAGAAGTTGTGTCAACTACATAATCTAAAACTAAAGGTGAGAACCATCATGTCATGCATGATAACCCCTATATATGGATTCTCTAAGAAAACTATACTAAACTACTAATTTTGATTGATTTGGATGTGTAAAAACTATATCTAAACTATAATTTTTGTGTATTTCTTAAAAACTTGAGTATTTTTCTACCTAGATAGGAGCACCAAAATGAAGACACCCCTATGTTTGGTGCTACTATCTATTTCTGGCACTATTGTCCTATGCTAAAACTAGTTGCTGATCTAAAACTATCACTATTTTTCTACTCTATTCTGACTAGTTTAACCTTTGGATTTTGAATTAGGTGATTTAAATGTTATTATTTTGACTGTTATAAGCTTTCATCTTTGTGACAAAACCCCTATTTGTTTCCCCCTCTTCTGAGGGTAGGAATGATGAACTTGTAATGACTACCCTCAAAAGAAAAGAGTCCTGCAAGTGTGTTATGCTACATGGATACATGATATATAAATGATATTTGACAAGATATATCTAAATATAGACATATTTATATTGAGATATTGTTAGATCAATAGGGGTATGCCTAGATTGATATAACAATGTATAACCCTGTGTAAAGTATTGAACTAGAATTTAAAATGTTTCGATGTTAGTTATTAGTTGTTATTTGGAGGGATGGAGCATGATGTCCATGGTGGCATCTAAGAAAGTAAGGGAAATGCATGATGTGTATCATGGAATTTCACACATTGAGAAGTAAAACAAGCAATAAACAATCAAGCAAGAAGCAAGAACTATGTAGGGATGGCTAAGGGTCCATGTAAACAAGGGACATGGGCATATGTCACTCAAACTAGAAACAAGCATAGAAGGCATGTTCACATGCCACATACATATACAAGTTAAATAAGAAAAGTTGGCACAAGGGCTATAAGCACATGGAAGAATACAAGTAAAGGATATTGGAGAATGTCCCAAGGAACACATATGAATAGAAGTAAAGGACATTGAAAAATGTCCTAAGGTACAAAGAGGAGACAAACAGGAACTAGAAATGCAATCACACAAGCTACTCTAAGTAAGAGGAGAAAGCATGTAATAAATGGAAAGGTAAAATCACATCTAACTAATCAAAGAAAATGTGAAAGTATGCAAAATATGTGTAGTATAAGATGAGGTCTATGCTAAGAAATACACAAGTGCTTGATACTAATGAAATGTTGATATAGTAATATTTTAAATTTTAAGAAAGAATGTACATCAACATGATAATTCAGAGTGTGTAGTGTAGGAATGACATAACTTGGATGGTGTAGTCATGTAGAATATGACCCCAGTGGGTAGGTATATCGATGTCTGTCTCAAGTGTAGAAGTAGGAATTCCCCCTTAATGGGTAGAGTGAAGTAATCAAGTAGCTAGATGTCACTTCACACACTCAAAAGAGATTAAATGAAGCATGGTAATGCAGATAAACTGACATACAATAGCATAAAACAACAAATGTAAGTCCTAGCATGATAGTAGTAGTGTAAAGTATGGATGATGCATATAATCAATATGTTTTTGGTATTTTTGACATTTTTGAATGTATTTATATTTTTAAATAATCTATGCATAGGTAAAAATAGGAGGAAATGATACTAACTGATGAGTCTTAGATGAGACTCCCTATCATGGTGTCTTGTATTCAACAACTGAATCATGCATGATCATGAGGTAGAATAAAATGTCAGAGATTGTAAAGCTAAAATCTATGTATGTTGTAACTAATCTAAAATCTTTGAAGTGAAAACCAAATGTGGGTTCCCCCTATAACTATGAGAAGTGGATGAAATTTTAGGGCTCTTAGGGACCCATTTGGAAGTAGAAAAAGCTTTCTGAATAAATGCTCTCTATATAGCTGTATGAGACCTCAATGAAATTACTCTAGGTGTGAACACTGGAGTTGAAAGCTATCTAGAATCCTAGAGCCGTGGAGGTGTGTGAATTCTCTATACTAATGATGGATGTCAAAACTATGGTTGGGTCTAAAGTGGAAGCAAAACTAAAATTAGAGGGGAAACTAAAATAGGTGGAAGAACCAGAGCTGGTGATTATAAGCTGGTAGATGACTCTAAAGTGGGGAGTGGTGACTCATAAGGAACTTCACTGACTATAATAACTTGATTAGCATGAATGAATTTCATGCATATATTAACTATAGAGGGTACTACCCTAAGTTATTGAATCCATGGTCATCCAATTAATATGTCAAAAACTCCTACACTAGGGTCTACAATGAATGGTGTTGCCAAATATGTAGGACTAACATCTAGTGGAAGTACTATCTCACCCAATGAACTCTATATATGCCCACTAAAACCATTGTTTATTATATCTATCGAAGTCATATCCTACTATAAATAACCCAAGTGCTACTGTAGTGTTAAGGTGCACATGTTAAGGCTAAAACCATTGTCAATAAGCACACTATGAATAGGCTAATTATGAATATGTGCTTTGATAAAAAGTGTATTATAACCTATATTATCCTCCATAATCTCTTGATCTAAAAATGATATCAAAGGTCTAGATGGATCTCTATACCCATACACACCTATCATACCTCTCAAAGGATGTGCCTCAACTAAAGGTGCCTGGTATGTAGATGGTGAAGGATGTGTAAGGTATGTATGGTGAACACCTAATGTGTCCACTTTTTATTATTTAGAATGTTATGGAAATGGATCTGAAAAGATTTTTAAAGCTTTATCTTGTGTTGTTTTTTCCTTTAGAGGCTCAAATGAACTACTAAGATCAAGTAGATTATTGTATATCAAGTCTTGTATCTTATGTCTCAAATTGATGCATTTGTTTATTGTGTGGCCTAGTGCCTTATGAAAATTGTAAAATGCATGTTGATCATATTCCCATGGAAGAGGATTTGTTGGGTCAACTTCATAGATAGGATGGAGAGTGATGATGTTACATTCTAATAACTATTGTAAAACCCTAGTTGGAGAAACTAGTAGATTGGTAAAGGTATGATGAGGAGGTGTTGATAAAACCACATGCTGAGGGGGATTTGAAGCTGCATTGACTATTGGTTGATTCTGATTCTTATTGTCATTGATTTTGACCTTATATGGGACTTTTCTATTACTCTTGTTTGTTATGTCTAACATACTTGAGTACTTAAGTTTTCCCATTGAAATAAGATTGACTTCTCGTTCCTTTAGTGTATGACATAATTCAGTGAAGGAAGAGAATCACTTGAACATGATTGATTCATAAAGTGCTAGTAGAAGACTCTATTTGAAGAGGTCTTATAACTCCTAATTTTCTATGGGACTAGTCATCTTTGCCAAGATGGTATTATACCGAAGAACATAGTACATGGGATGCTCATTTTGTCGTTGTTCTTATTAAGCAATTTAAGCATATGAGACCTTATCACCAATGTTGATACTAAAATGTGCTGGAACATGTCTACTAAAGGATTGAATGCCATGACTGACTAATTTATTAGACTATAAAACCATTGTAAAGCATAATCCTTTAGACTCCATGGAAATAACCTGGTAAGTAGACAATCATTGGGTACATTATCTAAACATGATACATGAAAATCTCTCAAGTGTTTCTCTAGATCACCCTTGCTATCATTAAGAGTAAGCTTGGGTTAAACAAAACATTGTGGTAAGAGTGTAGAATCAATATGATGTGCCAATGGAGTATGTAGAAGAGCAAAAGAATCCAAAGCCTATGTAGGTCTAGTGGTACCTTACTTAAGATGTCACACCTTGGATTGAAGAGATATTATCTCTTGCATAAGGGATGCCACATTATGAGAAAGGGATGTAATAGCTATAACTAGTGGTATAGAGGTAGATTGGGATGCTATAGGGGTTATTGAGACATAGTTGCCCCCATAGTGTCATTTGAAACTCGTGGCTCTGTGGTTTGAGAAGATTGGCCATTGTTCACTTTTTTTTGTTCCTCTTGTATAATTCCAAGCATGTCATATGTTAGGGTGTGGAGCTAAAAGCTTCACCAAGGAGCATACTTTAACAGGCTCAGGTCTACACAGACACCGGTGTCGGTCAGGAGCGACCGACGTCGGTCAGGTGCAATTGTAGAGGCACCGACGTCGGTAGTGGGTCGGCTGGCAGCGGTCACAGGCAAGTAGCAAGAATCGACGTTGGTTACCTATGCGTCTAGGAAGCTATTTCTGAGGACAGAAGTGAGTGTTTGCATGATGAGTTTGAGTTGTAGTCTTAAGCTCGCGTCTCTATTATTAGTAATATTATTTTTAGAGCCCTTGTTCAAGAGGCTTAACTACTTGTTGTAAGTGCATGCTCAATTTTCCTAATTCTATATGTAGAATTAGATCTTCTTAGCTTTGTGTGAATTATTGTAGAATTGGTATGTTGAAGAACAGTACAGAATTGAATCAATCCAGGTTTGTTGGAGTTGATTGTTCTTGAGAGAGAGAGCTCTTGAGGAATAGAGATCTAGTGAGAGATCTATACATCTAGGAGAGGTGTGGAAGAAAGAAGTTTCTTCAATTGTATTCCTTTTGTAAAGAGTTTGTTAATACAAGTTTTCAGGGTGGTTTCTTGTATCTCTTGTTCTTGTTGTTTATCATTCTAGTTACTTGTCTATCTGATTTATTTCCACATTTATTGCTTTCACAAGTGTAATCTATTGTTGGTTGATCTCCAACAAGTGGTATCAGATCTCAGGTTCACTAACAGGTGGTTTAGATCTGTATAGTGCGTATTGATTACAAGTTCTCACAGGGGTTTCTGCAGGGATTTCTATTTGAGTGGGAGAAGCAATGGCAGATGAAAGTAAATTGAGAATGGAAAAGTTCAATGGCAAAAATTACCAACACTGGAGAATGCAGATAGAGGATTATTTGTATTAGAAAGATCTCTACTTATCGTTAGGTGGGGTTGCAAAGAAGCCCAAAGACATGGAGGATGAAGAATGGGAAGTTCTTGACAGAAAGGCTCTGGGTTCTATAAGACTGAGTCTAGCATCCACTGTGATATCTAATTTATCACAGGCAAAGTCTACGGTAGAGTTGATGACTACGTTAGCAAATTTGTATGAAAAACCCTCAGCTTCTAATAAGGTATATCTTATGAAGCAGTTATTTAATTTGCATATGAATGAAGGTGGATCTGTTTTTACTCATCTGAATGGTTTCAATGGAATTGTGAATCAGTTAAGTTTAGTCAATATAGTATTTGATGATGAAATAAAAGCTCTTTTGATATTATGTTCTTTGCCTGAAAGCTGGCATGGCTTAGTAATGGCAATAAGTAATACTGCATCTGCATCAAATATTTTGAAAGTAGAGGATGTTGTTAGTGTTATCTTGAATGAGGAAATTTGCAGGAAAAGCACAGAAGAGACATCTGGGAACGCTTTAAGTTTTAAGAGTAGGGGGAGGCAAAAAGAGAAGAGCAAGAAAGGCAGATCAAGATCCAAATCTAAGGGGAAAGGCAGATCTAAATCCAGAAATGGCAGAAGGCCATAATGCTGGAATTGTGGAAAGATGGGGCACATAAGCAGAGATTGTTGGTCAAAGCCTAAGGAGGACAATCAGCACGAAGGAAAGGAAGAAGCCAAGGTTGCAGGTATTGCACAAGATGCTTTAATTTTCTCTCTGCATAATAATATAGAATCTTGGGTGTTAGATTCTGGTGCATCTTTTCATGCTACCCCTAACAGGGAATATTTTAGTGACTATATCCATGGAGATTTTGGAATAGTGTATCTAGGGGATGATGAGCCCTGTAAAATAATTGGCAAAGGTAAAGTGCAGCTGAAGATGCAGAATAGTAACACATGGGTGTTGAGAGATGTGATGCATGTTCCTAGATTGAAGAGAAATTTGATTTCTACAAGAAAGTTAGGGGATGAGGGTTGTACAATAACTCTCACAGCAGAATCTTGGAAGGTGACCAAGGGTGCACTTGTTATGGCCAGAGGTAAGAGAGAAGGTACTCTCTATTTGTGTAATTGTGTTACTAACAAATCTCCTTCTGTATTATCTACTTCAGATGTGGATGCTAAATTGTGGCACTCAAGGCTTGGCCACATGAGTGAGAAGGGGATGTCAATTCTTAAGTCCAAAGGTATGCTTTCAGATTTAAAAGGCATAGATCTAGAGTTTTGTGAGCACTGTGTATTTGGAAAATAGAAAAGGGTTAGTTTTCTCAAGACTGGGTCTACTAAGAAGAGGCATAAGTTGTAACTTGTTCACACAGACGTGTGGGGACCAGCTTAGGTTGCTTCCATTGGAAGATCACAGTACTATGTATCTTTCATAGATGATGCTACAAGGAAGGTATTGATCTATTGTATTAGTAGAAAATCTGATGTATTTGAGACTTTTAAGATTTGGAAAGCTATGGTTGAGAATGAAACAGGTAAAAGATTAAAGTGCCTGAGATCTGACAATGGTGGTGAGTTCTGCAATCATAAGTTCAGAGATTATTGTTATATGCATGGAATCCATAGGGAAAGGATGGTTCCAAGGACACCTCAGTAGAATGGGATTGCTGAAAGGATGAATAGGACAATAATGGAGCGTGCAAGATGTATGAGATTGCATGCCAGTTTGCCCTTACAGTTTTTGGGCACAAGCTGTTGACACTGCAATATACCTGATTAACAGAGGACCCTCTATAGCTCTAGATGGTGGTATTTCAAAAGACGCATGGACAGGTAAAAAGGTTGATCTCTCATATCTCAAATTTTTTGGTTGTGAAGCCTTTGTGCACATAGATAAAGAAAATAGAAAGAAGCTTGATTCTAAGTCTGTGAGGTGCACGTTTATTGGCTATGACTCAGATGATTTTGGTTACAGATTATGGAATCTAGAAACTAACAAGGTAATTAGGAGCTGTGATGTTGTTTTCAATGAAAGAGTGATGTATTGTGATCAGCTAAGGAAGCTAAATCAATCTAAGTAGAGCAATGGTGAATTGGACGAGGTGAAGGTCCAATATGAGCTCACAGGAAAAAGAAATAATCACTTGCAGGAAAACACAGAGACCGACGTCGGTAGGTTAGGAACCAGCATCGACAGTACAAAAATTGGTGTTGGCCGTATAAAGACTGACGTCAGCAGGACAGACACCGAGGTTGGTCAGATAGAACCGACGTCAGCCAGTAACAGGTCTGGAGGTGATCGAGGTCGGTCACTGTCAGAGAATTTGGGTGGACAGCGTGTTTTGAACGAGTCTCAGACACCCATCAAGAGGTCAGAAAGGGTGAGTAAGCCTCCAATTAGATATTCTCCTTCTTTATTCTATTTATTGCTTACTAATGGTGGAGAACCAGAGAGTTTTGAAGAAGTAATACAGGTGGAGTCCAAGAGTCAGTGGGAGCATGGCATGGTTGAGGAGTCAGAGTCCTTAAGAGAGAACCAAACATGGGATTTGGTTGAATTGCCAGCAGGTAAGAGAACACTCAAGAACAGATGGACCTACAGGTTGAAAGAAGGTGAGAATGGGCAGATGAGATATAAGGCCAGATTGGTAGTAAAAGGATTTGCACAAAAGCCAGGTATTGACTTTGGTGAGATTTTTTCTCTTGTTATTAAAATGACTTCTATAAGGGTTGTATTGTCTTTGGTTGCTTTTGAGGATTTGCATTTTGAGCAGCTAGATGTTAAGACAACGTTTCTTCATGTAGATTTGGATGAGGAATTATATATGGAACAGCCAGAAGGATTTGAGGTCAAAGGTAAGGAGAAGTTAGTGTGTAGATTGAAGAAAAGCTTGTATGGCCTCAAGCAAGCTCCTAGGTAATGGTATTTAAAATTTGACAGGTTTATGACTGAGCATGGCTACAATAGGTGTCAATCTAACCATTGCGTGTATTTCAAGAGATTTGATAACAGTAGATATATTATTCTATTGTTGTATGTAGATGATATGCTAGTTGCAGGATCTCACATGCAGGATATCTCTGAGCTTAAGGTGAAATTAGCTCAAACATTTGCTATGAAGGATTTGGGAGCAGCAAAGAAAATCCTTGGCATGAGCATTAAGAGAGACAGGAAAAATCATAGGTTGATATTGTCTCAAGAAGATTATGTGGACAAGGAGTTGAAATGGTTCAATATGTAGGATGTTAAACCGATAAGCACACCTTTGGCTGGACATTTTAAGTTGAGTAAAGAAAAATGTCCTAATTCATATGATGAGGTAGAGTACATGAGTAAGGTTCCATATTCTTGCCTAGTAGGGAGTTTGATGTATGCAATGGTGTGTACTAGACTGGATATTGCCCAAGCAGTGGGAGTGGTAAGTAAGTATATGGCCAATCCAGGTAAGGAACATTAGAAAGTAGTTCAGTGGATCCTTAGATATCTGAGAGGAACCAGGAGTAGGTACTTGTGCTATGGAGGTTTAGATACTTCTCTACATGGTTATGTAGATTCAGATATGGCAGGTGATTTGGATGGCAGGAGGAGCACTACAGGTTATGTTTTCACTGTAGGTGGGACGGTGATTAGTTGGATATCTAAGTTGCAGAAGCTTGTTGCCTTGTCAACTACAGAAGTAGAGTATATTGCAGCCACAGAGGCTAGCAAAGAGATGATATGGATGACACAGTTCATGGATGAGCTTGGTAGGGAGCATGAGAGTTGCAGATTGTATAGTGATAGTCAGAGTGCAATCCATTTGGCTAAGAATTCAGACTTTCATTCAAGAACAAAGCACATACAGCTAAGGTATCATTTCATACGACAGGTATTGGAAGATGGTGAGTTGAAGCTGGAGAAGATCCATACGGATAGGAATCCTGCTAATATGTTAACCAAGCCGGTTACAAAGGAGAAGTTGAATCTTCATTCAACTTCTATTGGTCTTCATGATTGAGTTGAAGATGGAGGAGCTAGAAGATGTTGCTATACAGGTACTGGTGCAGCTGTTTATCTCCAAGTGGGAGATTGTTAGGGTGTGGAGCTAAAAGCTTCACCAAGGAGCATACTTTAACAGGTTCAGGTCTACATAGACACTGGCATCGGTCAGGAGCGACCGACATTGGTCAAGTGCAGTTGTAGAGGCACTGACGTCGATAGTGGGTTGGCCAGTGGCGGTCACAAGCAAGCAGCAGGAACTGACGTCGATTACCTGTGCGTCTAAGAAGCTATTTCTGAGGACAGAAGCGTGTGTTTGCATGATGAGTTTGAGTTGTAGTCTTAAGCTCCCATCTCTATTATTAGTAATATTATTTTTGGAGACCTTGTTTAAGAGGCTTAACTGCTTGTTGTAAGTGCATGCTCAAGTTTCCTAATTCTATATATAGAATTAGATCTTCTTAGCTTTGTGTGAATTATTGTAGAATTGGTATGTTGAAGAACAGTACAGAATTAAATCAATCTAGGTTTGTTGGAGTTGATTGTTCTTGAGAGAGAGAGCTCTTGAGGAATAGAGATCTAATGAGAGATCTATACATCTAGGAGAGGTGTGGAAGAAAGAAGTTTCTTCAATTGTATTCCTTTTGTAAAGAGTTTGTTAATACAAGTTTTCAGGGTGGTTTCTTGTATCTCTTGTTCTTGCTGTTTATCATTCTAGTTACTTGTCTATCTGATTTATTTCCACGTTTATTGCTTTCACAAGTGTAATCTATTGTTGGTTGATCCCCAACATCATCTTGCATATATAAATGTTTTTTTAGGAGTTCTTAAATTTCTCTATATTAGTTTCATCAGAACTGGTATGTTGGGCCATTATGAAAGTAAGAAAATAATTTATAATGTGTTTGAATGTTTTTGAATAAGTTTTAATAGGCAATGTGCTAAAAAATGAAAGTATTGAATATAAGAAATGTAAAGTCCTAAAAATATTTAATTGAAATTTGTGAAAAAATGATATGGAGCTCCCGAACATGTAAGGTGATACCTCAAGATGCCAATAAGTGCTAGTACATGCAACTAAGGATGTTTTGAAAATATTTATGAAAACTAATATGAAAATTTGAATTTGAAATTATTTTTTTATGTTTGATTATTTATTTATTTAATAGTGCTATCTTAATTTCCCCTCCTACTAATAACTAACATTCCTGATTCTAGATAGCCATCACTAGCCAGAACCAAACTATCAAAGTCTAGATATTGCTAAACAAAACTTATCCAAACACTTTCCCACTCAAATCAAATTAAACATACCCAAATCCTACTTTACCAATCCAACAAACCAACTCTAATTTATCCAAATAGATTACTAATTACCAAAACAATTTTTTTTTTGCCTACATACGATTACAATTCAAAATTAGTAAGCCTAACATCACAATTATCAAAATATCACATCCAAACATATCAAAACATCAAAACCCATATCCCAAGTACCATTTACCAAGTAGATGAAAATTGAAAATAAATAATAGATCAACCATTTCTAAAATCAACCACTTACAATCAATATACCAACATATTCCAAAATCCATAACACAAATACACATAAGTTCAAAATCAAACTAACATCTATATATATCATGAAGTTTTCAAAACATATACATCATGTCAAGGTACAATCAATCATGAATGGGCATCATGTCCTCACTCTCAGTCTCACTCTCTCCTCTAGTGTTAATCCCATAATCATGCCTAGCACTCGATGACTATGTACCTCCTCAAGCTTCCAAATGCCTCTTACATCAACTATCTTACTCCAACAACTGACCATGCTCCTCATGAAAGTTTGAATATCATCACTAAAGATCCATTTATTCATTCAAAATCTTTATGTTCACCATGCCATAATTAGGTGGAGGCATCCTGCAACTATCCAACTCAACTCTAAGATCATCCCTCTCTCATGTTACCCTTACATATATAGTTGTATCTATAGCAGCCCTATCAAAAAAATGAGCATAAATGCCAGCTATAACTATGAGTCTCTCTATCAAACCCTCCTCCATGGTACCATAAAAAAAATGTTGTGTGAGCTCTCAAAGTTTCATCTCAATGATAGTCTCCTATAACTCATCATCTCCCCTAGCCACCCCAGTAGGTGCCTCATCCTATACACCTCCCATCCCACTTACACACATAAGAAGTACAACACTAAATTAGATATATACTTTCAAATCCAAACTAAATCACAAACATAGGTAAAATTAAAATACAATCTTTGATTAACTCCCTTTATCCAGATTAGCTTAAGCTCCTCATATGCAAGAATATCCACTCCATTCATAGGATATAATGGAGCTAATCATTGCCTAGCCCACCATGTATTACATGCCTCTGTGCGTCCCACATCATTTACATCAAGAATATCTATAACTGCATCTCATGCATCCAAATGTAGCTATACCAACTTAGCCTCAGCTAGTCTAGCATGATCCCCTACTCTCACTGGTGCTCATGCACTTCTCAACCATACCCATGATATAGGGGGAAAATCCTATCAAACCTCAAACTACCTAGTCATGCACTTATACTGAAAGTGCTCATATACTCTAACCAAATGATCATGCAACCAAAAACTAACCCACATATATCATAGTTTCTCTCCATCCTCAAGCCATCTATGAAATCCTTTATAGGACCTCCATATGATATCATGGGCCACCAATATATCTAGCATCCTTTTATAGTGATCTATTCCAAGAGATCAAATAGCCATCTCACTCATCCATCACTCACCAAATGGTTGTGGATATGCCCAACTCACCCTTGGTAATCTAAAAGGATTCATAACTACTATGTGTTCATATTCCCAACAATGTAACGAAGTGGCCACACCCACACCACCATTGAATGCCTCATGCGTAAATCTATATATAAGAGGGAAATCATAGTCTTACCCAATGAAAATATAATACCATACATCTCAATAATACAAACCACCCTATGCATTCTATAAGCAATAAACACTCCACTACCATCCACTACAACAAAATAAACCAATAATATAGTTATCCACTTCTGCAAGTGGAGAAAACTTGATTACATAATCACTAAGAATAACACATCACTATTAATACCTCAATAATATACACCTCAGGGCACCCCAAAAAAAGTATAAGGATACACAATCAATGGAAACTGCACCCATGTCATCTTGTAATGTCACCTATCACCCACTAATTGGCAAATGCAAAAAAATGTCATACATCCTCTAGAGTAATAGTGATCTCTCTAGTGGAAGATAGAATGCATAGGTATCAACATTTGACCTCTCACATAATGCAATAATCACATACCTATCCCATTATACCATACCCAGGTCACATATATGGCCCAATCTAGCCCTATCCATAATAACATGCTCATCAATAGACAATAGTAGCATCCTTAGTGTCTCCATCACATAACTCTATGAAACTCTTGCATTTGCACCTCACCTTGCAAACACCAAACAATAGAATATATATCAAACAATAATGCAAAGTTAAAAACCAAGTTATACAACAATAGATAACAAATTATAATCTTAAAAAACTAATCATAGTGGACAATAGTGATACAAAAGGGAACTCATGTTGGAACTTGGACAATAACTTTGCATCCTGGAAAACAATGTTGAATCTAGGATAAGAGTGCTAGAACTAGTCAATTTTTTTCTAAACTACTTAAAATAGCTCAAAAATACCCAAAATAGGCTTCTAAATAGGTACAAATCAAGTGTTAAGCATACTCACTAGGCTAATCTCCATACCAACCTCAATCTGGGCCGTTAACTACTCAAAATGGATCATAGAAGGTGCTCATCTCCTAGGCTTTTTGAACTCTAGAGCTCCAATATCTCAAACTAGTCACTACACAAATGAACCCAAAGTCAATTACAATTCCTATATCAGCCAACTCTTCTATTCAAAAGCAAAACATTATTTTGTTCATAACTAAAACCCCATAGCTTCGTTTTACAAATTGTTTGATTCAACAGAATTGTGACAATGATAAATTTAACATCACACAACCTTTAATATTTCATTACATCATTTGCTTACTATGGAATTCACACATCTTTATGCCTTTTGTGTACCTCAAAAATATAAATTTGTACCTACTACTCAAAACATTCATTCAAAATATTCAAGCAACCTAGCCTATTCAAACAATCAACCATTCACTTCATTCAATCTATTACTACCTCATTTGCCTACCATAACATGAAAATTTCTATATCTCTAATATACCCATATACAAGATTCAATCCTAATCACTCAAAAATATCTTTCACTCCCAGTAATTCAGTCTCACCCATTAAATAATAGACTTTCAATCTATTCAATACATACCAACCAAGTTCCTATACATTCTACCACTAGTCATCACTTTTGGCTCAACCTCCTCTATCTTAGATTTCATCCCTCTCCCCAAAATGGGGGCATCATTCCTACTATTCTTATTCTTAAACTTATCTATCACACCTATCCACTTGCATAGATAGATACACCATGGTTCTTACACCTCTAGTAGTCAAATTATCAAATTTAGCTACAAAACGGTCACAACATATAGTGATTCAGACTACATGGGTCACTCAACATGGTTTTTACACTTCTATATTTATATTATCAACATCACTCAGCTCAGATTGGTCAAGATTATAGAGTGCTTTAGATTATATGGGTCACTTAGCATCACTCATCTTAGATTGGTCAAGATTATACAATGGTTCAGATTATATGGGTCACTTAGCATCACTTAATTTAGTTTGGTCAAGATTATATAGTGATTCATATCACATTGGGTCACTCAACATTACTCAATACATTCAAAGGGATACACCTTTATTTTATAGATATACAGACTATCCAAATACTATATTTGGGAGTATTCACATTACTACACATCTCACACATACAACTTCATATAACATGACATAGTTAAATAATATATAGTAGATTATAGGCATAGTACAGAGAACATTATTTTCATCTCTATTTTTCACATGGGACATGACACAATAGATCATATCACATGTGGTTATACAAATTTATAGACTGTCCAGATGCATCACTCACATACGAAATTTGGGGGCATGTAATAGATGTCCATGTCCTTCATATTCTAGGATTATACAAATTGGGATGGTAACAAATGCTATTCTCTTCTTACATATTTATCATAGTTTTTAGTTTACACTCAAGCATTACTTACGTTTTCACTAGGTTAGACCATACGATCATATCTAGTGATTGGTCCATTATATTACTCAGACTCAAACCTAGGATTTTATGTAGGACAAAGGGAAGACATTGGTTTTGGATCTCTAAGCACTTCTCAAATCTAGTTTAGATTATTTAGATTCAATACAGGGGCATCTATTACAAGGATTTCTTCTTTCTCTAAGCATTATTCAGATTTAATATAGGGGGCATCTATTATAGGGATTCCTTCTCTCTCTAGGCATTATTCAGATTTAGTATAAGGGGCATCTATTATAGGGATTCTTTATTTCTCCAATCACTATTTTAGTTCCTTATCCACTTCCTTGGCCAAGAATTTTAACCCTTTTTCAACACACTTATATTCACATAGGTGAGTTCAAGTATGCAACTTCTTTCTTTCTTTTACTCTAGTACTTCATTTCATGGTATCACTAGATTAAAAGGGGGGGAAATGTATACACCCTTAATTATTAAAGAAAACACACATATCATGTCTTTTTATAGTCCTTTCACATGAGACTCCCACTAAAGAATATTAGTTTTTATTCACATCTAGCCATATCCCTTTGGCTGACTAGTCTTAGTCTTACTACAATCCCTAGACATATCTTTACTTATCCCTAGTCATCCATAGCTTTATAGACTTAACCCTTTTATACCAAGGTAGATAAAATAGGTCCAAACCCATCCCCTTAGTTCCCATACCCTCTGGAAAATACCACCCAATTAGGAATGCAACACTGAAACCCAAGGTGTCCAATTTTTGGTGATATTGTCCAAGTGCAAATTTGGTCCCAACAGTCAATTTATTTTTTAGGATGAGTCTTAACCCTATTATTTGATTTGTTCTTAATTTTTATAATGTCATCCAAATGTTAACAAAACTCCCAAATTCAAAATAATGAGTCTCCTATATAAAGGACTACAAAAGGCATTTTATATCTAGCACTTAATATTTTGGCACATTAGACATAATAAAATCAATCAATAGTATATCTCAGCTTCTTTACATCACACATAGATTTGCATGCTTGATCAAGGGCCTAGCTAAAATTTATTCTTTCATAAATCATGTGCATTAATTATGCACATTCCCTAAGGGATAAATACATCAAATTTGAGACCCTAGATTGAGGGTTAATGTAGGTAGTAATAAGAATAATAAGGGTTCTTGATTGTGTGATCATTCTTCCCTTAACCCAATTTTCCCCCTTTTTATTTTGATATATTTGTTTTTTCCATGTGTGTAGACAAATACAAGTACTAAATATTGAAATGGAGCTACAATGAGCTTCGGTGACTATTAAGACCTAAAATTTAGTACACATGTTAATACTAAGAAGATTAACATAACCCAAAAAGTTTTTAGCCTCAAGACAATAGTGATAAGAAAGGACTATAACACCAAACACCTAGGTGTCTTATTTTTAGTGATCTAATCCAATTATAAAATGAAAGATAGATTCAAGTTCCATATATTATCTCAGTCTTGTGTGTGAGTTCTTAGACCCTGACTCATCTGAATCATCCTAATTTTCCAAATAAGTATTCTTCTCCCTTACCTAAATTAAATTTGATAAAATTGATATAAAATTGTATTTTATTGTATTTAATCAGAATTCTTCCCATATTTTAGACCTTTATTATTTAGGACTTAAACATCTAATTTATTAAAATTATAAAATAAGTCTAAAAATAAAATAACTAGGAGCTCATTGTGCGTCTGTTTTAAATATTCAAAGCCCTAGGAGCTCTTCACGCTTGAACTTGAATAGAAACTTGGAATAGATAGATAAGGGGTTAGTGTGTAAAGGATACATTAGATGTACTTCACACCTCATGTGTGGGTATGCTACCTACATACCAATACTTTGAGGAGGGATTAAGATAATGTAGTTCTCTTATCAATATTATTATCTTATGACCATTATCTTTATGTAGTTTTCTCTTATATTAGTATTTGATTTGGAGGGATTGTGTAGTGAACAGTCCTAAGATAAGTGCTTCATATTCCACTATGTTATTGGTGCATGAGAAATTTAATCGATATGCTATAGGAATAATAATAAGGGCCATAATAGGTATATTGATAATGTAGTTCTCTCTTATCACCCAAGTTTATGAAGATAGGTATGTTGATTACAACTAGGGCCATAGCTTTACTACTTAGGATAACACCCCTCTAGATATATTTTTTATTCTCAAGCTCCTTCAGTGATCAAATAATTATAAAGATGTAGTGAATGTAGCCCTTCATAATACTAGAATTCCTATTTTCGTTAAACCAACCTATGTTTCATCTATCCTCAATACAATGTAATGGATTGAAAATCACATCTCTTTTGAAAAAGAGGATTTACCCTTGAAATACATCATTGAACAACATCTACATTTGTACATTCAATTATGAAGTAATGATGTGGGAGTCAAAAGAGTACTAGTTGATAATGTTTTAGGACTTAACATTTGCAACATATCCTTTCTTAAACATCTTAACATACAACCTCAAGGTCTAGACCATTCTGATATGAACATTAGAGGTTTTGACAACATTTCACAAAAATTAATGGGTCAAGTAACACTCAATCTTACCCTAGGGACTAAGACACTACCAACAACCTGCCAAGTCATGCCAAATGACCTTAGTTATAATTTATTATTTGGTTAGCCTTGGATTCATGATATGCATGCAGTCCCTTCCACACTCCATGCTTATCTAAAATTCAATCACAAAGGTTATATATACACATGCCTAATTGACCACAAAAATTTTAAATATTGTCAAGTGGATGAATATCCATAGAATTATATCCCACACTTTAATCTAGGTATTATATCTACACAACCCATCACTCATAATGCATACTCAGACCATATACAAAATAAGATAATTCTAAATTCTATTATAACACAAGCACTAGATTACCAATTCACCTCACCCTTTGTACTTAAATATCTTACTAAGATGGGATATCATGGAAAATGACTTGAAAATCATGAAAAAGGAATAGTCAATCCTATCGAGGCATCCACACAACATAAATTCAAGGGATAGGATACCATCTTTCCCTTAATCATGATAAATCCTTTCCCACCCTTTCATAACACATAAAATTTTGTCCACCAATTACACACACCAACAATATAGTTAATCATACTTCTACATTATCATTAATCTACCCTGATCTTATTAGTAAAATAACTTCACCTGAATGTTTACATTAGACGAATTCTCTAGCGATGAATTCCTCTTACAATTTATTGGTGCATATGAGGACCTCCCATCTTGTTACCATAAAAATAGATTTTCAAACCACATAAATGCCCATGTCTATTTTGGATAAAGTATAGACTCCTTGATTGATATACCAGTTGACTCAGATAATAATATCCATACAACTCCATATACACTCGATCATTTCACATTACTTAACGAAGACACAATAAATTAAAATTTTAGAATTAACAAGGATCCCCACATTGTCTTATTAGCTATTTCCCTAAGAAAGGAAGAGGATGATGATATTTGTCAAGCTTTAACAAAATTTATAGAACTCTTTACTTAGTTATATTCAAATGTGCTAGGAATTGATACATCTATATCAGTCCATCAGATTCCTTTATACCCTGATGCTAAACCAGTTAAACAAAAAATTCAAAAAATGCATCCTAAGGTGGATTTCTTAGTCAAGGATGAAATCCAACACCTCGTAGATGCTAGTTTCATTCACCCAATAACACATCCTAAATGGATTTATAATATAGTTATTATAGTCAAACCTAATAGACAAATTTGATATTGTTTTGATTCATGAGATTTAAATAAAGCATGACCCAAATATGATTTCCCCTTACCAAATATCGACATGATAGTCAACTCCACAACCAGATATGAAATGCTATCATTTATGGATGGTTTTGATGATTATAATCAAATCAAAATTACTAAAAATGATTAAAAAAAACATATTTTACAACACCATGGGGTACATTTTTTTATATTGTCATGCCTTTCAGATTAAAGAATACCAGAGCCACATATCAACATACTATGATGCACAATTTTCATGACTTGATTCACTATACTATCAAGTATTATGTTGATGATATACTAGCTAAATCTAAATAATGACAACGTCACGCTATTGATTTATAAAACATTTTTACATATCTTAGGCAATACAATGTTTGATTAAACCCAAAGAAATGTTTTTCTGAAGTTACATCAGGGAACTCCTAGGTTTTATTATATCTCAGCATGGAATAGAAGTTGATCCTAAGAAATTCAAAGAAATTATCAACATGCCACCTCCTACCAACTAAAACAACTCTGGTCCCTTTAAGGCAATATCTAAGCAATCCACCATTTCATAGCCCAACTTGTTGATAAAACACAGTCTTTTACTCACTTACTAAAGAAAGATACAAATTCTATTTTGGACTGAGCTTGTTAAAATAAATTCAACATAATCAAATAATATCTCTTTAATCCACCTATTTTAGTACCACCTATCTTAGGTAAACCTTTTTTTCTTTATATCTCAACAACATATCACACATTTGGAGCACTCTTAGCACAACATGATGATCAAAATACCAAATGAGCAGTTTATTGCATCATTCACACATTGGTTGAGTATGAAAAAAATTATTCCCCAATAGAAAAATTATGTCTAGCATTATTTTTTGCCACACAAAAACTTTAAAATTACATGGTCAATAATGACACTTAAGTTATCACAAAAGTAGAAGCTTTAAAGTTCCTACTAGCCAAAACACATCTTTTTGGCTGGATTGTAATATGGGTTATGTTACTAAAAAATTTGACTTAAAAATAGTCCTTAAAAAATCAAAAAAGGGCCAAATCATTGCAAACCATTTGGCAGTAGCACCAATACTACATTCTAACCCTTTAAGTGACACATTCAACGATGATTTCACTACCTATTCTACTCATTCAGATACCTAGACCATGTTCTTTGATGGTTCCCAATGTGCATTTGGTATAGGGCATACATTATTTTTATCGATCCTTTTGGGCATATAATATATCATATCGATTAAGTTTCACATGCACTAATAACATAGTGAAATATGAATCACCTATCTTAGGACTACTCATTGCACAATCCCTCTAAATAAAATCTATTCAAGTCTTCAGTGATTCCTAACTTGTGGTCAATCAAGTCAATGATGTTTATAAAATAAAAGAACACCTTATCCCATATTACAACATGGTACAATGTCTATCACCATAATTCAATTATGTTTCCATTGAGAGCATTCCTTGAAAAGATAAAAAACACGTAGATGTAATGGCTAGTGCTACATGTTTAATCCCCATTAACATCAATGATGATCAAGAAAATTTTAAAATTAAATGACTAAAATCACCTTCAATATCCAACATAAATTTGATGGCTCTTTTTTTTAGCCACTACACATAGCTCTATAACCCCAAAATGGTTCTCTAACATTTATAACTTTCTCAATAAATATATTACACTAGACACTTTCTCCTAAAATGACAAATGTAAGTTACAAAAGCAAGCACTCCATTATGTCATCATTGGCATATAACTTTCAAGCAATCCTTTGATGGACACTTATTATAGTGCTTAACCTCAGTGGAATCCAAAATTTCTCTAGCTCAAATACATGATAGTGAGTGTGGTGGTCATTTTAGTGAAAAATCCATGTCATACAAAGTCCTCTGATAGGGGTACTACTGGCCTACCATGGAATATTACTATTTACAATATGTGAAGCTATGTGATAAATGTTAATGACATAGTAATATGCAACATGCACCATCATAGTAATTACAACCTATCATCTCTCTATGGTCATTCATGATATGGGGATGTGATCTCATTGGAAAAATTAACCCCAAGTCCATTCATAGACATAAGTTCATAACCATACCCATAGAATACTTCACCAAATGGGTGGAAGTAGTTCCACTTCAATTTACCATAGGTGAAGACATTTGTAGTTTTATCATGACTCATATTATTTGATGCTTTGGCCTACCTGACACTATCATTTTTGATAATGGAACATCATTCAAGAACAAAATTGTCATATTTTTTTGTACCAAATATAAAATTAAACACACATTCTCCACTCCATATTACCCACAAGGAAATGGTCAAGTAGAGGCCACTAACAAAACAATTAATAGCATTTTGAGCAAAATAGTAACCAAGTTTGGTGATGATTAGAATAATCAACTAATTTTCGCATTATGGGCCAATCGTACATGTATTTGTATGACCATTAGAGCTACTCCTTATTCACTCATTTATGGCATAGAAATAGTTCTACCATTGGAATTAGGAATTCCATCCCTTCCTATCTCCCTTAAAGGTATTCTCACTAATGACCAATATCGAGAAAATCATCTACACTAGATCAGGCAATTAGACCATAAAAATATTCAAGCTATATAACACTTTAAAATTTACCAAAAATGTATAAAATGATCCTATAAGTGAGTTCACATCAGATAATTTGAAGTTAATGATCTTTTACTCAAAGAAAACCTTCACAATGTCAACGCCAAAGAAGAAATCAAAGGAAAATTCAAACCTAATTGGCTAGGTCCTTACATCATTATTAAAAAAATTAGTCTTAAAGTGTACCATCTAGCCTCACTTGAAGTAAACAAACTCAAAAATCCAGTGAACATTATGCATCTATGTATATTCCATGTATAATATGTTATTTCTACATAGTTTTTGTACATAATTTTTCTTTTCAACATTTATTGTACATAATCTCTTCTACTTAATTATACATAAATCATTTCTAAAATAAAAAACATTCAAATATGTCAAAAATACACTTTTTTTTAATGCATCATCCATGTTTTACATTGCTACTATCATGTTAGGACTTACATTTTCCCTTTCATGCTATTGTATGTTGATTTATCTACATTACCATGCTTCACTTAATCTCCTTTGAGTGTGTGCAGTGACATCCAACTACTTGATTGCTTCAATATACCCATTGAGGGGGAATTCCTACATCTACATTTGAGACACACATTGATATACCTAGCCACTCGAGGCATATTCTACATGACTAAACAATCCAAGTTATGTCATTCCTACACTACACACTTTGAGTTATCATGTTGATGTACATTCCTTCCTAAGATTACATAGATTACTATATCAACATTTCACTAGTATTTAGCACTTGTGTATTTATTAACATATAGCTCATCTTATAATACACAAGTTTTACATACATTCACATTTACTTTGATTGGTTAGATGTGATTTTACCTTTTGAATAATTACATGCTTTCTCCTCTTGCTTAGCATAGCGTGTGTGATTACATTTCTAGTTCTTGATTATCTCTTGTTTTTGCCTTAGGAAATTTACCAATGTCCTTTGATTTTACTCTTCCATGTGCTTGTGGTCCATGTGCCAAATTTTATTTTTTCATTTGTATGCATATGTGGCATTTGAACATGCCTTCTATGCTTGTTTCTAGTTTGAGTGATATATGCCCATGTCCCTTGTTTGTATGGCCCCTTGGCCATACCTATATACTTAATAATTCTTTATTGATTTATTGATTACTTATTTTACTTCTCAATGTGTACAATTCCATGATCCACATCATGTATTTCAATTATTTTCTTGGATGTCATGATTGACATCATGTTCCATCCCTCCAACTAACAACTAACAACTAACAACTAACAACTAACAACTAACAACTAACAACTAACAACTAATAACTAACAACTAACAAATAACATATACACATTTATATTTCTATTTCGATACTTTGCACAAACTTATACATTGTTATATCAATATAAGCATACCCCTATTGATCTAAAAATATATAAATACAAACATTATTATATCTAGAGATATCTTATCAAATATCATTGCTATATCATGTATCTATGCAACATAACACACTTGTAGGAATCTTTTCTTCTAAGGGAATTCATTACAGGTTCATCATTCTTACCCTTAGAAGAGGGGGTAAAAAATAAGGGTTTTTTCAAAAACATGAAGGCTTCTAATAGTCAAAACAATAGCATTTAAATCACCTAGTTTATAATCCAAAGGTCAAACCAGTCAGAATAAAGTAAAAAAATACTGACAATTCTAGATCAGCAACTAGTTTTAGTACATGACAATACTACCAAAAATAGCCAATATCACCAAACATATGGGTTTCCTCATTTGGAACTCTTGTCAAAGCAAAAAAACACTCAGGTTTTCTAGATATAGGCCAAAAGTGCAATTTAGATACAATTTTTGCACATCTAGCTTAGCCAAAATTAATAATTCAATATAATTTTCTTAGAGAATATAGATATAAGGGGTTATCATGAGTGGCATGTTGCTTCTCACTTTTAGTTTCAAATTAGGTAGTTAACATAACTTTTAGATCAAAATACATGTTCTTGACATTAGTGATTGGGGACAACATGCACGATACATTGGTCTTATTTTATTTCTAAGTTTGGTTATCATCCACACATTCTCAACAATTGCATGCCTTACTCCATCTATAGGTGGTTGGCATCAATTTCAACTTAAACTTTCATACAAGTTTAAATTTTTGAGTATTGAAGTTCTAGATTTGGTTTTTACATATGCATATTGCATCGATTTTGGAGTGGATTTCATACAAGCCTAACCTCTATCTTTTGAAATGGCCAAGAGTGGCCTAGTTTCTAGCATATATTTAGGCTATCTATGCCACATTATTATATTTACATAAAAATCAAGGGATCTATGAGCCATCTCATATGACATCTATTGTATACTTGTATCACTTCATAGCTTCACTTCATGGGGAACCGATGGAGCCAAAGGGCTAACCTTTGTATTATATAGCCACCTATTTAGAGGGATTAAAAACATAGTCTAGACATCGATTATCACATGCATGATTCATTAACTTTACATAGTTAGTGGTGATGGAGCCAAAGGGTTAGCCTTTACATTCTTTAGCCATTTTATGGGGAATTGGGTACTCATCTTTGTTCTTGATATTACTCTAGATTCAACATATACCCAGCATCATCCAACATAATCCATCATCACAATAGGTTTTGTATTGGTTCACATACCAGGTGAGGTGTATTCATTCCTTTCTCTTCCTCTTACTTATATTTTGTATGTTCTTATTTTAGATATAGTGTATCTAGTAAGAAATAATCTACTTTTTTATTTTCATTACAGATTCACACCTCATAACGTGCTCTCTCTATGCACATCTAGAATCACATAGCTTCATGAGCTTCTCCCTTATAGGTAAGTTCAAGTATGCTTTTTACTTTCCTTAATCCCAATATTTTACACTGCTACATCACTAGAATAAATAGAGGGCAAATTTAGTCATATAAAATGTGAAATAGGATGACTTAAACATGGATAATGACACCTAATCCATAGGTCCTCTTTCTTACTCACACAACCTTTCTAGGCTATTTTTTTACTGATTCCCATTCATCCCTAACCTTTTAGACTTAACCCTTTCAGATCCAATCAAATATTTTATGCATAAATCCATCCCCCTAAGTCTCATTCGCTTAGGAAAATAACACCCAAATTGGATAGGAGTGCTAAGACTTAGGGTGTCCTGATTTTAGTGCTATTATCCAAGTGTAGAATTCCCCATAACAGTCAGATTATTTTAGATCATTATCCTTTTCCTTATCAGCCTAACATCAATTAATTTAACCCATGATCATTAATTCCCCTCTAAAAGGCTATTCAAATTCAATTTAAAAGTGTTGACACTCATTCATATCAAAGAAACAAGAATACAAGCAAGTACACTCAAGCAATCTTCCCTATTTTTTGCATACAACCTTCTAAGATCATTTCAAGATTATTCAATCCTTTGCATTAGTCCCTAGACATCTGAAGTTCATCTATTTTTTCACCTAGTTGCCTTTATCATACACAATTACACCAAGTACTTCAATGGGATAACTATATTAGCTTGATCCGTCCTTGGAGTATTGGTATGTAGTCAGTGTGCCCACACACAGGGTATGAACTACATCTAGTGTATCCTTTACATACTAACCCCTTCTATATATTTTTCAATTTTCCATTCAATTTCAAGCATAAAGATCTCTTAGGGCTTTAAAATATTTAAAATAGATGCACAATGAGCTCCATAAACTTATAGGATTCAATATTTCACTGATAGGGTAACACAGGCATGTTGAACAAAACCTATAAATATCAAACCACCTAGACAACAACCCTATAAAAGGACTACAATGATAGATATCAAGGTGTCCCACTTTTGGTGCTCTTATCCAATCCATAAATGAACCTCAAGATCTAGTTTTTGATAGTTTTAGTCATACTCCTCCAGTATCTAACCTTGCCTCAGTTTGGATCATTCAATAATAGCTAAGTTAAATTTATCTTATTTATTACTAAATTAAAAAAAGGTAAAATTTAAAATCAATTTACAAAAATTAGTAGCTTAATTATTGCATATTATTTACTGATTTACTTTGCTCATAACTATTTATTTAACTAGCAATAAAACTCCATTATTCTAAAAATAATAAACATTTGGTGAACCCAATGTGAATCAAACAAGCAACCTTCTAATTTTATTATTATTCTGATTTTATTTTGGTATGATACATGACAACATGATAGGGAGTCTCCCATGAGACTCATTAGTTAGTATCATTTCTTTACAATATTACTTGTATACAGCTTACTTTTCCTTGATTGTACATAAGTTTCTTTTCCATTTCTTGTACATAGTCTCTCTTGATTGATTGTACATAGTTCAAATATTTTAAAATCTAAAAAAAATATAACATTTCAAAAATATAAAAACATTTAGATATAAAAAACACAAAAAATATTTTGATTGTATGCATCATCCATGTTTTACATTACTAATATCATCCTAGGACTTACATTTTCTATTTCATGCTACTGTATGTCAATTTAACTACATTACCATGCTTCACTTAATGTATTTTAAGTGTGTGTAGGGACATTTAACTACTTGATTGCTTCACTCTACCCATTGAGGGGGCATTCCTAATTCTACATTTGAGAAACACATCAATATACATACCCACTTAGGGCATATTCTACATGACTACACCATCAAGGTTATGTCATTACTAGACTACACACTCTGGGTTATCATGCTGATGTACATTCCTTCCTAAGATTCCATAGATTACTATATCAACATTTCACTAGTATCACTTGTGTATTTATTATCATATATTTGGTATTGTACTACACATATTTTACATACTTTCACATTTGATTTGATTAGCTAGATGCGATTTTACCTTTCCAATTATTAAATGCTTTATCCTCTTGCTTAGCATAGCTTATGTGATTGAATTTCTAGTTTTGGCTTATCTCTTATTTATACCTTAGGACATTTTCCAATGTCCTTTGTTTCTATTCATATGTGTGAGTTAGGACATTTGCCATTGTCCTTTGCTTGTATTCTTCCATGCTCATGTGGCCCTTGTGCTAACTTTTCTTATTTCACTTGTATGTGTATGTGGCATTTGAACATGCCTTCTAAGCTTGTTTCTAATTTAAGTGATATATGCCCATGTCATTTGTTTGTATAGCCCCTTATCCATCTTTGTATGCTTCTTGCTTTTTTTTTAATCTCTCGATTGCTTTTTTACTTCTCAATGTGTACAATGCCATGATTCACATAATGCATTTACCTTGCTCTCTTGGATGCCATGATGGACATCATGATCCATCCCTCCAACTAATAATTGATAACTAACAACTAACAACTAATAACTACAACTAACAACTAACAACTAACAATTAACAACTAACAACTAATAACTAATAATTACCAACTAACAACTAACATCTAAACATTTCTAGTTCTAGCTCATTACTTTTCACATGATTGTACATTATGATATCAATCTAGGCATACCCCTATTAATCCAACAATCTCTCAATACAAACATTGATATATATATAGAGATATCTTATCAAATATCATTGCTATGTCATGTATCTATGTAGCATAACACACTTATAGCGATCTTTTCTTCTGAGGGTAGTCATTATAGGTTCATCGTTCCTACCCTCAAAAGAGGGGGAAATAAAAAATGGTTTTGTCTTAGAGATCAAAGCTTATAACCTTCAAACAACAACATTTAGATCACTTAATTCAAAATATAGAGGTCAAACCAGTCATAATAGAGAAAAAAATAGTGATAGTTCTAGATTAGCAACTAGTTTTAGCATAGGATAACATCACTATAAATAGATAGTAGCACCAAACACAAGGGTGTCCTAATTTTGGTGCTCTTGTATACATAGAAAAACATTCAAGTTTTCTATAAATATGCAAGAATTACAATACACATATAGTTTTTACACATCCAAATCAATCATAATCAACAGTTTAGTATAATTTTCTTAGAGAATCTAGATATAGGGGGTTATCATACACGACATGATGATTATCACTTTTAGTTTTAGATTAGGTAGTTGACATAAATTCTAGATCATAATCCATGTTTTAGACATAAGTGATTTGGGGCAATGTGAATGGCACATTGGTCTTCTTTTATTTTTGAGTTCAGTTATTATCTAGGCATTCTTAGCAGTTGTGTGCCTTACTCCATCTACAGGGGGTTGGCATCACTTTCATGTTAAAATTTCATGAGAGTTTAAATTTTTGAGTACCCAAGTTATTGAGTTGGCTTTCATATAAGCCTAGTCCATTAGTTTTAGAGTGGCTTTTATATAAGCCTAACCTCCATCTTTCAAAATGGCCAAGAGTGGCTTAGTTTCCAACATACATCAAGGATATTCATGCCACATTATCATATTTAAAAAACATCCATGGGATCCATGAGCCATCTCATCTAACATATATAATATACTAGTATCACTTCATAGCTTCAACTTTGTAGGGGAAATGATGAATCCAAAGGGCTAGCCTTTGTATTTTTAAGCCACCTATTTAGAGAGATTGGACACATAGTCCAGACATGAATTAACACACACATGATTAGTTAACTTCACTTAGTTAGAGATGATGGAACTAAAGGGCCAGCCTTTACATTCTTGAGCCACTTTTTGGGGAACTGGGAACTCAGCTCCATTTACAATATTACTCTAGATTCAACATATACCCAACATCATCCAGCATAATCCAACATCACAATAGGTTTTTTATTGGTTCGCATACCCAGTGAGGTGTATTCATTCCTTTATCTTCCTCTTACTTGGCTTCTACATGTTCTTATTTGAGATATAATGTATCTAGTAAAAATTGATCTACTTTTATGTTTTTATTATAGATTCACATTTTATAGTGTGCTCTCTCTATGCACATCCAACATCACATAACTTCATGAGCTTCTCCCTTACAAGTGAGTTTAGGTATGATTTTTTCCTTTATCATAGTATTTCCATTTACTACATCACTATAATAAAAGGGTGGTAAATGTAGTCATATAAAATATGAAATTGGATGACTTAAACATGGCTAATGATACCCAATCTAAAGGTCCTCTTTCTTACTCACATAAGCCTTTCAGGCTATTTTTTCACTAATTCCTAGTCATCCTAGCCTTTAAAACTTTACCCTTTTAAACCCAAGTAGATCTTTCAAGCCCAGATCCATCTCCCCAAGTCTCATTCCCTTATAACAATAGTGCCTAACTTGGATAGGAACACTAAAACCTAGGGTGTGTTGATTTTGGTGCTATTATCCAAGTGCAAAATTGCCCCTAATGGTCAAATTATTTTATATCCTTATCCTTTTCCTTGTCAACCTAACATGAATTAATTTAACCAATGATCATTAATTCCCATATAAAAGGCCATTCAAAGTATGTTTAGAAGGGTTGGCACTCATTCACAAGAAATATGCAAGAATACAAGCAAGTACACTCAAGCAATCTTCCCTATTATATGTATACAACCTTCTAAGATCATTTCAAGCTTATTAAATCCTTTGCATTAGTATCTATCCATCTAAAGTATATCTACTTTTGCATCTAGTTGCATCCTTTTAGTATTGGTATGTAGGCAATGTGCCCACACATGGGGTGTGAACTGCATCCAGCGTATCTTTTACACACTAACCCCTTCTATATCTTTTCCATGTTTCCATTCAAGTTTAAAAATGAAGAACTCTTACGGATTTGGATATTTAAAATAGATGCACAATGAGCTCCATAAGCTTCTAATCTTTGATATTTCATGAACAAGGTAACACAGGCCTATTGAATAGAATGTAAAATCTTAGACCACCTGGACAATAATGCTAAAAAAGGACTACAATACTAGATAATAAGGTGTCCCACTTTTTGTGCTTTTGTATAATCCAAAAATAAACCTCAAGATTTAGTTTCTTATAGTTTCCCAGTCTTGCTCCTCTAGTATCAGACCCTGCCTTATTCTAGATCATTCAAAATAAGCTAAGTTAGATTTCTCGTATTTATTAATATATTTAAAAAAGGCAAAAATACAAATTTGTTTACAAAAATAAAAATATTAATTCTTACATATTATTTACTAATTTACTTTGCTCAGACCTATTTATTTAACTAGGAATAAAACCTCATTATTCTAAAAATAACAAAACATTTACACAAATTGATTAAATAATATACTAGACTATTGATCTAATTTACTATATGTATTATTGTTTTAGGAAATCTAGTGTTTAGATCCTAAATAATAAGGGTCTAGAATATGAGAAGAATTTTGATTAAATATAATAATATATAGGTTTATATCAATTTGATCAAATTAACTTGCATAAGGGAGAACACTTATATGGAAAAATAGGATGATTCAGATGAGTCAGGGTCTAAGAACTTGCATATACGACTGAGACACTATCTAGAACATGAATATATCTTTCATTTTTTGATTATATAAGAGCCCCATAAATAAGACACCTTAGTGTTGAGTGTTATAGTCCTTTATTGGAACTATTGTCTTGAGGCTACAAGCTTTTTGGGTTCTATTTGTCTACTCAATATAACCCTACATACCAAATTTTAGGTCTTAGGAGTCACTGGAGCTCATTGCAGGTCTATTTCAATATTTATTACCTATATTTATCTACACACATGGAAAGAATAAATAGATCAAAATCAAAATAGTGAAAAACTAGGCTAGGGGAAGAATGATTTCATAATCAAGAACCCCTGCTATTTTGATTATTTCTGACATTAACCCTTAAGCTAAGGTCTCAGATCTGATGTAGTTTTCCCTTTGGGAACATACATAATCAACATTCATGATTAATGTAAGAATGAATTTTTCCTAGGCCCTTCCTTGATCAAGCATGCAAATATATATGTGATGCAAATAAGCTAAGCTATACTATTGATTGATTTTATTATGTCTAATGTGCCAAAATAGTAAGTGTTAGATATAAAATGCCTTGTGTAGTATTTCATATAGGAGACTCTTTATTTTAGATTTGGGAGATTTATTTGCATTTTGTTGACATTGGAAAAATTAGGAATGAAGCAAAGAATAGGGGTAAGACTCATCTTATGAAAGAAACTAACCATTGGGACCAAATTGTACTTGGACAATAGTGCCAAAAACTAGACACCCTTGGTTTTAGCACTATAGTCCTATTTGCACACTATTTTCTAAGGGGCATGGGACTTGGGGGAATGGGTCCAGGCATATAAGAGCTACCTAGGTATGAAAGGGTTAAGTCCAAAAAGCTATAGATGACTAGGGATAAGCAAATATATGACTAGGGAATGTAGTAAGACTAAGACTAGTTAAATAAAGGGACATGGCTAGATGTGAATAAAAGATCATATTCTCTAGTTAGAGTCTCTTGTGAAAAGAATATAAAAAGACATGATATGTGTGTTTAGTTTACCAATTTAGGGTGTATTTATTTTTCCCCCCCTTTTAATCTAGTGATGTAATGAAATGAAGTACTATAGTAAAAGAAAGAAAGAAGATGCATGCCTGAACTTACCTATGTGAAGATAAGTGTGATGAAAAAGGGCCTAAATTCTTGGCCAAAGAAGTGGATAAGGAACTAAAATAGTGCTTGAATAAAGTAGGAATCCATTTAATAGATGCACCCTATACTAAATCTCAATAATCTAAACTATATTTGAGAAGTGCTCGAAGGTCCAAAACTAATGTATACCCTCTATTCCACACAAACTCCTAGGTCTAAGTCTCAGTAATACAATGGACTAATCACTATAGATGATCATATGGTTCAACTTAGTCACAACTTGAGTAATGCCTAGGTGTAAAATAAAAACTTTGGTAAATGTATAAGAAGAAAATAACATGTCTTACCATCCCAATCTGTATAATCCTAAAAGATGGGCATGAATATTTGTGCCATGCCCCCAAATTTGGTATGTGAGTGATGCATCTAAATAATTTGTAAATCTATATAACTACTTGTGATATGATCTATCATGTCATGTCCCATGTGAAAATTAGAGATCAAAATAATGTGCTCTGCATTATGTATATAATCTACTATTTGGTCTATAACTGTGTCATGCAATATGTGTGAGAAGTGTAGTAATGTATATGCCCCCAAATATAGTATTTGATCTAAATATATATCAGAGTCACTATGAATCCATATGATCTAAACCAGTATATCTAAATAGTCTATGTATCTATAGCCTGAAGGTGTATCCCTTTAAATGTCCTGAGTAATGCTGAGTGACCTAATGTAATCTAAATCATTGTATAATCTTGACCAATCTGAGCTGAGTAATGCTAAATGACCCATATAATCTAAACCACTATATAAATTTGACCAATTTGAGATAATTAATTCTAAGTGACCCATATAGTCTGAACCACTATATAATCTTAACTAATCTAAATTGAGTAATGATAAGTGACCCATATAGTTTGAGCCACTATATATTCTTGACCAATCTGAGCTAAGTAATGCTAATAATATGGATGCAATAACCATGATGTATCTTTCTATAGGAGTGGATATGTATGATAGGTAATTTGTAGAGACAGGATAAATGATGCCCCTTTTTTGGGGAGAGAGATGAGATCTATGATAGAAGAGGTTGAGCCAAAAGTGAAAATTAGTGGCACATGAATAAGAACTAGGTTGGTATGTATTGAATAGATCAAAAGTCTATTTTTTGATTGGTGAGAGTTGAATTAATAAGTGTAAAAAGTGTCTTTGATTGATTAGGATCAAATCTTGTATCTGGGTATATTAGAGATGTATAAATGTTCATGACATGGTAGGTAAATGAGGTAGTAATAGATTGAATGGAGTGAAAGGTTGATTGATTAAATAAGCTGGGTTGTTTGAAAACTAAGCGAGAGTTCATTGGTGAGGACCAAGTTATATGAAAGTTAAACTAGTGTGGATTGGTAGGGACCAATTTGTATGTTTGGGTATAAGAAAAGCAGATAAATGTGTGTACTATGGTAGGCAAATGATGTAGGGAGAGAGTAAGGCCTGATTTATGTTGAAGGCATGGTTCCCATTATTTTTAGGAATAAAAAAATTTGTAAAACAAAGCTATGAAGCTCAAGTTATGGGCAAAATGGTGTTTTTAGGAAATTTTAACTAGTTCTAGCACTGTTGTCTAGGTTACAACACTCCTTTCTGATGCTACTATCCTGATTTTGGTGCTATTGTCCAAGTGTAAAATTGCCCCTAATGGTTAGATTCTTTTAGATCCTTATCCTTTTCCTTGTTAGTCTAATGTGAATTCATTTAACCCATGATCATTAATTCCCCTATAAAAGGCCATTTAAAGTCTATTTAGAGAGGTTGACACTCATTCATAGGAAAGAAATAAGAATACAAGCAAGTAAACGCAAGCACTCTTCTCTATTCTCTATATACAACCTTTCAAGATCATTTCAAGCTTATTAAATACTTTACAGTAGTCCCTAACCATCTGAAGTACATCTAGTTTTGCACCTAGTTTCATTTATTGTACACAATTGCACCAAGCACTTCAATGTGAGAACTACATTAGCTTGATCCCTCCTCAGAGTATTGGTATGTAGGAAGCATGCCCACACATGGGGTGTTAAGTGCATATAGTATATCCTTTACACACTAACCCATTCACTATTTTTTCTACGTTTGCATTCAATTTCAAACATGAAGAGCTCCTAGGGCTTTGAAGATTTAAAACAAATGCACAATGAGCTCCTAGTTATTTTATTGTTGGACCTATTTTATTTCTTTAGGAAATTAGATGTTTAATTACTAAATAATAAGGGTCTAGAATATGGGAGGAATTCTAATTAAACATAGTAAAATATAGGTTTATATCAATTTGATAAAATTAACTTGCATAAGGGAGAATAACACTTATCTAAAAAAACAAGATGATTCAGATGAGTGAGGGTCTGAGAACTCACACACAGGCTAAGACACTATTTAGAACCTAAATCTATATTCTATTTTTTGATTGGATAGGAGTGATAGAAATTAGACACCCTGGTGTTTGGTTCTATAGTATTTTCCTAGTGTTATTATCCTGAGGCTAAAATATTTTTGGGTTTTGTTCATCTTCTTAGTATGACCTTGCATACCAAATTTTAAGTCTTAGGAGTCATTATAACTCATTATAGGTCTATTTCAATATTTAGTACCTATATTTATCTACACACATGGAAACAATAAATAGATCAAAAGAAAAAGGAGGAAAAACTAGGTTAAGGGAAGAATGATCTCATAATAAAAAACCCCTACTATTCTGATTATTGTTTACATTAACTATCAAGCTAGGGTCTCAAATTTGATGTATTTATCCCTTTGTTAGTGAATTGTTTGGTCTTTCTTTTGCCTTAATAACTACTAGTTAATGTATTGATCATTGTGTATACACATAATATTTTAAAAATTTATCAATTATTGATGCTCTCTCTTATAGGGACTCATCGAGTCTCAATTTCTTTGAGTGCACGCCCTAAGGGGTGCACTAGGAAAGGGGTGGGCAAACCATAAGTGCTTCACATTATTGTTGTCCCTTTACTACCACTTGTTATCAATCCAACCATCTCCTAAAAACACTTCCCTAAACTTTGCCTCTTCTTTTGCACCCTCCTCTAGTCATTTTCTACTTTCATTAGCCCTTCCCTAAGCCTAAAACCCTTTTTGACATTTTACGTTACAGTGTCAGCCCTATTGAACCTATACTGTAATTGATAAAACTCATTTAGGCCTGGCTAACCTAGACCAAGACCTAATTTGTTTTTATCAACAACAATACAAAGTCGATTGGGCCAAACCTGTTAGCTAAACTTTTAGAAAGGTTTAGGGTTAGATTTAGCTATATATACACATTCCTTTTGCCATTCTTAGAGAGACAGCAAGAGTTAATTATTCATTTGTGCTTCTTTACAATCTGCTCCTCCGCCATTCTACTTGAGGAGTTATAGCTTAGAGTTTCTACTTGGAGAAGAATTTTGTCTTATGGAAAAGTCTTAGATGCTTTGGCCTTGCTTAGTGATTCTTACAAACTACAACCTCTTATGAAGCACCTTTGGCCAATGGAGAGATTGAGTCTCGATGGGTTCATCTTCAAGGTAAGTATCTCAAACTTTACTCCTCTATTTTAGTAGATTGAATTAGCATAAGTAATGGATTTTGAATATATTGTTCTCTCCATGCATTAGGGTTTAACCTATACATAGCTTAAATTAAGATTCTCTTATGCATGTTTACTTTTGATGTTTATTACCCCCATTTTATGTCACAAGCTTTAGTGAGCATTATATTAGATTTTACATTGTTTTTTTCATTTATACTTAGTGAATATGAAAAACATAAGATCTAGTTAGGGTTATTACATAGTTTTACTTGATTGGAGGCTTTGGAACCCTCCCTAGTGATATTATTGTGGTAAAATATCCCTTGACTAGATCTAGTGGATCCATCTTGGTCATGACCTCGAATATCTAATGTATCAACAATTGGAAGTGTAAGTAGGATTTATCTTCTCCAAGTTAAGATTGATTTATAGATCAGTTACATTTCCCTTTGCATACATTTTAGTGAACCTGACGTGAATCTAACCCTTGCAAGTTTTCTTTCACACCATCATTTTTGTTATCATATTATATTTTTCTATATTTGCAGTACTATATCAAACTAGTCTATATAGTTCTAACCTTTTGTGCAC
This sequence comes from Torreya grandis, assembly GCA_037957365.1. Lineage (NCBI taxonomy): Eukaryota > Viridiplantae > Streptophyta > Pinopsida > Cupressales > Taxaceae > Torreya > Torreya grandis. Next base: position 1,059,146 of record JARHVA010002984.1, on the reverse strand, counting down.
AGTTTTAACACACAGTCGCTTCAAAATGGTTATTCTGTCTATGCAGGTCTTCACCAAATATAGGTTACTGAATCAATCAATTTAGCACAATATTCTTCTTTAACTCTAGATTGACATACATAGTTGAACCAATTGATTGTCTACTATTTAATTCTATCAACATACAGGTATGTAAACATAGTCAAACTAGTCGACTCTGTTCACTCTCTTCTTCAGCGTACACGATTTTTGTGAACTTGGTCAAACCAATCAACCCAGTTAGCAAAATTTTGAAGCAGTATTTGAACATCACAACATAAAAATTTTTAACCTAAAACATCTTCAAGCCCATCAACGTTCCTGTCTTTCTCTCTTTGTCATTTCAGTTTTTTCAGTACTATTTTTCACGAGTTTGCAGTCTGTAAAATTGTATTTCTATAGCCAACTAGGTCAACCTATTTGATATAGTTCTATAACCTATCTTTTGTCTTTTGTAATTGGGTCAACCTAGTTGACCAGTTCAATTGTGTTCTAATAGACCTTGCTTTTATAAAACAACAATGACCCAGTCGACTCTATTTAGTATTATTTGCATATAATGTCACTTGAATCAACTCTTTACTATTCTCAATCAAGGAATTAACCTATATTTGTTAGTAATTAATTCACCTTTCTTTTTTAGTTATTTGCATGCTTAGAGTAAATCACATAGCTTAAATAGGTGGTTTTTTAAATTACCATTTTAGTTACACTAGTTTTTTTTTGCACACACTACCAAATCACTGTAAGGAGTGGATCCTTATAAGGAGTGGATCCAAACTAATTATTTTTCCACAACTAAACTCTTAGTTAAAACTTTCACTGGTGATGTATTGGAATGGTACAATCAACTTCCCCAACATTCCATATGGCAACTAGAGGATTTAGTCAATCCTCTATTTATAGAGTGTCAACATAATGATCTTCCCAAAAATTGCCTTAGCCATTTCATCAATGCTAAACAATCGCCCACCAAATCAACTCATGGCTTTATCAAATGATGGAAATCTCTAGCTCACAAGGCCAATCATAACATGACTAATGACAATTTATTTAAACTCTTTATAACCACATTAACTCCTTCACTTTAATACAAGGTTCAGAATTTACTCCTCAAATGTTAAATGAAGCTCTTGACCAAGAAAAGAGTCAAGACTTCTCAATGAAATAGTTTGAACCTAATACCAAACTCATTAAAGGATCTTTTCAACATTCAACTAATGTGGTAACCAACCAGGAGTTGCCAAAGTTGACCATCTCCAATTCTCTCATACACCATTAACTGTGTAGCAAATGAAACAATTTTTAGCACCCTCTAAACCATTCACTTATCCCAATAATCCTCCCAAATGGTATAAACCTAATCAATTTTGTCGGTTCCACACTGACATCGGTCAATCCCATGAAACATGTTGAGGGCTTACAAAATTTGTTGTCTCATATATGCTTGTTGATTCATTCAATCACGAAGCTATGATTCAACTCTAGCATCAAGATTATGTTCACACTTCTCAAAAACAACAAGCTCCCAAAGCTTCTTTTAATAATAAAAAAAAATGCCACATCTAACACTCAACAAGCCAACAAGGATATTTGTGCAATTGATGCAAACTATGATCAATATTACAACAATTCTCAATATGTCAATGCAGCTAAGGTCAATTATCATCATAAACTAGCTCACAAAGATCCTACCACCAAACCTAAGAAACCATCTTTGGAAGAGCAACTCATCAAAGACACTAAAAATACTCACTTAACTTCAAAAAACAACGAGGAACCATCTCCTCCTTATGAACCCCCAACCACTTCTCTTCCTCCTAAACCTATTTTACCTTCTAAGCCTCATGTCAGCTCTTCTTCCAAAACCCAATGGAACTTCTTAAAATAACTCAACTCCATGCCTTGAAAAATTCCTCTTATGGAGTTAGTTCGTACCTCTCCTTATCATCATAAGTTCCTCATGCAACAACTTCAAGACATTGAAGAGTCGTCTTCTTTAGACAATGAACCACCTTCTCATGAGCCTCAACCAGCTAAAGTGGATATCATTGAATCTATTTGTCCTTCTTCAAAATGTTGGGGATTAACAAACAAAGTTGATTACTATATGAAAGCAATCAAACACGGAATTAAATCAGATAGATAAGTAACTAGAATCAGAAATAGCAAAGAACAAGAGATACAAGAAACCACCTTGAAAACTTATATTAAACTCTTTACAGAAGGAATTACAATTAAAGAATCTTCTTTTCTTCCACACCTCTCTTAGATGTAAAGATCTCTTTCCCTCAAGAGTTCTCTCTCTCAATTACAATCAACTCCAACAACCTGGATTGATATACATATACAAATGTATTCTACTTCTATAGTATTGTCCAATAAGCTATGAAGATCTATCCCTATTATATAACTTTAGGGATTCATGAGCATACAATCACAACCATTAGATGCACCTCCTAATCAAGGGCTCAAATCAGTCCTACTTAAAATAGAAATGCGGACTCAATACCAATAGTTATACTTTCCATGCAAACAATCTATTCTACCACAGAAATAACATTTTGGACACACAAGTGACCGACATCAGTCCCTGCCAGTCTACCTGTGACTGACGTCGACCGATCCATAACCGACGCTGGCAGCCTCTGATCCATTTTTGATCGTCATCAATGACTGTGTGATTCTTGAAACTTTTGTATTCACTCATTGGTGAAGCTTTTATCTCCACACCTTAACAATCTCCAACTTGGAGATAAATAGCTGCATCAGTACCTGTGTAATAACATCTTCTAGCTCTTCCATCTTCAAACTCAATCTTGAAGACCAACAAAAGTTGAATGAAGATTCAACTTCTCTTTTGTTACCAGCTTGGTTAACATATTAGCAGGGTTCTTATCTATATGAATCTTTTCCAGATTTAACTCACCATCCTCCAATACCTATCTAATGAAGTGGTACCTAAGCTGTATGTGCTTGGTTCTTGAATGAAAGGCTGAATTCTTAGCCAAATAAATTATACTCTGACTATCACTGTATAGTCTGCAACTCTCTTGCTCCTTTCCTAGCTCTTCCATGAACCATGTCATCCATATCATCTCTTTGCTAGCCTCTATGACTACAATATATTTTGCTTCTGTAGTTGACAAGGAAACAACCTTTTGCAACTTTGAAATCCAGCTAACCACCGTTCCACCAACAATGAAAACATATTCTGTGGTGTTCCTCCTACCATCCAAATCACCTGCCATATCTGAATCTACATAACAATGTAGAGAAGTGTTTAACCCACCATAGCGTAAATGCCTACTACTGGTACCTCTCAGATATCTGAGAATCCATTAAACTGCTTTCCAATGTTCCTTCCCTAGATTGGCCATATACTTACAACTCCCACCGCTTGGGCAATATCAGGCCTAGTACAAACCATTGCATACATTAAGCTTCCTACTACGGAAGCATATGGAACTTTACTCATGTAATCTACCTCATCATGTGAATTAGGACACTATTCTTTACTCAACTTAAAGTGTCCAGCCATAGGTGTGCTTACCAGTTTTGCATCCTACATATTGAACCATTTTAATACCTTGTTCACATAATCATCTTGAGACAAAACCAACCTATGATTTTTTCTGTCTCTCTTAATATTCATGCCAAGGATTTTATTTTCTACTTCCAAATCCTTCATGTCAAATGTGTGAGCTAATTTCACCTTAAGCTCAGAGATATCCTGCATGTGTGATCCTGTAACCAGCATATCATCTACATATAACAACAAAATAATATATCTACCATTATCCAATCTCTTAAAATACACACAATGGTCAGATTGACATCTATTGTAGCCATGTTTAGTCATAAACCTATCAAATCTCAAATACCACTGTCTAGGAGCTTGCTTGAGGACATACAAGCTTTTCTTCAATCTGCACACAAGTTTTTCCTTACCTTTGACCTCAAATGCTTCCAGCTGATCCATATATATTTCTTCATCCAAATCTCCATGAAGAAACATTGTCTTAACATCAAGCTGCTCAAGATGCAAATTATCAATAGCAACTAAAGATAATACAGTCCGTATAGAAGTCATTTTAACAACAGGAGAAAATATCTCACCAAAATCAATACCTAGTTTTTGTGTAAATTCTTTCACTACCAACTTGGCCTTATATCTCATCTGTCCATTCTCACCTTCCTTCAATCTGTAGATCCATCTGTTCTTCAATGTCTTCTTTCCCACTGGCAATTCAAGCAAATTGCATGTTTGGTTCTCTTTCAAGGAATCAATTTCTTCATTCATGCCTAGCTCCCACTGATTCTTGGATTCCCCCTGTATTGTTTCATGAAAACTCTCTGGTTCTCCACCATCAGTAAGTAATAAATAGAATAATGAAGGGGAATATCGAATTGGAGATTTACTTACCTTTTTTGACCTCCTGATGGGTGTCTGAGACTCATTCACAACACACTGTCCACCCAAATTCTCTGACAGTGACCGACCTCGATCGCTTCTAGGCCTGTAACTGGCCGATGTCAGTCCCCTCTGACCGATGTCAATTTTTGTATGACCGTCATCAGTTCTTGTATGACTGAAGTCAATTCCTGCCTGACTGACGTTAGTCTCTGTATTTTCCTATCTGTGATTATTCTTTCTCGCGAGCTCATTTTTGACCTTCACCTCGTCCAACTCTCTATTGCTCTACTCAGATTGATTCAGCTTCTTGAGCTGATCACTATACATTACTTTTTCATTGAAAATAACATCACGGCTCTTAATTATCTTGTTAGTTTCGAGATTCTAAAACCTAAATCTGAAATCCCCAGAGCCATAACCAATAAATGTGTACCTCATAGACTTAGCATCTAGCTTCTTTCTATTTTCCTTATCAATATGCACAAAAGCTTCACAACTAAAAACTTTGAGAAATGAGAGATCTACCTTTTTACTTGTCCATGCCTCTTCTAGAATTCCACCATCCAGAGCTGTAGAGGGTCCTCTATTAATCAGGTAAACTGTAGTATCCACAGCTTTTGCCCAAAACTCTAAGGGCAAACTAGCATGTAACCTCATACACCGTACACGCTCCATTATTGTTTTGTTTATCCTTCCAGCAACTCCATTTTTCTAAGGTGTGTTTGGAACCATCCTTTCCCTACGTATTCCATGCATATAACAATACCAATTGAACTTATAGATGTAGAACTCACCACCGTTGTCAGATCTTAGGCACTTCAATCTCTTGCCTATTTCATTCTCAACCATAGCTTTCCAAATCTTAAAAGTGTCAAAAACATCAGATTTCTTCTTTATACAATAGACCCATACCTTTCTTGTAGCATCATCTATGAAAGAAACATAGTATTGTGATCCTCTAATAAAAACAACCTGAGCCGGTCCCCACACATCTATGTGAATAAGCTCCAACTTGTGCTTCTTCTTTGTTGACCCACTCTTGAGAAAACTCACTCTTATATTTCCCAAAAATACAGTGCTCACAAAAATATGGATCTATGCTTTTCAAATCTGAAAGCTTACCTATTGACTTAAGAATTGTCATTCCCTTCTCACTCATGTGGTCAAGCCTCTGGTGCCACAACTTTGCATCTACATCTAAAGTAGATAATATAGAAGGATAAATATTAGTAATACAATTACATAAATAGAGAGTACCTACTCTCTTACCTTTGGCCAATACAAGTGCACCCTTGAAAACCTTCCAAGATTTAGCTGTGAGAGTTACTGTACAACCCTCATCCCCTAACTTTCCTATAGAAATCAGAATCTTCTTCAGGCTGGGAACATGCATGACATCTCTCAACACCCATGTGTTTTCATTCTACATTTTCAGCTACATTTTTCCTTTACCAACAATTTTACAAGGCTCATCATCCCCTAAATAAACTATTCCAAAATCTCCATGTACATAGTCACTAAAATATTCTCTATTAGGGGTAGCATGGAAAGAGGCACCAGAATCTAAAACCCAAGATTGTATATTATTATGCAAAGAGAATATAAGAGCATCTTGTGCAAAAATACCTACCACTTTTGCTTCTTCTTTACCTTCATGATGATTGTCCTCTTTAGGTTTTGACTAGCAATCTTTGCTTATATGCCCTAGCTTTCCACAATTCCATTAGGCTATCCTCCTGCCATTTTTAGATTTGGATCTACCTCTCATTTTGACTTAGACCTTGGTCTCCCTTTCTTGCTCTTCTCTTTTTGCCTTCCCCTGCTCTCAAAACTTAAAGCGTTCCCTGATGTTTCCTCTGTGCTTTTCTTGTGAATTTCTTCATTCAAGATTACACTAACAACATCATGTACTTTTAAAATATTTGAAGCAGATGCAGTATTACTAATTGCCATTACCAAGCTATGCCAGCTCTCAGGTAAAGAGCATAAGATTAATAGAGATTTAATTTCATCATCAAAAACTATTTTGACTGAATTTAATTGATTTACAATTCCATGGAAATCATTTAGATGATTAGATACAGATCCACCTTCCTGCATTTGCAAATTAAATAACTGCTTCATAAGATATACCTTATTTGAAGCTAAGGGTTTTTCATATAAATTTGCTAAAGTAGTCATTAACTCTATCATAGACTTTGTCTGTGATAAATTAGATATCACAGTAGATGCTAGACTCAATCTTATAGATTTAAGAGCCTTTCTATCAAGAACTTCCCATTCTTCATCTTCCATGTCTGTGGGCTTCTTTGAAACTACACCTAATGGTAAGTATAGATCTTTCTGATATAGATAATCTTCTATTTGCATTCTCTATAATTGGTAATTCTTTCCATTAAACTTCTCCATTCTAAGTTTACTTTCCTCTGCCATTACTTCTCCCACTCAAACAAATATCCCTATGAGTAACCTGTAATCAATACACACTAACCATATCTAAAACACTTATTAATGAACCTGAGCTCTGATACCACTTGTTATGGATATCAAGCTCTTGAACCTACAACCTAGCTCTGATATCACTTGTTGGGGATCAACCAACAAAGTTGATTACTATATGAAAGCAATTAAACACGAAATTACATTAGATAGATAAATAACTAGAATCAAAAATAGCAAAGAACAAGAGATACAAGAAACCACCCTAAAAACTTATATTAAACTCTTTACAGAAGGAATTACAATTGAAGAAACTTCTTTTCTTCCACACCTCTCTCAGATGTATAGATCTCTTACCAGATCTCTTTCCCTCAAGTGTTCTCTATCTCAATTATAATCAACTCCAACAACTTGGATTGATATACATATACAAATGTATTCTACTTCTACAATATTTTCCAATAAGCTATGAAGATCTATCCCTATTATATAACTTTAGGGATTCATGAGCATACAATCACAAAAATTAGATGCACCTCCTAATCAAGGGCTCAAATCAGTCCTACTTAAAATAGAAATGCAGACTCGATACCAATAGTTATACTTTCCATGCAAACAATCTATTCTACCATAGAAATAGCATTCTAGACACACAAGTGACTGACATCGGTCCCTACCAGTCTGCCTGTGATCGACGTCGGCCGATCCATGACTGACGTCGATAGCCTTTAGTCCATTTCTGACCATCATCGGTGATTGTGTGATTCTTACAACTTCTGCATTTGCTCATTGGTGAAGCTTTTAGCTCCACACCTTAATACAAAACCCTCCATAGAGTTCCTTAAAGAAGACATGATCAACGATGAGATCCTCTTTCAAGTTGATGATTCACCCCTCTTTATTAAAATAGCCATTAATACCACCCTTATTTGTAAAGTATTAGTAGATGAAGGGTCCAATACTAATGTGACATCTTTTTGGCTTATCCAACAACTTGGCTATAACAAAGATCATCTTAAATAAACTCACTTGACATGTTTTGGATTTGACAAAACTAATCAAAAGCCACTTGGTTGTATTTCTCTCCCTCTTACGATTGGACCTAAGACTTACGAACTAAGCTCATGGTCCTTGATTTACCCTTATCTTACAACATACTCCTAGGATGCCCATGGACTCGTAGAATGAGGACTATTGCCTGTTCAGGCAGCCAATGAATCAAGTTCCTTCATAACGACAAAAGGTATAAACATGAGGCTAATCCTAACCCTTGAAGTATTCAAATTCCAAATCCCAAATCTCAATATCAAATTCCCACCATTTCAAAGATTAATAGTGCTCCTTTACATGAACTCATCAACATGAACCCAGATTTACATGTCACTCTTGTAGATTTTGATGACGATGACCCTAATGACTAGAAAAATCCCTACAACACTACCCAGCTACCTCCTTACATCTTAGAGTGGCTACCTCCCTCTTTATTGCCTTGTGATCACACTGTCCCTCTCATCAATGAGATCATTGATTTTCCCCCTCCATGCAATGCTCAAGAAGCCTCTTACATAGAAGATGACTATCGGTGCAACAATTATAGGGTGAAAAATTATTCCAAGATCTTTTAATCATGTCTCCACATAAAATCAGTGATTTAGGCATCCCCCCTTCCGAAGTTCCTCTCAAATCACAAGTAAGTGCAATTTTTCCAACTTATGATGACAACTGTATCATGGCCCAAGCTCAATCACGGGACTTGGATGTCAACATTATCAAAAAACTCTAGCTTAAATACATGATTTTAATCGTGATGTTCATACCATTTCTACAGATTTCAAGTTAGCACCTGAAGGTCATGTACCTCATGCTAATTCTCTACTTATTGATACTCCTTGGGTGGTAGAACAAATCTTATCCTATGAACCTCTGGAAATTCTAGTATCTTTTATTCCTCCTACCAAACCCATTATTCTCTCTGATCCTCTCCCTGTCAATAATGCTAACAATAAACCAATCGAATCAAATCAACCTTATTCTCCTATTCCACCTACTCTCGAGATTACACTCAATGCCAAGGCCACATATGTACACCAAGTACATTCTAGATATGACCACCATGGTAATAAAATTATTGATCTCAAAGTAAATGTGTAGTATTATGGTCCTCTTCCCACATTGCCTAACAATGAAGCCATTCATGAATTGCTTCATGGCCAAGAACCTCAACTCCCTTGGCAACATCATTAACTTGGGAATTTCAAGCAAAAACCCCTCATTTTAATAGCTTCATCACTATCATTGATGCTAAAAAAATCCCATTTTCTCTCTACCTAACCCACCATATCATTTCCAAGATGGAAATTCTATGCTTATCGAGGAACCTACATGAATCGAATATGGCACCCCATCATGCCCTCTACCAATCATAGTCTCTCGAGAACTTACACTAACTAAAAACGATAACTTTAGCTTATTCTTTGATAAGTATCATGAGACTTTTGCTTGGTCCTATGAGGACATGCCTAGTATTGATCTTAGCATCATGGTGCACAACATCATCATCTATTCTGATGCCAAATCCATGTGATAAAAATAGAAAAAATTTCCACCCAAAGTTTATAATTTATGCCATAAAGAAATCATCAAACTTCTTGATGCTAAATTTATCAAGCATGTGGACTCTTCAGAATAGATCTTAAACATTATCCTTGTTAAAAAAAAGTCATCATAGTCATTCACATTTGCATTGATTTTTTTAATCTCAATCTTATTTGTCCCAAGTACAACTTCCCTTTACTTTCCATAGATGCCACCGCCGATTCCACTATTGGCTATGGAATGTTGTCCCTTATGGATGGTTTTTTAGATTATAATTAAATTCACATTGCCTTCAAAAATCAACATAAGTTAACTTTCACCACATAATGGGGCACTTATTGTTATGTTAAAATACCCTTTGGCCTCGAAAATGTCAAAGCTACCTATCAGTGGGTTATGACCCACATTTTTCATGACCTCATCCATAAAATTGTGGAAACCTATGTGGACGACCACATCATCAAGTCTAAAAAATGTAAAACTCATCTTTCTGATCTTGCTATCATCTTCAATCACCTCATCAAATATAAAGTTAGGCTAAATCCCTAAAAATGTGTCTTTGGCCTCACATCTAGCAAATTGTTAGGGTTCTTAGTGTCTTTTCACGGTATTGATGTTGATCCCACTAAGATCAACACTATTGTCAACATGCCTCTCCCTTATTCCATTCTAAACATTTGCACTTACCTTGGCAAGCTTGGGGCAATAAGACAATTTGTCCCTGAAATGGCTTACTGCATTAATTCTCTTATAAAGAAAGGTAATGCTCTTGAATGGATAGATCCTTGTCAAAAAGTGTTTGACAATATGAAAGAATCTTTGCTTCATCCACCCACCCTTCATCCACCTTCTAACGACCATCCTTTGATCTTATATACTTCTTTCACACCCATATCAGTTGGGCAATGCTTGCACAACAAGATGATACCAGAAGAGAATATGCCATCTATTATATCAATCAAGGCCTCATCAACTATGAAAAATGTTATACAAAATTAGAATGTGATTGCCTCACAATATATTTTGCAACTGAAAAGCTCTGTCATTATATGTTTTATCAAATAACTTCCATCATCATTCATTCTGATCCACTGCATCACTTTTTCACTAAAGCCTTTCTCCCTGGAGACAAATTTGGCAAGTGGATGGTCCTTCTAATGTAATTTGATCTCCACATTATTACACAAAAAGTTTTCAAAGGACAAATCATTGCTGGCCAACTCGCAGTAGCTCCCATACCTGCTATCGATCACCTTCAAGATAGTCTCCACAATGACAATATCCTCTACATTGAAGGTCTTAATCAAACTATATCTCTTAAAGATTACTTCCATAATTTCATTATTGATCTTGGAGCAAGTAATCTAGAAGAGTCCTCTATCTTTCTTGATACTACTAAATCTAAGGTAGTCATCAAAGAATTCCTTGAAATAAATGTAGATTTACATGAGGATACTTGGACCCTTCATTTCGATGGCACCAAATACCTTTAAGGAGTTGGGGCAGGTTGTATCTTCCCTAGTCTTCTTGGTAAAATCATCCCTTTGGAATTTCACCTTACATTTGATGTTACTAATAACATGGCAGAATACAAAGCCTTAATCTTAGGATGAGAGAGGCACTTGACTTAGACATTACATATCTGCATGCTTTGGGTGACTCTCAACTCATCTACCCCTAGGTTAATGGTGATTATCAATGCAAAAGTGAAAACCTCATTGCTTATCATCAAATAGTCACTACCCTTGCCAAAGAATTCACTTCTTTTACCATTGAGCATAGCCATCGATATCAAAATTCTATCATTGATTCACTTGCTTCTTCAGCATCTCTTTTTCATCCACACCAAGTTCTTATTAATTCTACCTTTCTTATTCAAACAAGTTAGTCCCCATCTTCCATTCAACCACCAAAGTCACTAATCTGCCACATTGAGGCTATCACCATTCGATAGAGCCCATGGTATAAAGACATCATCCAATTCCTTGAGCACCAAAGCTATCCTCCAAACATAGACTCCCGCAAAAAGACTTGAATTCGCAAATAAGCTTTCAAATATGTCTTTCAATATAACATCCTTTATTATCACAATGCTGAAGGTACCCTATTGCGATGTGTTATGAAATAAGAGGTTCCTTTTCTTCTTGAAAAAACACACAGGGGCATTTGCCGTGGTCTTTGTAGCGGACACAGTATGGCACACAAATGCTTACACATGAGTTACTTTTGGCTTAATCTTGAAAAGGATGCCATCAAATTCACTTAAAATTGTATTCCATGCCAACTTCAAAATGATCTCATCCATTCACCTCCAACTGGGCTTCAAAATGTGGAGTCTCTCTGGCCATTTTCAATGTGGGGATTATATCTGATAGACAAACTACCTAGATCGTAGGATAGGCATGTCTTTATCATCATGGCTACCGAGTATTTCACCAAATGAGTCGAAGCCATGCCTCTCATCAATGTCACCAGAACCACCATTGCTAAATTCATCCTCAATCAAATCATTTGTCACTTCAGCATTCCTCATACTCTTATTTTTAATAATGGTGGCAACTTTAAAAATAAAGATGTCAAACAACTCTGTGCAAAATTCAAAATCAATCACAAATTTTTTCACGCCTAACCATCCATAATGCAATGGCCAAACTAAGTACAATAAAAAAATGCTCAATAAAATTCTCTAAAAGACAATCTGTGAGAGCCACATGAATTGGCATATTCATTTATATCTCACTCTTTGGGCCTATCACACTAGCATACGTACTACCACTAGGGCAACCTCGTTTTCACTAATCTATGGTTCAGAATAAGTCCTCCCATTAGAAGTTTAGCTTCCCTCTCTTCGTATATCTCTTCACAATATCATACCCAATGAATAAATACATGAAGCTCGCTTTCATGCTCTTGATCTTCTTAATGAACGTCTTTGTGCTCTACAACACAATCGCCAATACAAGGCTCGCATTGCCAAACAACATAACAAAAGAGTTAAAGTTTGCACTTTTAATGTTGGTGATCTTGTCCTTAAATTAGACTACACTCATGAAAAAGAAGGCAAATACACCCAAAAATAGTGGGACCTTTATTTAGTCAAAGAAATTCTTGGTCGTAGCACCTATCACCTTCAAACCAATGAAGGCCATATCTTCAAAGAACTCACCAATGTGCAATTTTTAAAGTAGTATTTTGCCTAGATCCTTCTCTTCTTATCATACTTTCTATATGTTCTACTTCTAAAACTTTTTGCATGGTATCTACACAGGTCTCACCCTCTGTAGCAGTTCCTCTCTCCACAAACCTTAGTTCCTTTTTTTTGGTCCTTTGGTTTCTCTTTTCTCATGAGTTGCATTGTAAAACCATGGATATGACCCAGTCTTCCTCATGATTTCATTTGTTTTCACTTATTCATTTCCAATGTTTTTTACACCATTGGATTTTTCTTTTGTGAGTTGCAGTGTAAGACCATGGATAGGACAAGGTCTTCCTCACAAAATACCAACTTTCTCATTTATTTTTTGCCAACTTTGTGCACGCTCTTGAGTTTCTCTTTTATGAATTGCATTGTAAGACCTTGGAAAGGACCAGGCTTTCCTCATAAAATCAACATCTTTAACTCAATGTTCTTTTTCTAAAATGTGTTTGTAATGGTTACAAGTTTAAGATCCCTTGTTCTCAGCTTAGTTTTGCCTTCTTTTGTAGATAAAATTTGCACAACAATCAAGTGTTAGTATTTTTTCCTACACTTCCCACATTCTTATGATAAGGAATCACACTCAACTATCATTGTATCCCTCTTTCACCCTTTGTCACATTTATTGCGATTTCAAGTAATTCAAATTGTTTCATATTTCATTCCTCTTGATTTTCTCTCCCTTCATTCCATTTTGGATAAACCAAAGTCAAAGTCAAGATAGCACTTTTATTCACCTAAATTAACAAGACTCTTAAACACCATGCTCTCTAAGTTCTCTTTCTTAGTAACCAAATCCAAAGTCTTCAAATTATAGTCATCTTTAGCACCCATGTTTGGTTTTCCAAATCCATATGAAGGAATAGAAAAAGTCATCAGAAAAGTTAAAATCCAAAGCATTTGAAACAAAAGGCAACATCCAAAGTCAAAATCACACCAAAAGACGTGATTCAAATTGTAAGCATCCCAAACAAATTATTTAACCAAAATTTTTCAATTTCATTACTTCATGTGAATGGGCAAATCATCAAACAGTTTGCATTGTGCTTCATTCAAGTAATTTCTGAGTTGTTCTTGCAAGAGATGATTTTGTTTGTGTCTCAAATTATAGGGCATTCATCATAACATCTCATATTGCAAATACATATAATAGATATTTGAATAAACACTTGGCATCTTAAACATTCAAATTATAAATCAATGTTCAGTCTATTCATTTGCTGAAAATGTATATCTAGATAACAATTACTCCAAAGTTCTAACCTTATTTGTCTTTGCAATGCACCAAAGATGTTACAACTGCTAGTTACAAATGAGAAGCCAAAATATAACTACTTGTTGCTCTAACTTGCCAATGATTGTCCCTTTTTGCCTTTATGGTTGCGTTCAACTAAGTAGATGATTTCCCAACCTTGGGAATGGCAGTGCTACCTCCCAATGTCCTTGCTAGACCACCAAACTTCCTTACATAGCACTTGAAGAATTGTTGACCTTCTAACCTGTAGCACTAGTGTTTTCCTTCCTCTCATGTCCCCTTTCCTTCCTCTCACATCCCCTGGCAACCTCTGAAAATTATTTAAAAAAAATCCTCCAATTTGCACAACTGTGAAACCTGGTTGATTCCACTCCCAATCAGCTAGGGAAGATGTTCCACCCCCGAAACTGATTTCCATTAGGTTTTTTTCCATGGGTTTTCTCCACAAAAAGCTTAAAATCCATAATATAAAATAATAAGAATAAACATATCCCCAAATGAGCTCTAAATCTCCTTTTATACTTTTTCCTCAAACTTTCCAGAAATTATATTTTAAATTCACTTTTTAAATACTCATTTTTGCTCCAAAAGACCACTTTATGAAATAGTAATATTTTTTGATGTGTGAGGTCCCCTTTTTAAGCATCCATGATTTAAAAATATTGATTACATTTCCAATGAGCTATTACACTAAGTTGTTTTTAGAAATGTTTTATAAAATTAAGCAACCTTAGTGAAATTATTAAATAAAGCTCATTAATTCACCTGACTTGCAGAAACCACTGAAACAGTATCATAATCAAAATTTGACTATACTGGAATGATACTAATGATGAATAATGATAATTGGAGCCGAACAAATGACTTACTATAAATAGACACTTTCTCCAAGAAGTTTAGAGAACACACCAAAAGCTAGAATTCACTTTTGTAAGTGTCATAAGAGTCCTCAAGACCAATTAAGTTCACCGCCAAAAACAAACATCTCTACAGTACACAACCTGCATGCTCCAAGAAATTGGAGATCCCCGCATCAAACACCAAGTTCCTTTGGTCAAAAATGGAACTAGACAAAAACTTTCAAATCAATATTACTAAAAAAATGGGGACATTACAGTCCTCCCTCACCATAATTGCTTGCCCTCAAGCAATTGCCAGCTCAACCAACAAATCAACTCTGAATAAACAATGTAGCTCTAGGATCCCAAATCAATCTTAGGAGGTTTGTATGATCTTTTTGATGCACTATGCTACAACATACCTACAAATAACACCTCCTTATCTCTCCTAAACACAAGAATAACAATTCTTTGCATGAATTTAGTAAACTCTTCATCAAATTGCTTTATCCTTCCACATTTTGGTTGCACCACTTTGATAAAATCTAGAAAGTTGGTGCTAAATTTATTTGTTAACACTTCTGAAACTTCTGATTTTTCACCGAAATCAGAATTTAACATCGCTGTATAAATCATCCTCTATAGCTGGAAGCATATGCCATCCTTTTTCAACCCCTGAGTGGCATAAAAAGTGAATTCTATTGCAGTCATTCAAGTGTAAAATCAGCATCTTACAATCTGATTTTTTGAAAATTAGCACCCTATCAATGTAACCACTGTTGCATAACTGAAATCTATTAGCTAAAACAAGAAATGTAAGCATTCTATTGGTTGAAATTACCTTTTCCAAAGTCATGAATTGGAAGATGTTCCAATTCTTGACTAGGATTTCTCTCCAATCCACTTGCAAGAATGCAAATGGAATCATATGGTGGCTGATCTGCAACCAAATAATAGAGTCAAAACTAAAAATTTGAACTTTTCCATGCCATGGAATGTCTCTCTAGTCACCATAGCCTTCCAACATACTCCATTGGTGACCTCTAACATGATTTCATAGAGATGAAACATCCCCACCAAGCTTATGTTGTGCAACTCTACTATTCATGCGTGCCTCATTAGAAGATCTTCTAATGCTACCGAAAGCATCTTTTCCAAAATGAATACCACTCATGCAAACAAACCAAGTGCTATCAACCAAATGAACTTTCAAAGCACTAGGAGTTTTTAAACTCCCATAAGTCAAGTCAACATCCAATCCAAGAGGTGGATTGTCACATGAGAAGAAACCATGTTTAGGCCCTTGTCTTACTAAATCCTTATGCAATACAAGATCTGAAGTTGTTTTTTCCGCTATTGTTTTGAAATTTTCAGCAAGCTCAAAATCACCTCTTTGTAACTTCCCACCATTATGAATGATGAAGTCTTCATATTTCATCATATTCCATGTTGAAACTTCATTTTCCACCTCATGTCTGAGCTCCACATGAAGATTTAATATCTTAATGTTGTCATCACTTGTGTCACCAAAATTAGGAAGTGCTTTAGTATCTAGTTCAAAGAGTGGATTATTAAGAGATAACTTTGCATCCAACTCAAAAATAGGGTTATCAACAAATAGAAAATTACCTCTACCTTCTTGCTCATACCCATCTAGGTGATCCAAATCTGCACATGCAACTTTTGAATTCTTTGGTAAGACCTTTAAATCAAATTCCTCTTGAAATATATCAAGCTCATTAATTACTTGTTTGATTTCTTTAGCTTTTTCTTCATTCTCTTGCTTCCTAAATTGCTCTGCAACATCAAGCTGATTTTTAACTTCCAATAATGCCCCTTAGACATTTTCTAAAGAAAGCTTTGTTGATTTAAGCTCAAAAGTGAGATCATCAACCTTATTCACCTTCTATTGATAAGCATCCAAGGTCTCTTCTACAAACTTAATAGCATGATCTTTGTCAATAAGCAAATGCAAGAAATCTAATTTCATTATTTCTAAAGCACCTTTAATAGTTTGCAGATTTGATGAAGTAGCTCCAACCTGAATACCCTTCTATTTCTCTTTAACTTGAGTATTCCACAAGAGATCTTCAATGAATTTGTGGGTGCTATCAAAATGAACTAAGGCTTGCACAACCTTTTTTTCATTGACCAACAATTTTAATTCTCTAAGACTTCAGTCAACATCATCTTCACACAACAAATTTTCTTATTTGTCTTCAAATGTATGTTTAGTAAAATCAACTACCTCTCTAACATTCCCTTTGCATATTTTATGATATGAAGGTAGGACAACACTATGCTGTATCATATAATCATCATTTGCTTTCCCTTCATTGCATTTAGGAGTCAAAACACTTGGATCCCATGGTATTATGAATTTTTAATTTTGTTCTAAACAAATAGGCTCATCAAGCTCTTCATGAATGGCTGATTTCTTCAACACATCACTTTCAAAGTGATTTGAATCAAAACTAAAACCAGTGCTTTCAAACTGAACTAAAAACTCAGCACCTCTGTCTAGAACACTCCTCTCAATGGAATCCTTTTGGAAGTCAATCTAATTCACATCTTGCATGGATGTTCCTGACTTAACTTCTAAATTAGCATTATTAAAATGATGTATGTGCTTAGTGTTAAATGGTGATTTAAAAACTGCAACATCCTCAAAATTAACATGCTCCAATTCTGAAAATTCAAATAACCTTCTGTCTTTAGAATATTCTCCTTGGTATTGGAGAAGTTCATGTTTTCATCCTTATGTGTCTTGTCAATAGTTGTTGATTTAACAAACTCTAAATCAACATACCCATCATATGTAGCTATATGTTCTTCTATAAGTCACTTCAGTACTTTGTCATGTATGTCTCATTAAGTCATTCATCTTCTTTGTAGGAGAGTTCCTTAGTTATTTTAACAATTCCAAAAAAATTCCCATCTTCATGTTTACTTGTAGATACATCATAGGATTCTCCATCTCATATCCTATCAACTGATAAGTATGGCAGCAATTTTTGCTCACATTGTTTGAAAACACTATTAACCAATTCATGTGCAATTGAAGATACATTTTGTTCCTTTCTCAAAACCACTGATAAAAATGATAAGAGTGGTTGGGAGATAACATCACTCTCATTTAGAACTAATGACATAATGGTTCTCATACAATCAAAAATAATTTCTTCATGATCCTCACTGATAGAAGCTATGAAATGATGAAATATTTTAAGAATAAGATCATCACAATCTAAATCAATCAAAAGAACACATGATCTAACTTTTTCCACTGATTCTAAAATCTTAACTGTTTTACCAAAAGAAGGGCTTCTGATATCATCTAAACCATGAAATCTTTCAATAATCAATTGTAATATCACCCTCATTATGTCATCATTGTAGGGTGCTTTAAGAGCTAAAATTCTTGTAATTTCACTAAGGCAATAAATGACACCAAGTCTTACCTCTTTATCAGGATGTCTCATAAAACATTGGCTTAATCAAAGAAGTCATTGATGGCTTTATTTACCAAAGCAATTTCTTTGAATCTGACTGATCTATCATAGACAAACTACTCTCCACTACCTTCAACATACTAGGTAAAAAATCCTTTGATTGATGTAGAAACTCAAGATCCCTAACTATCGTATAAAGCCTATCTCCAACATCCTTTTCACTGAGTGACTCCATGATTTTCAACCTCTTTTTAATTTTAGCATGATTTTGTTAGAAAGATTCAAGCAAAAAATCTATTGTCTTTCTATCTTCCATGATTCAAATGATAAATGAGGACAAAAATACTAACATGCAAGTCCAAAACACTGACATGCAAGGCTCAAAATTGCCCTACAAGTGTGTATCACTAACATGCAAATCTTAAAAACAACATGCAAGTGCACATCACTGACATGCAATGCTAAATACCAACATGCAAGTGTTGATCACTAACGTGCATCTAGAAAAACTAACATGCAAATAAAACAACATGCTGGCAAGAAGTTTTGGGCTCTGATACCACTGTAAGCATTCAAAAAAAATTCCTTGACCATATGTTTTTCAATTTCATTACTTCATGTGAATGGGCATTTTGTCAAACAATTTGCATTGTGCTTCACTCAAGTAATTTCTGAGTTATTCTTACAAGAGATGGTTTTGTTTGTGTCTCAAATCATAGGGCATTCATCATAACATCTCATATTGCAAATACATATAATAGATATTTGAGTAAACACTTGGCATCTTAAACATTAAAATTACAAAGCAATGTTTAGTATATTCATTTGCTATAAATGTATATGTAGATAACAATTACTCCAAAGTTCTAACCTTATTTATCTTTGCAATGCACCAAAGATGTTACAGCTACTAGTTACAAATGAGAATAAGCCAAAATATGAGTACTTGCTACTCCAACTTACCAATGACTATTCCTTTTTGCCTTTATGGTTGTGTTCAACTAAGTAGATGATTTCCCAACCTTGGGAATGGCAACGCCACCTCCCAATGTCCTTTTTAGACCACCAAACTTCCTTACGTAGAACTTGAAGAATTGTTGACCTTCCAACCTATAGCGCTAGTGTTTTCCTTCCTCTCACATCCCCTGGCAATGTCTAGAAGTTCTTTAAAAAAAAAACCTCCAATCTACACAACTGTGAAACTTGGTTGATTCCACCACCAATCAGCTAGGGAAGATGTTCCACCCCCAAAACTAATTTCTCTTAGGTTTTCATCCAAAGGTTTGCTCCACAAGAAGCTCAAAATTCACAATAGAAAATAATAAGAATAAGCATATCCCAAAACGAGCTCTCTAAATCTCCTTTTATACTTTTTCCTCAAACTTTCTAGAAGTTATGTTTTAAATTCACTTTTTAAATATTCATTTTTGCTCTAAAAGACCCCTTTATGAAATAGTAATATTTTTTGATGTGCGAAGTCCCTTTTTTAAGCATCCATGATTTAAAATTTTTGATTACATTTCCAACGATCTATTACACTAAGTTGTTTTTAGAAATATTTTATAAAATTAAGCAACCTTAGTGAAATTACTAAATAAAGCTCATTAATTCACCTGAGTTGTGGAAATCACTGAAAAAGTATCGAGATCAAAATTTGATTATATCAGAATGATACTAATGATAATCGGAGCTGACTAGGTGACTTATTATAAATAGACATTTTCTCCAAGAAGTTTGGAGACCACACCAAAAGCTAGAATTCACTTATGAAAGTGTCATAAGAGTCCTCAAGACCAACTAAGCTCACTACCAAAAACAAACATCTCTATAGTACACAACCTGCATGCTCCAAGAACCTTGGAGATCCCCTCATCAAACACCAAGTTGTTTCAATCAAAACTAGAACTAGACAAAAGCTTGCAAATCAGTATTACTAAAAAAATGGGGCTATTATACAAAGCACATCTCCTATCTCCAATCAAAGCTCAAACTCCATAGTTGGTCTCATGATAGAATTGAGGTCCATTGGGGTGCATAAGGCTAGTAGATTGGAATAGGAGAATTTAAAAAAAACTCTATAGTGCTACCTACTTTCTCACACAAGTACCCAATCTTCACAATAGACCAACAGCTCTATAAGGGGTCATGAAAAATGGGGAACATGTTGTGGGAAGGTGGGTCCATTTTACTTTACATGCATATAACCTTTATAGGATGATCTTCGTACTTCATTTGTTGACCTAAGATTTGTGTGGCTAGACGTTCTTCAAAGTCCTTAGTGTCAAAATTTATCTTGTTTTGACAAACATAATTTAAATGTCTTGACTTTGATAAAGAGTTTCTCTACCTTGATTTTTCCTATTTTCCTAATGCAAGTGTGATTTTAGATCTGTTTTCCTATTTCTTCTATATTTCCTCTTCTTCACATTCTTAAAACATGTTAGCACTACTGTGTTTCAGTTTTATCTATCCTTAGAACAAAATAATATGTTTGAGTGACTATGGATTACTTTCTTTACACTATGGCTTTACACATCTCTAGCATTGCTTTTCTTTCTTTTACCATTCGTCATTATTGTACTTTTTTTTTAGACACTTGAGTCCATTCTACTTTTCATGTACTTTTTCATTGTTGAGTGAGGTTGGCTTGTTACTTCTCACTCACCAATGTTGTTTTCCCTTTCACGCACTTTTTCCATTGATGATTGAGTAAGGATTGTTACTGCTCACTCATCAATGTGTTAGGGTATGGAGCTAAAAGCTTCACCCATGAGCAAGTTGCAAAGTTGTAGGCATTACATAGTCACCGGTGTCAGTCAGGAGGAGATCAGGATCAGCCGACGTCGGTAGGTTCAAGTAGGAACCGATGTCGGTTACCTATGGCATCCAAAATTCTATTTTCATGCTTGAACAGAATGTTTGCATGTTAAGGAACAAACTGTTGGTTGTTAAACCCGTGTTTCTATTTTGAGTAGGACTGTAATTAGAGCCCTTATTTGGAGGTGCATCTATCAGTTGTAAATGCATGCTCATGAATCTCTATAGTTATATAATAGAGATAGATCTTCATAGTTCATAGGATAATAAGAATAATAAGACAATAATGTAGAAGTAGAATATAGATTGTATATCAATCCAGATTGTGGGGATGAGTGTAATTGAGAGAGAGGACTCTTGAGGGAAAGAGATCTAAGAAGAGATATGTACATCTAAGAGAGGTGTGGAAGAAAAGAAGTTTCTTCAATTGTAATTCCTTCTGTAAAGAGTTGAATACAAGTTTTCAGGGTGGTTTTTTGTATCTCTTGTTTCTTGTTAATTCTAATTCTAGTTACTTATCTATCTGATATAATTCTGTGTTTATTGCTTTCATATTGTAATCATATTGTTGATTGATCCCCAACAAGTGGTATCAGAGCCAGGCTGACTAGCAGGTGTTTCAGATCTAATTAGTGTGTATTGATTACAGGTTACTCACAGGGATTTCTATTTGAGTGGGAGAAGCAATGGCAGAAGAAAGTAAACTAAGAATGGAGAAGTTCAATGGCAAGAACTATCAATTGTGGAGAATGCAGATAGAAGATTATCTGTATCAAAAAGATTTATACTTACCGTTAGGCAGGATTGCAAAGTAGCCCAAAGACATGGATGATGAAGAATGGGAAGTTCTTGATAGAAAGGCTCTTTGATCAATAAGATTGAGTCTAGTATCTACTGTGATATCTAATTTATCACAGGCAAAGTCTATGGTAGAGTTAATGACTACTTTAGCAAATTTCTATGAAAAACCCTCAGCTTCTAATAAGGTATATCTTATGAAGCAGTTATTTAATTTGCAGATGCAGGAAGGTAGTTCTATATCTAATCATCTTAATGATTTCCATGGAATTGTGAATCAATTAAATTCAGTCAAAATAGTGTTTGATGATGAAATTAAGTCTCTATTAATCTTATGCTCTTTACCTGAAAGTTGGCATAGCTTGGTAATGGCAGTTAGTAATACTGCTTCTGCTTCAAATATTTTAAAAGTAGATGATGTGGTTAGTGTAATCTTGAATGAAGAAATTTGCACGAAAAACACAGAAGAGACATCAGGGAACGCTTTACATTTTGAGAGTAGGGGAAGACAAAAAGAGAAGAGCAAGAAAGGGAGATCAAGATCTAATTCAAAGATGAGAGGAAGATCTAAATCCAAAAATGGCAAGAAGCCACAATGCTGGAATTGTGGAAAGATAGGGCACACACGCAAAGATTGCTGGTCAAAGCCTAAAGAGGACAAACAACATGATGATGAAGAAGAAGCAAAGGTGGCAGGTATTGTTGCACAAGATGCTCTTATATTCTCTTTACATAATAATATAGAATCTT
This sequence comes from Torreya grandis, assembly GCA_037957365.1. NCBI lineage: Eukaryota > Viridiplantae > Streptophyta > Pinopsida > Cupressales > Taxaceae > Torreya > Torreya grandis. The sequence goes on along the minus strand of JARHVA010002984.1, from coordinate 1,036,570 downwards.
GGGTTCTAGATTTTGGTGCATCTTTCCATGCAACCCCTAATAGAGAATATTTCAGTGACTATGTCCATGGATATTTTGGAATAGTTTACTTAGGGGATGATGAGCCTTGTAAAATTATTGGCAAAGGTAAAGTGCAGCTGAAAATACAGAATAGAAACACATGGGTGTTGAGAGATGTCATGCATGTTCCAAGCTTGAAGAGGAATTTGACTTCTGTAGGAAAGTTAGGGGATGAGGGTTGTACAGTAACTCTCACAGTTGAATCTTGGAAGGTTACCAAGGGAGCACTTGTATTAGCCAGAGGTAAGAGAGTAGGTACTCTCTATTTATGTAACTGTATTACTGACAATTCTCCTTCTGTATTATCTACTTCAGATGTAGATGCAAAGTTGTGGCATCAAAGGCTTGGCCACATGAGTGAGAAGGGAATGACAATTCTTAAGTCAAAAGGTATGTTTCCAGATTTGAAAAGCATAGATCTAGATTTCTATGAAGACTGTATTTTTGAAAAATAGAAGAGAGTGAGTTTTCTCAAGACTGGGTCAACAGAGAAGAAGCACAAATTGTAGCTTGTTCACACAGATGTGTGGGGACCAGCCCAAGTTGCTTCTATTGAAGGATCATAGTACTATGTTTCCTTCACAGATGATGCTACTAGAAAGGTATGGATCTATTGTATTAAGAAGAAATCTAATGTTTTTGACATGTTTAAGATTTGGAAAGCTATGGTTGAGAATGAAACAGGCAAGAGATTGAAGTGCCTGAGATCTGACAATGGTGGTGAGTTCTATAGCCACAAGTTCAATTGGTATTGTTATATGCATGGGATCCATAGGCAAAGGACTGTTCCAAGAACACCTCAGCAAAATGGAGTTGCTGAAAGGATGAACAGAACAATCATGGAGCATGCAAGGTGTATGAGATTGCATGTTGGATTGCCCTTAGAGTTTTGGGCAGAAGCCGTGGATACTATAGTGTACCTGGTTAACAGAGGACCCTCTATAGTGTTGGATGGTGGAATTCCAGAAGAGGCATGGATAGGTAAAAAGGTAGATTTATCATTTTTCAAAGTTTTTGGTTGTGAAGCCTTTATGCACATTGATAAGGAAAATAGAAAGAAGTTGGATGCTAAGTCTATGAGGTGCACATTTATTGGCTATGGCTCTAATGAGTTTGGATTCAGGTTTTGGAATTTAGGAACTAACAAGATAATTAGGAGCTGTGATGTTATTTTCAATGAAAAAGTGATGTACAGTGATCAACTCAAGAAGCTGGATCAACCTGAGCAAAGCAATGGAGAATTGGATGAGGTGAAGGTCCAAAATGAGCTCAGAAGAAAGAAAAATCATAGGAAGGAAAACACAGAGACTGACATTGGTCAGGTAGGAATCGACGTCGGCTGTACAGGGACCGATGTCAGCCGTATAAGAACTGATGTCGGCTAGGTAGGAACTGACGTCAGTCAGGCAGAATCGACGACAGTTAGTTACAAGCTTGGAAGTGACCGAGGTTGGTCACTGTCAGAGAATTTGGGCAGACAACGTGTTGTGGATGAGTCTCAAATGCCCAACAGGAGGTCAGAAAGGGTAAGTAAACCTCCAATTCAATATTCCCCTTTGTTATTCTATTTATTGCTAACTGATGGTGGAGAACCATAGAGTTTTGATGAAGCAATATAGGTGGATTCCAAGAATCAGTGGGAGCTAGGCATGAATGAGGAAATTGATTCCTTGAGAGAGAACCAAACATGGGATTTGGTTGAGTTGCCAGCAAGAAAGAAGACACTGAAGAACAGATGGATCTACAGGTTGAAGGAACGTGAGAATGGATAGATGAGATATAAGGCCAGGTTAGTAGTGAAAGGATTTGCATAAAAACTAGGTATTGACTTTGGTGAGATTTTCTCTCCTGTTATTAAAATGACTTCTATACAGACTGTACTATCTTTAGTTGCTATTGAGGATTTGCATCTTGAGTAGCTTGATTTAAGACAACGTTTCTTCATGGAGATCTGGATGAATATATATATATATATATATATATATATATATATATATATATATATATATATATATATATATATATATATATATATATATATATATATATATATATATGGATCAGCTAGAAGGATATGAGGTCAAAGGTAAGGAGAAGCTAGTGTGCAAATTGAAGAAAAGCTTGTATGGCCTCAAGCAAGCTCCAAGGCAATGGTATTTGAGATTTGACAGGTTTATGACTGAGCATGGCTACAGTAGATGTCAATCTGACCATTGTGTGTATTTTAAGAGATTGGATAATGGTAGATATATTATTCTATTGTTGTATGTAGATGATATGCTAGTTGCAGGATCACACATGCAGGATATCTCTGAGCTTAAGGTGAAATTAGCTCACACATTTGCCATGAAGGATTTAGGAGCAACAAAGAAAATCCTTGGCATGAATATTAAGAGAGACAGGAAAAATCACAGGTTGATTTTGTCTCAAGAGGATTATGTGGACAAGGTGTTGAAACGGTTCAATATGCAGGATGCAAAACCGGTAAGCACACCTATGGCTGGACATTTCAAATTAAGTAAAGAACAGTGTCCTAATTCACATGATGAGGTAGAGTACATGAGAAAAGTTCTATATGCTTCTGCAGTAGGAAGTTTAATGTATGCAATGGTTTGTACTAGGCCTGATATTGCCCAAGCAGTGGGAGTTGTAAGTAAGTATATGGCCAATCCAGGAAAGGAACACTGGAAAGCAGTTCAGTGGATCTTTAGATATTTGAAAGGAACCAACAGTAGGCATTTGTGCTATGGAGGTTCAAATACTTCTCTACATGGTTATGTAGATTCAGATATGGCAGGTGATTTGGATGGTAGAAGGAGCACCATAGGATATGTTTTCACTGTAGGTGGAATGGCGGTTAGCTGGATATCAAAGTTGCAGAAGGTTGTTGCCTTGTCAACTATAGAAGCAGAGTATATTGCAGTCACAGAGGCTAGCAAAGAGATGATATGGATGCCACGGTTCATGGAAGAGCTTGGAAAGGAGCAAGAGAGTTGTAGACTATACAGTGATAGTCAGAGTGCAATTCATTTGGCTAAGAATTTAGCCTTTCATTCAAGAACAAAGCACATACTGCTTAGGTACCACTTCATTAGATAGGTATTGGAGGATGGTGAGTTGAAGCTGGAGAAAATCCATACAGATAAGAATCTTGCAGATATGTTAACCAAGCCAGTTACAAAGGAGAAGTTGAATCTTCATTCAACTTTTGTTGGTCTTCAAGATTGAGTTGAAGATGGAGGAGCTAGAAGATGTTGCTGTATAATTATAGGTGAAGTTGTTTATCTCCAAGTGGGAGATTGTTAGGGTATGGAGCTAAAAGCTTCACCCATGAGTGAGTTGTAGAGTTGAAGGCATTACACAGTCACCGGCATCGGCCAGGAGTGACCGACGTCAGTCAGGAGGAGATCAGGATGGGCTGACGTCGACAGGTTCAAGCAGGCAGGAACTGATGTCGGTTACCTATGGCATCCAAAATTCTATTTCCATGTGTGAAGAGAATGTTTGCATGTTAAGGAACGAACTGTTGGTTGTTAATCCTATGTTTCTATTTTGAGTAGGACTGTAATTAGAGCCCTTATTTGGAGGTGCATCTATCAGTTGTAAATGCATGCTCATGAATCTCTATAGTTATATAATAGAGATAGATCTTCATAGTTCATAAGATAATAAGAACAATAAGACAATACTGTAGAAGTAGAATATAGATTGTATATCAATCCAGATTGTGGGGTTGATTGTAATTGAGAGAGAGGACTCTTGAGGGAAAGAGATCTAAGAAGAGATCCATACATCTAAGAGAGGTGTGGAAGAAAAGAAGTTTATTCAATTGTAATTCCTTCTGTAAAGAGTTGAATACAAGTTTTCAGGGTGATTTCTTGTATCTCTTGTTTCTTGTTAATTCTAATTCTAGTTACTTATCTATCTGATATAATTTCATGTTTATTGCTTTCATATTGTAATCATATTGTTGATTGATCCCCAACACAATGTTTTACTATTTTTTTTACCCATCTTTATTTAAGTGAGGATTGTTTTCGCTTTCACATTGATGTTTGATTATCATTTTTGACATGTATCCTTGATTTGACTTGGTGAATTTGTCTTTCTTACTCAAGGTTTACTTGTTTGAGTTGTTCGGTCTTTAGTAACCTTGGCTTTTTGATTACCTAATTTACTCTAACTCTGACTTGTTCATTTGGTCCTAATTTAGCATTTGTCATCCCAGTGTGCCAAATTTCCAAGTAAGTCTTGTCTACACTACCTCAGTTATCTTGGCTTTCCTACGTTTTTTTATTTTTGCTCTTTAGTTTTGTATCCTTAGGTTTTTTGAAAGCAATCTTTGTGCCCTCCAAGATCAAAACTACAAACATAGTAGACAACCATCCAGTGATAAAGGTAAGTCAAGGTATGCACACTTTACTTTTATTTTTAGTTATTTCCCTTTTAGTCATTTGCTTTCAATTATTTTATGCTTTAAAATACTACAATTTTTTAACTTTAGTGTTGTGTGTTGCTATGTTATTTTCTCGAAGCACCATCCCTTGTTGCACCTGAGTGACAAGTAATGAGATTCAAGTGGGATATATGTATACACATACTATTTTTAAAATTTATCAATTATTGATGCTTTCTCTCTTGCAAGAACCCATCAAGTCTCAATCTCTCTGAATGCATGCCCTAAGGGGTGCACAAGGAAATGAGTAGGCAGACTATTATTGCTTTGTAAGATTGTTGTCTCTTTACTGCCACTTACTATCAATCCAACCATCTATGAAAAACACTTCCCTAAGTTTTGTCTCCTCTTTTGCACCCTCCTCTAGTCATTTTCCACTTTCATTAGCCCTTTCCTAAGCTTAAAAACCTTTCTGATGGTTTACATTACACTGTCGGCCCCATCGACCCTATACTCTAATTGATAAAACTCATTTAGACTTGGCTGACCTAGACCAAGAGCTAATTTGTTTTTATCAATAACAATATAGAGTCAATTGGGCTGAACCTATCAGCTAAACTTTCAAAAAGGTTTAGGGTTAGATTCAGCGATATATACACATTCATTTCACCTTTTTTAGAGAGAAATCAAGAGTTAATTATTCATTTGTGCTTCTTTACAATCTGCTCTTCCACCATTCTACTTGAGGAGTTATAACATAGGGTTTCTACTTGGAGAAAAATCTTGTCTTGTGGAAAAGTCTTGGATGCTTTGGCCTTTCTTAGTTACCCTTACAAACAACAACAACCTCTTACAAATCACCTATGACCAAGGGAGATATTGAGTCTCAACGGGTTCATCTTAAAGGTAAGTATCTCTAACTCTACTTCTCTATTTTAGTACATAGAAATAGCATAAGTAATGGCTTTTGAATATATTGCTCTCTCCATGCATTAGGGTTTTACCTATACATAGCTTAAATTTGGGTTCTCTTATACATGTTTACTTTTTATGTTTATTACCCCCATTTTGTGTCACAAGCTTTAGTGAGCAATATATTAGAATTTACTTTGATTTTGTCATTTATACTTAATGAATATGAAAACATAAGATCTAGATAGGGTGATTACATAGTTTTGCTTGATTGGAGACTTTGGAACCCTCCCTAGTGATATTATTGTAGTAAGAGATCCCTTGGCTAGGTCTAGCAAATCCATCTTGGTCATGACCTCGAATATCTAATGTATCAAAAATTAAAAGTGTAAGTAGGATTTATCTTCTCCAAGCTATAATTGATTTATAGATTAGTTCCATTTCCCTTTGCATATAAAATATAGGGGAGAGAGGTCAGTAGTTGGGCACCTTATGTTAACCGGTCCGCTATGCCTACTTGGAGACACATCAACCAAACAAATTTATATGGTAGGAATAATCTTTTTGTGACCTAAATGAGTAGGATGAGACTTAGTAGGTTGTTCAACAAACTGTGGTGGTGGTGGGATTAGAGGATGAATAAACTCATTTTGAAGAGGATATTCATATGGAATGCCTAAAATTATGACTAACCTACTACCATGTATATACTTCACATATTTTTGTCCTAAATATGGTATTGCACACATATTATGTATCGAGGGATGTCCTAGCAACATGTCAAATGCCCTTGTACTTGATAAAACTAATAATAAAGTAGAAAATATAGAAGGACCCCCTAATTTTATAGTACAATCCTCTGAAGAAGGTTATGTTTCTATCCATTGAATCCCTTAATTATCTTTGTTTCATCCATCACATCTACTTGTGTATATCCAAGACTAGTCATGAGTGTCATGATGCAAATATTTTCATATAAAACATTACATATCATGACACTATGTATGTGATCTATGCTTAACCACACTCACTCCTCATTTTCTCTACTACATAGAGCTCACACCTCTCACCCAATCTTATGAACTCTTTTTTACAAAGTTGGTTGATAATATTTCACATAAGTCACATGCTAGCTGATAAAATTTCATGTAGTGGTTACCTCTAATTATATCTTACACACCTCACTATGCACTCAATAGCTCATAACCCCATGCCTCACAATCCTACACCAAGTCTTATGCCTACTTTCTGACTATAATGTACTAAATTTCTCATGTGCCCTACACTTATGCACCTGGTCCAGCACCTCACTAGTATATACTCATGGACTTGCCCACCCCTTGGGCCCATAACACATTGACTTGCCTTGACCACATGCTCTAGGAGGTTCACCAACCATTGCCTATCCTTAAATATAAGATGACTCAACCATCTTCTTGGTAATTGATAGTAATTATAACTACTCCTTTTGTATAAATATGTAATATACACATCTAGTAAAAGATCGATGTAATACATAGTCATAACACAGATAACACACTCCACGTATCTACTCTATAGCACATGAATTGTAAAACATTGTACTATTATTCCATATTCTCCATTAATAAATATAAGTTACATTTCTTACAAGTAAGACTACCGCTCCATTGAATGTGTGTTTGATTGTTCTATCTAAATATATCTATGTGCATTCACTCTACATAGACATTACTCGATTGTCTCTTATACACTTGGTCCATAGCCCCATGGTGCAGATCATTGGTATTAGAATAAAAAAATATATTCCTTTCTGTGTCTATAAACATGGGAACATAACTCAATAAAGAAGATCTATCAATCAATTTTGTTTCAAAGTACCTAAAAGAACACCATAGTAAAAGTAAGATGGTTGACACCCAGAAGCAACCTAAGATATCCCTAGAGGTTTAGAGGCTCATTATTGATGCGCTCAAGGTAATGCACCACATTTTTTGGCCATTTTCATGAACCAATGATACAACTCAACTTAACGTCTTGTGACACACCTAAGCAGTTTGCTGAATAGTAGTTTCATCAATAAACCCCCTTTAAAATCCAAGTCAATATTGACATACCTTTGTTTGAAGCCAAGATTGACACCAAAGCATTGGATGCCTAGATTCAATAACTCAAGGCATGTTTCTCATTTAGTCACTTCATTGATGTTGAAAAGATCACCTTCATAGTATTAAATACATCCATTCTAGTTGTTCACTAATGGGAGACTTTCAATCTGTAGTGCATGTAAGAGTGTGTTCTAATTAAATCATATAACACTTTTTTTGATGCACTAAAGGATGAGTACTACCCTCTCCAATTCCTTGAATATTAATACATCAAGTTTCAACAACTAAACCAATGCAAAGATCATTTGGTAGAAGACTACACCAACATATTCCATGACTACTCTGCATGCCTATGAGAGAACTTGAGTGAACAACATAAGGTACTAAAGTACATCAGTGGACTCTCACTTTATGTCCATGTGAATATGGATTTATTTACTTTTAACATGTTGGGGCAAGAATATCATAATGCTACCAAAATTGAAGCAAAGGTAAAAATGAATAAGTATGTCACCTCTTCATATAATGCAGTACATAAGGGCCAGCCCTCGTAACTCCACATCATAACATTCTATGTAGAATTAGAAACACACTTCTCATTAAAGATAGTAGTTTTATAAGATTTCTCAACATTTGAAGGTAAGAATAAGTCTAGTGATAAGTGGTTCCATCACCATCAATCTTCCACCTGTGATGATTTTGAATGCCATGTACATTAATCCCTACTTACATAGTCATCATCAGGACCCACATCAATGGATGACATTGATCTAGATGCCTCTTATCTAAGCACCAACATCATTATAATTGACATATATGGGGAGTATGAATGTCTCTTCCACACTAATTTCTTGGTAAAGGGTTAAACCCTCCATGTCATCATCAATAGTGGTAGTCATAATAACATCATTACATAATCCACAACACCACACCTTGGTCTTGACACTATTGTGCATCCCAAGCCATATTCTCTAAGGTGGATACAACAAGTAAAAGATATACAAGTCCAATGACAATGCACTTTCTAGTAAAAATTCAATCCTATGGAGGACAACATCACTTGTGACATCATACCTCTATTTGTTTATGACATCTTACTAGGAAGACCATAATTATATGACTAAGAAGCTACATATCAATCCAAGCCCCAACATTGGATTATTCATGTGCAAGATTGCTTCTACAACTTTTTTGAGTTACCACCCATGACCAATGTCACTTTGGTTCTATCAAGTATTGTCATAATCTTGTATCACACACGTAAAATTTCATGTTACTCATGGTCCACCCTAATACACATGTACAATGGAAAATGACAAAGCACACTCTGGTAATGTGTAGCACTTGTATACCATTGTAGTAGCAGTAGATCAATAAGTTACTTGAGTACAAAATTAAAGTCTTCACAAAACTTGAAGGCCTTTCAATGTACTACACAATAAATCACCACATCAATTTAGTTCATAGATCCCCTCTTCTGAATATCCCCTATATCATATATCAGTTTGGGAGAATGATGAAGTCCAAAGCTAGATATAGAGCTCCTTGATTAGGGTAAGATCAAGACTAGATCTTCAACTTGTAGGAGTCTAATAATCCTCTCCCACAATAAATATGTGTCTTGGTGAATCTACATAGACAATCATGCACTCAAAAATATCATGATGAAGAATCAGTATCCACTACTATGTATTGATGACCTCCTAGACCAACTCCAAGGTGCACATAACTTCATCAATATCAAATTGAATCTAGGTTACCATCAAGCTATATTACATCCTAAATATGTTTAGAATATAACATTCAAGACATGAGAAGGATTATATGAATGGTTGGTCAGGCATTTTGGCCTTACCAATACACCAACCACATTCATGCACTTGATAGATGATCTACTTAGGCCCTTCCTAAACTCCATCATCATCTACTTGGATGGCTTCTCATCTTTCATAAAACATGGGAGGATCATATGGATCACATCTCACATGTCCTAGACACTTTAAGCCAACTTCACCAAGTATACCTTTAGCATTGCATAAATTTAGTACTTAGGCTATATCATTGATAATATTGGTGTCAAAGTAGATCCAAAGAAGATCAAATTAATTCAAGATTGGCCTAATCCATGCAATCTCATAGAATTGAGGAGTTTTATTTCACTTAATAACTCTACCACAAGTTCATCCTTGGTTTCTTGCACATATCATGGATTCTTAGCCAGATGACACATGCCAAAGCCAAGTTTGAAAGGACTCATGCACAATAGTGCACTTTTGAGGAACTCAAATAATGCCTCTATACAATGCATATTCTTAAAATTCTCAACATGATGCAATCCTTATAAATTCACACTGATGCATTTGATTATGCACTCAGTGTAGTGCTCATGCAACATGGACTTTTGATTACATGCCACTCAAAAACATTTAATGACATGGTGTAAAGGTACTCCACCTATGAGAATGAACTATATGATATTGTGTAAGCAATCAAGTAATGGTGACACTACATTCTCAAGAAGAAAACAATTGTTCGTTCAGACCATAAACCTCTTCAGTTCCTATAAGCATAAAACAAGCTGGAGAATGCATGACATATGAAATAGATGACTTACCTACATCAATTCCATCTCATGATCAATCACAAGAAAAGCAAGGATAATAATGCATAAGATTACCTTAACTAACTACCAATACATGCACTCATCATAGTCTTAGACATGTGCAGCCATAAATTCATCCACTGGGTACCCCTCTACTCAACTAAGCATGACTTTGTAGTCACTTACACCTGCCTTGTGTAGTGTAAATAAGTCCAATATTTTTGATTATTTGACTAGCTTATATACAAATTTGTACATCTCTATGTTCCATCTAGTGCACCTAACCAATAAATCATTTGGGAGCTACACTATGCCAAGACCTTAGGACACTTGGACATGACAAAGACTCTATCCACATTACAGTTGTATTTCTACTAGACACATATGTGGATAGATGTGGAACATCACATCAATTCTTGCATTCCTTATTTCATTGCCAAGCCCATGAACAAAAAGATATGACTTTACACACCTCTATCAGTTCCATCTAGACCATGGTAATATATCAACATGGATTTCATGATTAGGCTAACTATGATGACATGATAACACGATGTTATGTTCATTATAGTAGATTAGTTTTCTAATATTTCCATCATGGTCACATGTAAGAAATACATTGATGTAGTTGACAATACACAATATTTATTCAACCATGTTTGGGTTCATTTTGGGCTACAAACATCCATCATCTCCGACCAAGATCCATGCTTTATGAGTCATTTTTGGAAAGCATTATGGGACTTGATGGTTATGCACCTAGTTTAGTCGATGACCTTTCATACTCAGATAGATAGATGAACCAAAGTGGTCAATCTCACACTTTTTAATCTTTTATTATTGTACACTCATGTGAATTCTCACACTTGGGATGACAATCTCTTATACATTCAACATGCCTACAATATGGCCCTTCACAGCTCTACTAGCCACAGTCCATTCAAGACATATCTTGGGTTTCAACCTTTGATACCTATATACATCTCCTACCATGCACCATCAATCACCGAGTTGTGCACATAATAATGGGAAGTGGACAAAGCTAAGAATTTTATGTAACATCCAGTTTGTCTGCCAACAAGTTCAGCATATCCTCATTCATACACAAGCTAAATACAAGGATCACCATGATGCACATCACACATCTCATATATTTTGAGTAGGAAATAAAGTCTAGTTGTAACTTTAGAAGGAGCATTTAAAAGGTCCACACCAAATGATCAAGCCTCTACACTACAATCTTTACACCATTTTACATGTAACTGGTGGGAACACCTTCATTCTTGATCTACCTCAATACTTGAGTATGCATCTATTCTTCAATGTGGAGATTCTCAAGCCTCACACTTCACCATTTTTGAGCTAAAAGTGATACACCATCCTTCTGATTTGGATGCCAAACACTTGCACCCTATAGCAATGGACCAAATCATCAAAGTGATAGACACATGCACCTACCATGGTAGACATCAACTTCTTAGAGAAGTTAAGGTTAGGTAATACATTGATCAAGATAAATGGTACACTTCATAGTAACTTTAGGTGTAGTTTCCATAATTGCACACTGATGCAATGGAGACCATTAATCTTCAATAAAGGGAAAATGATTCATGTGCATCCCTACATAACCACACTCACTCATCATTTATTCTATTATGTATAGCTTGTACCTCTCACCTAATATTATGCATTTCTTTGTATGAATTTGGTTGATAACCTTTTGTACAAGTCTTGTGCTAGATCATATAATTTCATGCAGTGGTCACTTATGATTACAGTATGTGCACTCCATAACTTAAAAACTCATCCCTTGAAATTACATGCCAAACCTTGCACCTATTCTCTAATTATAGTGTACCAAATTACCTAGATGCCCTACATTTTTCTGTCAGGTATAGCACCTCACTAAAATCTACTCATGGAATTTTTGAACCCTTGGGCCCATAGTAAATCCACATGTTGACTTACCTCAACCATGTGATCCAAGAGGTTCACCAACCATAACCTAACTTGGAAGATGAAATGACTCAACCATATTTTTGGTAACTAACAGTAGTTATAACTAATCTTGTACTATTTTTTTATAAATATGCTATATACACATCTGGCTAAGGGTTGATGCATACACAACCATAACATAGATAGAATGTTCTATGTATCTACTTTGTAACACATGAAATATAACACATTATACCAGATCTAACTATTATCCATTAATGAATAGAAGTTACATTTCTTAAAAGTAATATTTTTGATCCATTGAATGTGTGTTTGATTGTTCTATCTGAATATATCTTTGTGCATTCACTCTACATAACCATTAGTCAGTTGTCCCCTATGCATTTGGCCCTAGGATCCATGTTTCAGATCATTACGGGTTGTGAATTAATGTATGCACATATAAATAATGCCTTATTAGAATAATCATCATCAACAATCTCATGTTCATCAAATGTGATAGTAGGTATGTGTGTTTTTATATTCTAAAGTGTGCCAATGATACCATCTAGAGGATACTCTTCCTATATTTTATAAAGATAGTAATTTAAAGGAGGTTGTGCAATGTAAGTCATGTGCACTTCTTACTTAGTAGTAGTCTCTTATGTTGCATGATTAATAAATGGATTGGAAAATATTTTTAACTTGGTATTTGCATTAGGTTATACATTTAAATCATTTTTAGATGTGTTAAGATCAATTGTGTTGTCATCTATAAAATATTTTATCTTATGTCACAATTGGATTCATCTATTAGTTTAATGTCCTGCACATCTCTTATAATCATAATGTGCATTATTGTTAAATCCGTTAGATTGAGGCTTACTCTTACCAACCTATTTCTAGGTAGGGAGGATATAAGATTGCACTCAATTAAAAATTCAATACATTCTAAGGATGTTTTGGTAAGTGTTAAAATTAACTCCTTGGAGGAGCTAAGAAAATAAATTAATTAGTTGGCTATAAAAATACATTAATTTCTACTTTCACATCATTATTATTAATACTTGATTTTTATTTGAAAGTTGGTTTACTCAAAAAAATTACACAAAAATTTGTTGGAGGGTGGGCTTATACTTTAGTTTATTCATTTCAATAAGTTTAACTTCTCTATCTTTATCTATGTGACAAAGGTCATCAAAATATTCGAACCACTTGAACACAATAGAATCATGTAGAGGAGCAAGCAAGATTTTCTTGAATATATCACGTAATTCATTATCATCCATTGGATTTGTCAATTTAGAAAGTATAGTCTTCTAATAGAGAACATAATCACTAATAATCTCATTAGATCCTTGTTTAAGTTTTAAAATCATAAACCAATGCAAGAGATAGTCCTTAAAACCCTGTGGAAATAATTTAGTTAATAACTTATCATTGGATGCATAGTCCAAATATGTTATGTGAAAAGCTCAAATATGTTAATCTAGATCACCCTTACCATCAAAGAATGTAATATTAGGTGGCATAAATTGTCAATAATGGATAAAATAATATCTCAAGAGTTATTGGATTGTGTAATAATGCATGAGAATCAGTGGTATGGCCTACTCTAGAAGAATTATGTTATAATTATAAAACCTTATTTTATAGTTCAATCATGTTTGTACAAGAGATTGAGAATTTGCCATATAAAACTATATATTAATGTATGTTGTGACATGAGTAGTAATTTTAGAAGGTATTATAGTATGTTGTGTATGGATACATAATAATATGAGGAAACCCTTGTGTTTCCTCCATACATTGGGTGTACATCACATGTGTAGTCAAAGGCGTAGATGTATAAATATTCATAATAGTAGTAGTATGAGCAGCTATGGTAGAATCAATACCTAAAAAAGGTGTATTAGTATCAAAAATAATTCATGTTGTTGTGACTTTGATGTGATAACCTTAGCATTCTTTTTTATTTCATTTCTAGTTACATATAACAATTCAACATGCAAATGTGTATTCATATGAAGATATATTTTTTAATTTTTATCTAATAAATTAATAATATCTACCATTAACACTAGTTGTGCCTTCTATTATTATTAATTTTTAATTAAGGAGGACAATCATAAACTAGGTCTAAAAACAAGAAATAAATATAGAGATATGAAACCCTAAGATAAATAGAAGGAATCTAGGGTTAATTGTGGTCAATACACAGAATGGGTTCACCAATATATTTTGTCTATTTTTGGAGCATCCTAATCCTAATAGGATAAAACTAAATCAATTTCTTAATATGTACAATAATTAAATAAATATGAATGTAATTAAAAAAATAAATAAACATGTTATTTATAGAAAAACACTATAAGAATTGAGTTCTTATCTTATTTCAAGTTTGTGTAGTCATGTGATAGGGTATAGTCATAAATAATAGTCTTAAATGGTCATGTGAATATTCCAATCTATAAATAGAGAGTCTACATGAGTTTGGACAAGTTTGCACTTCCTAGACACCTATGCAGTGTGTCATTGTCAACTAGAGTGTAGAATTATCTTGCATGTTTGAGTTGATATGTGCTAGTTTTGACTAATTGACCTACATTTGATATGGGTTCATGTATGTAAATGCCTTAAATCCTATGTGAATGGGTTTTTTATCCTTCTCCTTACTTTAAACCCTGGTTGTGGACAATAGGCAAAAATGTAAAATATGGATAATAGGTGAAAGGAAAGGGTTGAGATAACCTCAACCACCTCTTGTGGCTAAGAATTGCCTACGTATATAATAATATAAAGATATAAATAAAACCAAACTTATTTCTTCTACCTATTTGAGTGTGTGTAATCATGTGTAATACTAGCATACATTGAATATTATGTATAGATTTAAACACTTGAAAACTTATGATTTGACCTTGCAGTGGTATTTAAACTAAGCTCAAGGCTTGTTATTTTGAGGAGTTCAAGATTTGGAAACTTTAGGATAGTTACTCTCAGTTTGAAAAGTGATTTTAAGTGGTATATAAATAAGTGTTAGATGTCAATAGTATTTTTATTGATATTTTTATATTGTTAACTCTTTGGGTGATTTCCTCTGAATGGACACGTAAAAATACAGTCTAACCCATATGAACAATTTTAATTTAGGAAAATATTCGTTAAAGGTAATGTGGATAGTTCCAACCTAAGTAGACAAGTTTATAATGGTGAAATATTTGAGGAAGTGAAAACCTATCCAAAAAATAGGAATGATGATATGATATTAGGAAATAGCCTGAGAATGATATTTAGCTATTTAGGTAGAGTCTATGGAAATCCTATGTAGCATTAAAGATAATTTGGAAAGGTTGATCCCATGAATCAATGAATGGATAAGAAATAATGTGAATAAGAGTCATGTATGCATGCATAATTAAAGTGAGTTAAATATTTGGTCAAACCTAACATTTCCAAGTGTCTAATACCAAATATGAGTGTCTACAATCCCATGTTGTGTTGAATATTAGGATATCATCAAGGTAGACTACATATAATGAAGTAATGAAAGACCTAATAACTTCATTCATAATTTTCACGAATTTAAAATATGGATTAGTTAAGATGAATAACATAACAAATCACTCAAAAAATCCTTCCTTTTCTTTGATGTTTTTTTCTAGATGTTCATAGGTTCAATACAAATATGATGATGCCTAGACTTAAAATAAATTATGGTGAAGAATTTGGCACTATAGAGTTGGTCCACTAGGTCCTCAATCCTTGGAAGAGGATAGAAATTATTTACTATGAACTTTTTGAGAGATTTTTAATCGATGCACGGCCTCCATGTGCCATCCTTCTTTGATGCAACCATAATTTGGCTATTGCAAGGTAATGTGCTAGGCATAATGTGTTCTTTATCCAATAGGTCATGGAATTTATACATTATCTATGCATTCTATAGAAATGATATGTGGTATAAAGAGGTATTATATAAAGTTATTCCTAGGATCAAATCAATATTATGCTTTACCACATAGTATGTAGGTACTTATATTAGTGAATGAAAAATATCCTTATATTCTCCCACATGTTATTTATTTGTTTGGTTTCTACTACCGTTAGACGAATCATGGTATGAATTGGTGCCATAAGGTCATTCTTATGTTTAGGTCTCACCTTCAAGAGTACAAACTTCTTACTAGAGTTGACAAGCTTATTACACTACTTGGAGTAAGCTATGAGGTAGCACATATCATCAACATCTATGACAATATCTTTAAGATTTAATTCATATACTACATGTTAATGGTAAATATATGGTTAACCAAGTAAAAATATTGCATACATATAATGGCTCTATGTCCCAAAGGACAACATCTTTAAAATGCTTGATTTTGTACACTAGGTAACACTAATAAGTGACATATTTGTTAGATATAACACTTAATAATAAAATGAGAATGGTTTTGGGTGAGGTGTTAGTGGAAAGTTTAATATGTGAACTACTTTACCAAAAATTAGGTTCTTCTAACTTCCATTATAAAGTATGAAATTTATGGATTGGCCTTTTATCCAAATTGTAGAATGGAACAATATTCATGCTTCCTCTGAATCTACGTTGGAGGAAGAGGGCATGTTTTTGAAACCTAACATAACATTAGGTTCATAATCCATGATTTTTTTACCTTTCTCCAATGTCACAGTGTTAGTATTTGTTGCCTCAAGTTTTACAAGTAGAGTTTTCCTAGCATGGTACTATTCATTAGAGTGACTGTTGGAGTTATGAATTGACACCACTTTCCAAACTTAGACTAATTACTATAATCATTTGATGGTGTGTTCTTATTTTTTGGATGTCATGAAGGAACATTCCTATGTTTAGGATTTTTCATGACATGCTTAGAATATAGTTTGTCCTAAGACTTGGAATCTTCTTTTTTAGGCTTCATTTTGGATTGTGCTTAAAACTTATAATAATTTTTGTAACGTTATTAAATGGAGGAGATATAGAGGAAATCCATGTTAGACTATATATATGGTATCAATCCTAATGTACATTTCAAAACAAAAATTTCCTCCAATTCATGAAAATTCATTTTTGACACCAAATTATGAAAGTGATATGTGTATTCTTACATAGATTGATCACGACCCTGATACAAATTAAAAAACTTGATGTACTAGTCATTATACTTTATAATAGGATAAAAGGTTATTTTTGGATTTTTTAATAAACCATTCCATATATCTATAAATATGTTTAATTCAACATCTTTGCATGCCTCGTGTGTAGTGAAATAGTTATCCCACCATTTCTTTACAGATAAAGAACTTTGAAAATAATGAATGTAATATTTTCTTAAACAAAGTAATGATTCACTACATGGTATGAACAACTTAGACTAAGCTAATTATCTAAGGTATTTGCATCTATTTTTTGTCCAAACATAAGGATGTCTAGATTTATTTGTGCCTTGTATAGAACATTACCACCACAAGGTCAACATGAATGAGATGTGTTAAGAGTATGAACTTGATTGAGAAGTTAATAAAATTGATCATAAATGAGAACTCATTCATGTGCATGAAATTATTCCAACTATTCTTATTGCATTTACAAAGCATCATCTATCATTTTCTAGAACATATCTAAACTCATAGTATAAATTTCATTTGTTTTCCATCTATGGACATGAAAGGTATGATGAAGGGTCATAAGTCTCGATCCCTAAATTCATGTATTTATACCTCATATGAGTGGGCATAAAAATAAATAAGGATTTTAAATACAATCTAAATAGCATTATGATGTGAAATGAAGTACATATGTTTTAATACCAATGACCTAGCGCCCAAGAGGAACCTAGTATATAACAACACTTGATAGGTTAAAAGGATTATTAGAAAAGAATATTATGAATGACATAGGCCAAAGAATATATTATAGTAAGATAAGGAAAGATAAAAGAATATTAATGGACACCAAAATAGAACTATAATTACAAAGTTATGTTATTTAAAGTGTTGTTAGAGTTTTGATAGGTTAGATGTGTGATGTCTATGTAATTCCTAGTCTATTTGTGTTTCATTAATTTATTACAAAGAATAGAAGAATGTATTAATATAAAATAAATGAATATGAAGTGTTTTTTGAACTATTACAAGAGTTGGTAATAACCACTTCATAACTAATCATTAGTTTTTTATCTTCTAGTAATACCAATATAGTGTTGCACAAAATAGTAAAGGGATTGTATGAGCTATGCAACATTGAAAAATAGGAGTTAGGACTTTAAGATATGTGTATGTGTGCTTTATATGATGATGAATTTCTTGTTAAATAAATAACATGGTATAGAGCTATAACATGGCCCTGCAAATCGATCAAATGATCAAATCCTCCTAGATCATGCCCCACATTGGCATAAAATATTATAGTGTAATGCAATAATATATTTTTTCCCCAAATTGATGCATGATATAGATCATGGTAACATATTAAAAAACATTAAAACATTTACTTGATATGGATCATGTAAAATAAATAGAATCAATGACACATGGGAACATGTGACCAAATGATGTTTGATCATCTAAGTTTAAAATAAATCTTACACTAAAAAGGTAAAGTAGATTTAAGTATCAATAATTAGTGTTTATAATCTTGTAATGTCTAAATTAACTAAAATACCCCAAAATCACCCTAAAGGTTTTATGTATCTACCTTATCATCAAATCATTACAAAAATATTGTTAAGTTGTGGAGCTAAAAACTTCACTAATGCAGACATCGAGGAGGGTGCAGAAGGGTTGCTGAGTGCCATGGACACCGGCGTCGGTCAGGCCAACCGACGTTGGCAAAAAAAGGTAGGAGAGCAATCGACGTCGGTTAGAGATCAGCCGGCGTCAGCGAACCCCAGGCAGACAGGGATCGGCATTGGTCGCCTGTGTGGTTCGACTGCGAGTTTATTACGGGCAGTTGGTTGATGAACCAAGTGTTTGCATGCTTAGTGCTAATTATAGACTGAGAGCTGCGGATCTAATTATTGTACTAGGTGTCTAATTATTGTTTAGATGAGTTCTATATAATAGACTCATGGTTGTATTGTAAAAGTGTAGCTAGGGAGTAAGAGAGCATAATTATAAGCTCCTTCGGTGTGTGAAGTAGAGCAATGGTGTGTTCCTCCTAGTGCCACAGTACCAAGGTGGGTGCTGGATTGGAGAATCAACAAGGTTCTTCAAGAGTGTATGATCTTGGTCATCAGGTGAGCATGGCTTCTATAGGAGATCTACATGGTAAGATCGTTGATCTGCAGGTGTGTGTGTGTGTGTGTAAGGTCAAGGTTCACAGGTGTGTAGAACTAGTATTGATCTATAGGTTGGAGATCAGATAGGATAGTAACACAACAGGGAGCAGAATTAGGTAGGATCTACTTGGAGTACGGTGTGTACTCATTGGTATGTACGTGGAGTACATGGAGAGCTAAGAGGAAGGCAAGGTAATTCCTTCCATAAGTATGGTCTGTTGAGGTGCAGGTTATTGCAGGTTCATGGGAGATCTACTTGAAGTACCTTGAGTACTTTTGGAGTGCATGGAGCACTTGTGGAGTGTGTGGAGCATAGGTGTAAGGTGAACACCAACTCTGTGTTTGAGTTGGGTGTTGGGACCTAGTAGAGAGAGCTTTGAGGGAAGATTTACTATTTATGTCCTAGAGGTGTGGGAGCCCTAGAAGTGTGTAAGGAAGAAGAACTGTGGTAGTCTTCTTTGTTGTATTTCCTTCTAAAAAAGTTATTAATACAAGTTGTGTATTGTCTCTCATATTCTATGTTATTCTGAATTCTAGTTACTTGTTGAATCTGGTTTATTTCCGCATATTAAGTTGCTTGGTTTGGTAATCAACTGTGTGCTTTCAGTGTTTCACACCCTGACAAGTGGTATCAGAGCTAAGGTTGCAGGGAGCAGGTTTTGTGTTTGGTTACAGGTCACTCTCAGGGGTTTCTGATTGAGTGGGAGCAGAGCAATGGTAGATGAAAGTAAGCTAAGAATGGAGGAGTTGAAAAGCACAGATGGTCACTTAAGGTCCCATGGAAAGACAGAGCGGGTAAAAGAATATTGTTAGTTTGTGGAAGATCAGCAAGAAGAAACTAAAGAAGCAGATGTTGTAGGTGACATGGCATAGGATGCTTTGGGAGGTTTCTTGGATAAAGTTGAATCTTGGATAAAAGATTCGGTTGCCTCTTTCCATGTAGCCCCAGGTAGAGAAGCTGGTAAGCCTTGCCAAAGAATTGGCAAAGGGGAAGTGAAGCTAAAATTATAGGTGGCCAACACACAGGGGTTGATGAAGGTCATGCAGGTCCCAGGTTTGGAGATATGGCTAATTTCTTTAGAAAGATTGGGTGATGAGAGATGCACAAGAACTCTCACAGCGGATATACTTGAATTAGCTGGTGGTAAGAAAATAGGTACCCTTTATCTACTTGTTTATATTATTGATTCTTCTTCTGTAGTAGAGACGTGGCTTCGTAGGCTTGGTCACATGAGCAGGAAGGAGATGCATGTTCTTAAGCGGAAGACAGATATATTTGATAGGCTTAAGAACTGGAAAGCCTTGGTGTTCTTGGAGGAGATGGCAAACAGAAACTAGTGGATGGTGCTGGATACTTCTGAGCAGGGCAGTTTGGACATGGATATTGATTCAAAGGAGCTCGTGGGTAAAAATTCATCACTCATAGGCAAACACAGATACCGATGTCGATCAGGAAGAACTGGCATCGAACAGACAAGTTCCAATGTCGGTAATGTGTAGACCAAAGCCGGTGATGTCGGGAAGGGTAAGACCGACGTCAGTCAGAAGGACCGACGTTGGCAGTATGTAAGATTGACGTCCATCAGATGACTGACGTCAGCAACACAGACACTAACATTAGCAGGTTGGTAGTCAGGGACAGATGCATGGGAACCGACATCAGTCGGATGCAGACTGTGGAGTGACCGAGGTCGGTCACTATAACGGATTTTGGGTGGATAGCATGCTATCAAGGAGTCTCAAACACCCATAGGGAGGACTGAAGACATAAGTAGGCCCTCAAATTTGTTGTTCCTCTTATTTATACTTGTTGCTAATTGTAGAGCAGGAAGGATCCAGGAAACAGGTGGGAGCATGGTAGGGATATGATGCAGAATCAAACAGGAGTTTTGGTAGGGTTGCCAATCGGTGCGAAAGCACAGAGACAAATGGATTCCTTAGTTGAAGAATAGAGAGAATGGACACGTGAGATGGAAGGCCAGGCATATAGTCTTGAGGAATCTGCAAGACAGTGGTATAGGTTTTGACAGGTGGAGGACGAAGCATGGCTTTAGTCAATGTCAGGGTAACTACTATGGTTTGTCTTACCAGGTGGATGATGAGTCATGACATCATTCTGTTGCTTTATGTGGATGGTATATTTACTAGCAGGGTTTGTACATAGAAGGTTTTGCTGAGCTAAGGGTAAGATTAGTTTAGTGGCATGTTAGGAGGAGTTTGGAGCAGCAAAATTCTTTGACATGGGAGACATAGAGATCACAGGTAGATTTTGTCTCCAGTGGGAGTTGATGTGAATCAGGTGTTGGCAAGGTTCATTACCCAGGATGTAGAGCCAGAGCACACTAAGGGCTGGACAGGTATAGTGTTTGAAATCACATGAGGTCTGGTATAGACCTGAGTATTCCCATGCAGTGGGAGCTGTCAGAGAGTTAGGAGCCAATTCGGGGAAGTGGGTTCTCAGGGATTTGAGAGGGACCAGCAGTAGGTATACATGCAGGGTCAGGACTTCACTACATGTGTTTGTAGGTTCGGATGTGGTAGGGTACTCAGATGACAGGTGGTGCACCATGGGATGTGTGGTGGTTAGTCTTCAAGTGGGAGCTTGAAGAGGGATACAAACCAAGAAATAGATTAGACAGAGTATAGGTACAGGTACAGTGCAACTGTTTATCTCCAAGTGGGAGATTGTTAAGTTGTGGAGCTAAAAACTTCACTAATGTAGACATGGAGGAGGGTGTAGAAGGGTTGCTGAGTGCCATGGACACCGGCGTCGATTAGGCCAACCGACGTCAGCAGAAAAAGGTAGGAGAGCAACCGACGTCGGTTAGAGATCGGCCTGCGTCGGCAACCCCCAGGTGGACAGGGACCGGCGTCGATTGCCTGTGTGGTTCGACTGCAAGTTTATTACGGGCAGTTGGTTGATGAACCAAGTGTTTGCATGCTTAGTGCTAATTATAGACTGAGAGCTGTGGATCTAATTATTGTACTAGGTGTCTAATTATTGTTTGGATGAGTTCTATATAATAGACTCATGATTGTATTGTAAAAGTGTAGCTAGGGAGTAAGAGAGCATAATTATAAGCTCCTTTAGTGTGTGAAGTAGAGCAATGGTGTGTTCCTCCTAGTGCCACAATACCAAGGTGGGTGTTGGATTGGAGAATCAACAGGGTTCTTCAAGAGTGTATGATCTTGGTCATCAGGTGAGCATGGCTTCTATAGGAGATCTACATGGTAAGTAAGAATGTTGATCTACAGGTGTGTGTGTGTGTGTGCAAGGTCAAGGTTCACAGGTGTGTAGAACCAGTATTGATCTGTAGGTTGGAGATCAGATAGGACAGCAACACAACAGGGAGCAGAATCAGGTAGGATCTACTTGAAGTACGGTGTGTACTCATTGGTATGTACGTGGTGTACATGGAGAGCTAAGAGGAAGGCAAGGTAGTTCCTTCCATAAGTATGGTCTATTGAGGTGCAGGTTATTGTAGGTTCATGGGAGATCTACTTGAAGTACCTTGAGTACTTGTGGAGTGTGTGGAGCACTTGTGGAGTGCGTGGAGCACAGGTGTAAGGTGAACACCAACTCTATGTTTGAGTTGGGTGTTGGGACCTAGTAGAGAGAGCTTTGAGGGAAGATTTACTGTTTATGTCCTAGAGGTGTGGGAGCCCTAGAGGTGTGTAAGGAAGAAGAACTGTGGTAGTCTTCTTTGTTGTATTTCCTTCTGAAAAAGTTATTAATACAAGTTGTGTATTGTCTCTCATATTCTGTGTTATTTTGAATTCTAGTTACTTGTTAAATCTGGTTTATTTTCGCATATTAAGTTGCTTGGTTTGGTAATCAACTGTGTGCTTCCAGTGTTTCGCACCCTGACAAATATACCACACAATATTACTCGATGATGTAACACCTAAAAACATGATGTGTAGTTGTAATTCAACACATAACTCTAAAAATTTATATAGTGTTGTGTGGCACCTCAAAATTTGCATATGACATCTAGATAGTCTTAGAAGATCATCTATCAAATCAAAACATGGTGCACAATTACAATATTGTTTGAAATTCAAAAAAATGCAATAGGGCTTCATGGCATGCCATGGTATCCATGCAACATCCAAAAATAATTATAAGATCATTTTTCAAAATATAATATGACAATATTATGATTTTCCAAGAAATCACAAAATAAGTTACTCTACACTACATTATTTCACATCTTGTATACATACTCTAAATATCCTTAATAATTGTCACATAACTTCAAAACACAGTACATGATTACACTTCTAAGTAGAGATATTTAAACTTTGAGACATTTATGTGGGTATTCAATGATAGAATACAACCTACTAAATGCTATTTCCTAGTCTCGTGATTTGAAAACACACTTTTCAAGGTTTTTTACACTTGTCAGAGGTACCTCAACCTAAGAAATCCTAAAATTTTCCATGGGAAGATAAAAAAACCTTGTGAAGGGATTTTGAAGGGTTGAGACTTCCATAATGGTTATTCTGTAATGCCTTGATAAGATAATGGGTTCCAATGGAGAGGAGATTCATCTCAATTAGGGTGTAACTCAACTGAAGGTTTGGCTCAGATAGATAGAGAATTTGGATAATGAACATGATTGTTTCAACAATTGGGGGTTTGTGGAGATAGAGTTATTATCTAGGTGTTTACAAAACTACAAACAAAGACTTGTTGAAGAGGGTGTAGGTTTGAGGAGAGTTATAAGAGTGAAACACATCTTTTAATGGATTGATATTGTAATAATACATGTGTTGTATATTATTCATAAGGATATAAGTTTTTATGTTTGTGTGAGTTTGTGTTACAATCTCTCATTTAAGAATAATAAAGAGAAGAGATTATTGTATTTTGATGGTACATGGATTGTGTGTATTTATTTTTATATTTTGAGTTCATAGGCTACACATTCTAAAATTGTCCTTCATTAGACTCCCTAATTGTGATTGCATCACCAAATAAAAATCAAATTGAGAAAAAAACCAAGCACAAGGACTCAAATGTAATAGAAAAAATCAATCGTGAAATAATTATTGTGACAAAGAAGTAATAAGCAAAAGATATAAAAGAAGTGATAAATCATAGAGAATCATTAAAAAATAATATCCAAAGCCAAATGGAAAAAATAAAACATATTACAATTAAACCAATCAAAAATAAATAAATGAGTGTACATAACATAAAAAGTATAATAGAGAGATAATCAAACATAAAGTAACATGATAACATAGATGAGGTTCAAATATATAATGGTTGTGAGTGTACAATATTAATTATATTATTTAATGGTTTTCTTTCTAATGTAGTAAATAATATGGCTTTTATCCAAATTTTTATGTGATTACAAATGGGTCAAGATAATAATATTTGAATTCTTTTTCTATTAGTTTTTTACATTGGTATTTTTCTAATTTACTTTAAATATTCTATCACCCACATTGAATTATATTGATATTATTCTTTTTAAAGCCTTTTTAACTCTATTTGGATAAAATCTCAAGTTTTCAATAGCTTATTCATCTTTTCATCTCTCATTTCCAATTAAAGTAATTTTTTTCTCTAAATCCATCATCGTCAATAATTCTATTTATTGAAAGATAGAATCTAAAGCTCAAGGTTCAATAGTGCTTCTATGCCATAAAAAATGAATAAGTAGTTCCCCCATAGAGGTTATAACATTTTTTCTATATTCACATAAAGCTAAGTATATCTAATTATGCTCATCACTACCATGTTTATTCATTATTTTTTATAAAATATTGACAATAGTATTTTATTAGAATAGCTTGACCATTTCCATATGGGTAGTAAGGAGTATAAAATCTATGTTTGATCTTATATTTATCACAAAAAATATTGGATGTATTATTTTTGAAAGATGAATCATTATCATTAATAATATAAGATAATAAGTAAGATCTGGACATAATATGTCATAAGAAAATTGGAAATATCTTCACTTGTGATATTTTATAATGGAACCATTTCTACTCTATAATATATTTTTTTAATGTGATAATGAACTTATGACCTTTTAAATATGGAGGGTTAATATTTACAACTAAATCAAATCCCTATATGGAGAATGGTCATGGTGAAACTATAGGTTATGACTCTTGAGATGGAGCATGCATGAGCTTACTATTTCTTTTGTATTTTCACATATCTTATCATATTCATAAAAATCACATTCCATTGTGTTCAAACAATAACTCATTCTAAGTAAATTATGTTATGTGACATTTCCACTAAAGTGTCCATCAAATTTACTATCATAAATTTATAGATATAAAATTATAGCTTCTTCACATCCAATTCATCTTAAGTAATTTCCCATAAAAATACCTAAAAATTATGCCTCAAATAACAACATATTTTATTACATCTCTTCATAACTTATTTTCATCATTTCTTGAATAATATGAAGGAATTATTTATTTTGATAAATGATTAAACACTTTTGTATACCACTATTAAATTTTCAAAACACTTTATAGTACCAAACATCTAAAGATTCCATTTTTTATAGATCAATGATAGGTTTTGATAATATATTAATAATCAATATATCACAATCATCATTAATAACAATAGGAACTAAAGAATCAACACTAGTTATAGAATTTGCATGTATAATATTCTTTACAGGAATAATATCAATCTCAAACTCATTAAACTCAAAAATTAAACTTTATTATAAATATTTATATATGGTATACCTAATATTAAGGGAAAATATGGTCAATAATATAAATATCCTCTACTATAGGAAAAAGGAGAAGACTATACTAGTTCTAACATAAATAAAATATGTCACACCTCAAAGCAAAATGAGGTTGTAAGCAAGAGTTATTTTCAATAAGTATAATGAGAATAAAATAAAGAAATATATGCAAGGAACTAACAAAAAAAATCTCACCTAGATTTGAGGTGTAAAAGGGGTAAGCTAAAGAGATATAAATTCCTTTATGAGGTAACCAAGAGGTATCTAAACTATCGATTGTAACCAATAGGTGTAAACAAAGAAAAAAAGCATGCAACGATACCATATACTAAAAAGTGTATACTAATCTAAGAATGAAAGATAAAAACATAATATAACATGTGTACACACATGCATATCCACCAAAGTAAATAAAGAAAGAGTACATGGATACGAATAGTTACCTTGGGTAAAATTTTTAGTGCATCAATCTCCCCCTTGGCTCAAGTGGCTCTTTATGATAAATGTTGTAGGTGAAGCTCAAGATGTAAAGAAGAAGACCTAAATATCCTTAGTTAGGGATGACCTAAATATCCTTAGTTAGGGATTACAAATAGTATGTCTACCTTACTGGTTCAGATTTTATCCTTAATAACTTCAAATACCTTATGCAAACTATCCTTCCACAAGTGTAAGCTCCTATGACATGATTCCTCTTTTACTTACTAATGTGAATTTGTGTGCATGAGTAGATAAGATTGGATGTCTTGCTTATGAGAAATGAAAATTATAAATCCTATATATTGATCCAAATTCTAAAAATCACTTATCAAACTTGGTTTATGGCATTGGCCCCACTAAATTAGTAATAAAAATATTAATAGTCATAGTAATGCTTTGCCCCGACAAAAGTAGTAGGAAAATAATAATAATAATAATTCAACGTAGTCAAAGGAGTAGGGAAAAGTGATGAAAATATAATATTGTTTTGGTCTTGTTGATGCAGTCAATTAAGAAGGGGATGAATGCAAAACTACTTAAGTGTGACTAAATCAGTAGGAAATGAGCATGAAAATAGGAAGAAGAGGAGGGAAGATGGATATTTGGAATAAACACAGGCCATAATTATTAGACATTGATGGATGAAGGCATTTAACAAATGATCACCAAGAGAAATTCTCATAAAGCATAATCAATTTTCCCACCCTAATCCCTATGCACTCCTTAAGATGTGTATTAAAGGATATTGATGCACTAATATTTATTATAATATAAATCATCAATATGTCAAAAATATGATTTGAATACATCATTCATTTTTAAATTTAGGGATAAAGCCTCTAATTATGCTTTATTTACCAATGAGAAGTTAATTAGTAATCAAATGGTTTGTAGTTTCTGACTTGAAACACCTAAAATATACATAAATGTAATTTTCAAGGATAAAATATTTTTCAAATGGTCAATTTTCCTATGTTGGACCTAGTTTAAAATTGTAATGCATGCCATAGACATTATGGATCGAAGATCATGTGTTTCATAGGGTAGTGACTTAGTCTTCATAATATGATTTTTTAAGTCTATTTTTCCTTATAAACAAGGTTTGGTGTGAGACTAATTTTCCTAATGAATAAGGCTTGGTGGGCCCACTCTATACTATATTTTCCATTTAAACTATACCAAATGTAACATGTATTTTTTATTTTCATTCCATCATGTATGTTTAATCATGGGTGCATAATTTTTTATTTATTTTATGTTTTGTGAGTCCATATCAAATAATAAGTTATTTTTTTCATAGTGGGTCAAATTAATTATTTTTAAAATAAATTAATGTTGTCTAAAGGTAAAATTCATAAAGTTGTGTAATATGCCATGTCATTTGTTAGTCTTTTAGAATTTTCCCGAGTATGTAAAAGATAGAAAATGGATCAAATCAAGTTGATTAAATTGAAAAGAGAAGGTTGCATTATAGTTAATAACATAGTTATGCAACCATTTGTGCAAGTAAAAGAGTAAAAAATAATTAAAATTAATTATTAAGGCTTCATTTTATCTCTACCATGGGAGGGAGTTGAAACTTTTTAGTGTTGTACATTCCTTTTGGAGTTATATTAATGAAGTGATAATTTATTGTGTAAGAACAAAATATTTCTCTCACATAAAACATACCATATTTATTTATGAAGTGTGATTTACTATTATTGAATGAAGATATATTATGTTCATGTGGTAGTTCTAATTGTATGCAAACCATTTATATTTTATAAGCTATCAATTGTGAATTTTGAGATGTGGACTTTGTGCCATATGAATATAATCATATTTAATGAATATTGTGTGAATTATTGTGCCTTCCATGCACATACTATTTTTCATTTTCATTTACATTTGAGAGGAGAAAATCTCATTTAATTATGCCTTTATTTGATTCATTTGAGTTATCCTCTAAGTTTAGTTTGTTATGGGTGTCTCACCCTTTTCGTTTATTTTTACTTTTTCATTTTTTTATATTTTTGGTAAAAAGAACACAAAAAACCAAAAAAAATCTAGCATATGAGAGAACTACCCCTATTAAATATAGAGTAAAGTCACCTATTCCATAGTTATATTCCCACATCTATTGCACTTTATAGCATTATGCATTAGGTGAGTTGGTAAGAAGAATTGTAGTCACATAAATAAATGCCAATAGTTTTTGGTGACTCTATTTAAATGTAACTTTCCTAAAATTTAACCTTGCTAAAACTTGACACAAATTCATTTTAACCCCTGTGGTAATCACTTTGTACCTTTTGCATTGGCTCAATATATCAATCTACCTTTGGGCTTGAGAAAAAAAATCAATATTATAGGGGATGGCTCGTGATGTGCAAACAAACATTTATTACTTTCACTATTGCATTTATAATTATCGGAGTTAGTGATGAACATGTTGTGGTGAGAATTTTTGTTGAAACTCTAATCAGACCTATTATTGATTTATTCCAACACATAGGTAACATATTTTTTGTGGACTTGGGAAACTTTAAGACCAATTTTTCATATAGATTCAATCTTGTGGAAAATGTTCATGCATTGTTAAATATAAAAAAGAAGAGAATATGAGGGATTTCATGACATGCTCAAACAATTATTGAATATGATTCCCCACACCACACAACCTAGTCATAAAAACTAAATATTTTTGTTTGTGGCTTCTCTACATTAAAAAATCAATTTTATTTGGAATAGATGAAGAGTGATTGATGTTGAAATCACATAATGAGAAACAATCAAAATTTAATATGATTTTCTCACATCTAGAAATTTGAAAAAAAAATGCCAAAAAAATATCTTTAATTGCTTCAAGTGGGGAGATAAAGATAGAAACTATCATAAATAATAAAAAAAATAGCCAATACCTTTGTCTCTTAGACAATAATATCCTAAAAATAATTCAAATTTTTTTATATTCCATACATTTCGACTAGTTTCATAGTATTTGATGAGTAATTATTGACCAACTAATTTTTAAAATATCTTTGAGAATATTTACTTTTGGAGACTATTATAGAGTTTTATCAAATGCATTATACTCCTAGTCACTCTTGTGAGTCTTCATCCTCATATAAGTATAATAATGAGTAATTTGATACTTTAATTTATTAATAATGGAGTAATACTTTCTTCACACCAATTCAAAGTGAAGACCCTTACTATATATAATTTGAAGAAACAACCATATGCTCGGCATCTTCATTCATGATAAATTAATAAGTATTTCGGGGGTGTCCTTTGTAGCGAAGAAAATAAATAATCATGCACTAGGTCCTTTCATTCTTTTTCACCTCTAAATATGGAGGTTTTCACCATGGAACTTCAATTTGATTCTTTTGAAATAGAAATGATATTTTTATTAAAGGAAATGAACATGTTCTTGAAAAAACTTCATTAAATAATACAATTGAAATGAAACAAATCAATACACTTGAAATCAATTAGACAACAAAGAATTGTAAGGATGAGTCAAAATAGATTCTTCAGCTAACATATGTGAAGATGAAGTATGAAATTTTCAACATGCTAGAAGAAAGTGTAAATGATTGTTCTTAAAGGGAAAATGTTGAAGATCCCATCATTAATGCTTTTCATTTTTTAGACATCAATGCATAAAATATTTCAATTCCTTTGTATCACCTACACCTAAGCACAACCTTTTCATGCATGACTCATTTTATTACATTTTACATTGTGTGCCTTCACATCCTTGGGATTCTATTTTCCATGCCCCTATCAAAGAAATTCCCTTTGCACAGTCCTAAATTAAATGTCAAAATATTATCAATATTTTTTTTGGTGATGCGTAAAATATCTCATCATTTGTTTGGCAATACTATAATTAATTATATTATTATAAGCCTATCAATTCTCCCTTTTATGTTAGTCAAAATTTATCTATTAAACAGTGTCCTAAAATAGAAGAAGAAATTGAGGACATCTCTCTAGTCCCGTGTGATAGTGTTGTTGGTAGTCTGATGCATGCAATGGTGTATACCAAACCTAAAATTACTCATATAGTTGGATTAGTGAGAATATTTGTGTCAAATCTAGGAAAGGAATATTGCAATGCGGTGAATATAAGCTTCAAATATTTTCATGGGATGTCGCACTATGCAATTTACTATTAGTGTAATCCTAGTGAAAGAAAAACATTGAATCTACATAGTTTTGTGGATTCAGACTAGGTTAGAGAGCTTAATTTCTAAATATATAATAGTGTATATGTGTTCAACTTGTTTGGTGGACTTGTAAGTTAGATGAGAAAATGATAGGGTAGTGTTTTGATATCCACTACAGAGGTTGAGTACATGGCATCTACTTTAGAAAGGAAGTGGTTTGTATTTAAAGTTTACTTTCCATTGATGTGTTTGTTCAAAAGTTTGTACGGATATATTATGAATCTCAAAGTGTAATTTTTATAGTGAATAACCCTGATTATCACTCTAGAACAAAACATATTGATGTACAATACCATTTTATAAGTGAAATGGTGGTGGAGGAGAAGAAGAAATTGTTAGATAAGGTAGACATAGGTGAGAACATTTTTGATTCATTTATAAAGGTTGTTTGTACTGATAAATATTTTTTTTGCATAGAATTAATGGGCATAACTACCTTTAGCCGATGAAGGTATGGCAGTGTGGTGCCCTACAAAATTTTTAACAAATGTAAGATTGTTGGAAATGTGTTGTATATTTTCCATGATTTACACTCTATTACACTATACAAGCAAATTGATTTTTAAGGCCATATTGGGATGTATTTAGGTGGTTTTAACCCATGATTTATATAACCTATGGTATTTTAATATTGATTTGACAGTTACCTATTGATGTGCCTATATATACTTACACATACAATAAGGGAAAGCATAACTAGAAAGTACATTATTGTTTCATAAATGATTGAGTTAATACAATAAATAAGGAGTTACTATGTTAGGTTTTTTTATGTGAAAGGGTTTTCCCATTGAAACCATGTGTACTATGTAATCTCGTGTATATGCCATTTTTATTATTTTGTTAATTTAATGATTCTAACAGAATTATTTCTCTTGTTTTAGTTTATTGAGTCTATTTTCCTCTTCGTTACTTATAATCAATGGTATTTTACTGTACTAGAAGCACAAAGCTCCATTATTATTTATTTTGATTATTATGTTGAATATTGTTAATAAATTTTAGTATACTTCTTATACTTATGATGATATAGTTACTTGTCATATTATTTTGAGTAGTAATATCATGTTTACCTAGATTTTGAAAATGGATAAGATTTTCTAGTGTAAATGGAGATCTTAAGTTATGATGATACTTAAAATTAATTGAAAAAACCTGTATATTATTCCTAATATTACATTTAATCATTTTGACGAGCTATGATGCTATGCACAGGGATGCCCTCTTGATATAAATCATTTTGAAAACAATAGTGATTTATAATTGATCAATAATTTGAAGTTGTAGAAAAAACATGTGTATTATAGTTGTGGGCCAATGAGATGACATTTGATACTTGTATATTTCCAGTGTACATGTTCATTTTTTGTTGTTATGTGTTTGTATCCCTTATATCCATTATTTTTTATCCAATGTGGACTAGTGTAACATGAGTTATTCATATTTTACTTAACCTTGGTAGTAATACATGTATGTATGCATGTGAAACATCTTATTTAACCCCCCTCTCCCTACCATCATGAATTTTACAAAACCTCTAGAACAAGCTCATCACATCTTAAATAACTATGTTATCATATGATCATGATGTATGTGATAAAGTGAAAAAAATACAATTGTATTATGTGGTCAACATGTACCTATATGAATGTAAATATAGTTATGACAAACATTGTACCTATAACACCAATGTTAAACTATTGAATAGTTTAATTCATGACCTTGTAACCTAACCTTGTGATGAACACTCTATGATTAAACCTTGTGAATCTTGTTTAGGAGGCATAATGAAGATGATGTTTTTGCTATATTCTTATGTCCTTCTCCCCTTGAGTGGATACTTAAGTCACATAGTTCAAGTGATGTGAAATTTTACTATCATGTATGTTGGAATTTTATTTTGGATTGATTGATAATTTAAATTGATTTCAAAACCAACATTGTCTTTTGAATTAACTTGTTAAGGTTATTTAGCTATTTTTTTTATTGAGTTAATCCCATTTTTTTATTATTGGTAAAAGAGGGTTTTTTAAAGGTCACAAACCCTTTCACAAAAAAGAGTTACAAATATAAAAATAAAAATGAAGAAAATTTGGCATCAATCAAAATAGGTTTAAATAAAACCCAAGTAGAGAAAATGTCATAACAAGATAGGAAAAATAACTAGCTAAGAAATAACCAACTAATATAAAATAGATAATGAAGAGGAGTCAAGAGGAATGTTGAGATGAGAAGAGATTATCTTAGGCTCCAATAGCCTCCCAATATTCCTTTAGAAAATTTATATGATCCTTCTAGATCACAAGCATTGGCTTTAGCTTCATTGTGTTTCCTCTAAATTTTGGTTCTTTTACCAGGACCTCCTTCTATTGTTAACCCAATTTTCATTTTCATACCTTCCTAGAGAGTAAGAATATTGGTTGAATTTTTTTTCATCATCACCATGCTCAACTGAAGCACTATTTTTAATATTTCATTGAGATAATTTTGGCTTCCCTCCATTTTTGACATCTTCTCTTTCAAATTGTTCACCTCTTCTATGATTTCATAGAGACTAATAGTAGTGAACCAAAGAAGAACCTTGACTTGAGGTTGGTATCACTATCAATTTAGTTGATGGTATAAAATATCTATCCTCATTCTTAGTCTCCCTTTTACAGTCATGAACCACTTGAGAATGCATTATTGAAGGAGTAATTCCTTCTCTAATAAATCATTATTGGAATGTAATTTTTCTATTGAACCTTGTTTATCCTTATTCCTATTCAACATTTATTTATTCTATGAGATGGGAGGATGGTTAATTTGAGAATGATATTTGTTCCCCTTTTCATCAATGCCTCTATCTAAAAGTTAAGAAATCAATTTCACTTGTGTAGACTTACTTTTAGGAGGGAGATGATTACCATCTTCTAAAAATGGAATCTTGTTTGTTGAGATGATAATTATTAGGGCATGGATGGTCAAGGGTAGCTATATGGAGGGTTTATTTTTCAACATTGATAATAGGAATAAAAACAATGGCATAAATATTAATCCCAACCTCTAGCACCTTATCATAAGACTTATTATTTGCCAAAGGGACCCTGATGACAATAAACTTTGGGGTATGGCTTACCTAAAGCTAACTTATTTGACCAAAGGGATTGACATTTTATGGATACAAATCAACAAGAGTGACTTTTTGAATATGAATAGACTAATCATATTTGGACTTGGATTTTTCTAAAATTAGGAGGATAACACCTTGATGTAGGGGGAACTCAGATTTACCGATTTCAGTATCAATAATAGAATTCTCAAGGGACATAAGAAGAAATAAAGGGATGTAAACCTTAATATTGAGTTTTGATTGGGTGAGGATCATGAAGTGGTAATAGAAGACACATTTGAACCTCTTCTCAAGTGTAATTTACTTCATAATTCAAGTACCACATTATCTCAAGGTTTTGGAAGAGAATCCCTCAAGTGTCTTGCATAAAGATTGCTTAATTTTTCATTAGCTCTGAGAAACACTTTGATATATTCCTCTTTCATCCCCTTAGTCTTGTATAATATTCCCCCTTCAATAGACAAACACTTAGAATTAGCAATGTTATATTCAAACACACTAAATATGAGACCTTTAACAATAACTTGCCTAACATTCCATGACTTTGTGAATTTTTCAAAGTGTAAATTGTAAAATCCTTAATTTTTTCCTCAAAATTTATGAGGCCTCTTTTACATAGAATCTGTCACATGGTGTGAATTTTTTTGATACCTTCACAACTAACAAGTTAATTTGTAACCCTTTCTCCTCCCATTTGGATCATAGAAAAATTACTCCTATGAGAATTACCTTTTCTATCAAGTATTAGTTCTAATGCATCTCTAGTCTAGAGTTTAAATTTTTCTCCTAGATATGTGTCTTGTCAATAAACACATGACCTTGAAGATACTGGAATATCATGATAAGAGGTGGAATAATTCAGCTGTGGAAATGATTAATCACAAGCTTACAATTGGTCTTATTAAGGCATATATAAAGGATAAATAAAATGATAGAGAGGGGCCTTAAGGCTTGCGTACTATCACCTAAGGTGGTAAATAAGAGACTAAGAAGGAGACAATGGTTTAGATTAATCATTGATAATTTGGACAATAGAGGCAAATAAATGAAGCATGTTAAACCATCTATTAGTTTGTATATGGGAGAACCCTTTATTAGTAAAAAATCACCTGCTTGATTTCCTTCTATATAAATATGGCCAATCACAACTTCATTAAAGGCTTGAATAATCTCCAATGCATCTTTAATTATATTTTTAATGGTCTAGCTCAGGGCCTTTCCTTGATGAGGCACTTAATTATGTTGATAGATTCCCCCTTAATGGAGAGTGGGAAATATTCAACTCTTTAGCCAACTAAAGGCCCCAAAAAACAAAATGGATTCCAAATAATGATTAGATTGAACACCTAGACTTCCTACATAAGTTGTAACTAGTTTACCTCTTTGATCTCTTTGTATCCCTCCTCCTCCTGCTTAACTAAGGTTGCCTTTAGAGGCACCATAAATTTTCAATTTAAACCACTTATGGAGAAGGAAATTCAATTTAAAAAATCTTATTTCTATTTTCTTTCTTTAATTTGGAGTTCATGTAGGAATAACAGTGTTCTAATTAGAAGTTATCCTATTTTCATATTCTAGTATATTTTCAAATTTCTTATTATTTTTAAGAGCTAAGATTTTTTTAAAAATTTCTTGAACAATTTTTCAAGCCACACTTATGGAATTACAATTTTTTTTCTTATAATATTATAAATTTTATCTCCTTCTAAAGATCGTAGAAAATGTGAGGGAGGGTCAGCTTCCAAAGGGTCTGTAATTGAGGATTGAATAGGGGAGGAGTCCATTGCTACACGAAATCCAAATTTGAAGTAGATTGAACCCAATAAACCCCAAAATTAGAAATAATTAAACTAAATGCCTTCCAAGTAAAAAGTTAGTCATCAAGAAGATGGTAAACATATTCATTTTTATTTTCATAAAAAAACACATTTTCTTTGTAACATGAACCATTAAATTGTCTTGGGTAAGGATTTTGTTTTGGATAGCTAACCATTACAAAAATTATTTTTGGAATGAGGTATTTATTCCAAATCAAAAACCAAGGAAAACCATTTAGTTGTGAATAATTGAGCATTGAGTAATGAGATTTGATATTGTAAATGCCATCTACAAAGGTTGACAATCCATTCATGAGACTTTGCATTGTTATAAAACCACTAAAGCACTTAATTCTAAGGTTAAAACTATTTGGATACCTAAAGATAATGTATCTTATAAAGACTTTGATGTGTCTTCATGTGATGATTATTTAATTACTTCACGTGGAATATATTTCTAATAGTCAATATAATCTTATAGTGTACAATAAATTATTATTATTTTTCACATTGCAAAATGTGTAAATCATTTTGTAGCTCATTTAATGAGTTCAAGTGTTGAATATTCTTAAGGCTAGTAGAGTTCATGGTAATAGATCTCTAAATTTTTAATTTCTATATATTCCACAATTTTTTTTTCCCATAGAGCATTTGATAAAGATACATAAATTATCCTAAGGTTTGATAGCACTCAATGAGGCTTTAAGAAGCCAAAAATTGTCCCTAAATAAAATAATTTTCTACCATTTCCCACATTCCATTTTTTTCCCTTCCATAAATAATCCCACTTTGAATTTTGAAGATATATTCATTTTATTGATAACACTATATTGTAACTATTTGGCCCTTGATTTATATTCTTGTGTTAATTTATTTTGAGATATTATTTCATTGATTAAAAATTTTACACTATTATATGTTGTAATGTGAATAATTGTATGCCTTATGCATGAATGCAAATGATAGCTTGTAATATAAGTTATAGGGTTTAGACAGGAACAAGCTTATGGGACAAGTCTTGAGACTATCCTCCCGCCCACCAAATGTGGTGGTTTTGTACACAATCTAACTAAAGTATTTATTTTATTTTTTTTCTTGGGAGGTTTAAGAAATATTTTCTTGGGAGGTCTAAGGGGGATTTTTATTGAAATATCTAAGGAGCATTATCTTAGGAGGTCTAAGAAGAAAGTTAGCTTCAGATATTTTTCTTAACAATAATCAAGATATTATCAAACTCCACTTATTAGAGATGATCCAAATACTTTAAAAAAAGTGAAGTCCAATTTTACAACTTGTATACATCATATTAATAAAATCCTTGTTTTAGGCATTAAAATGGGAAACATTTCATTAAAAGATGTGGCATGTAAATCTCTTGTTAGAAAACTTTGAGAAAATTAAGTTCGTTTGAAACAACATAGGCTAGTTAAAACATTTATCGACATTAATTTTATCCATGTGGATTTAAGACAATAATATGGTTTTTATTTCAAATATACCTTCTTTGAGTTGTATTAACGTATTATATATTTAACTTATTTCATATCTTGAAAGTTTGTTTGCTTTATGACACCTAATTATTGCCTGATACATCAAAGCTGATTTTGTAAGGGGAGAATGTAATACCCCTTGTGTCAAACATTTATTCCCTAGTCAAATTCAGTATGTTCATCACACTCAACAACACCTAGCATGAATTAAAATTCAAACTCCGTTTCCTTCTTATGTGAATAATTAAACATCTCCATTTATGTTAAGAGTGTTTAAATAAATTTAATTTAACTAGGATTAATTTTATATGATTAAGGCTAAAATAATTCAATTAAAATTTATGAATTTCAAATAAAAAATAAATAGATGCATAGGCCTTCTAATAATACTATGAATACTAGTTATAAGGCTTTTCAAGTAGCCTACAAGACATAAGATTATAACCTAGATTTGGTGGGATTGTGAAACTAATTGGAGTGTGAAAGTAGATTTATGAAGAAATTAAATAAGTGTGTAAGGAGCTCATGTGGGCATGTAAATAAATTTAATGGCCTTGTAATAATTGTGTAAAGATGGGTTTATTTGTACAAGTAAACCCACATGTGCATGTAAGAATATTTATAAGGAAAAGTATGGATGTGTAAGGAGAAATGAATGCTTTTGTAAGTAAGATAATCCCTCCATTTATGAAACTTGGTAGAGTTATTTGGAAGAATTTTTTATTTATTTTATAATAAATGGTTTATTTGAGGGTTGACCACCCACTGTTAAAAGTTTATTGGAGGAAGGAACTTGAAATATTATTTTTAAGATCATTCTTATTAGAGTTTTGGGACTTGGGATTTTGTTTGGACAACTGGTGCAGAGTAAGTAGGCTCCTCTAAACCTTATTTTCTTTCCATATTAATTTTAATAAATGTGTAAAATTAAAATCCATTTCTCTACTTTCATTTTCTTTGGATTTTGGTGAAAAATAAATAGATTGCTTGAAAACTTTCATTCTCTCACTATAAACTTAGGTGATTCCTTCCTTTCAAAAATAATTTGTTTTATTAGCTTCTACATATTTCAATCTTTGAAAACCACAGAGAGAAAAAATTTATTCTAAATACATTGCTTTGTTTCCAAACCTTATTTTAATAATTAAAATAGAAAGCTAAATTGTGAGTTTGTTCATTTTGAATTCAATTAGTGTTAGTGGAAATATTCAAACAAATATGTGCCTTTACCATGGAAAGATAAACAAAGGATATTGTTAATTATATAGATCTCTCTCTCTCTCTCTCTCTCTATATATATATATATATATATATATATATATATAGAGCTCTATATATAATTAATGATATCCTTAGTTTATCTTTTGGTTGTAAAGGCACATATTTGTTTGAATATTTCCATTAACACTAATTGAATTCAAAATTATAGTAAAAAATATAAATATACATATACATATGTGTGTGTACTAAAATTTTAAAAATATCATATAAAAAAATAGGTCTCAGTTGAGACCTACAAAGGCTTTTTGTAAAAGGGAGGAGTAGGGGACAAGCTACCCCAACCCCCATAGTACATGTGTGTCGTCTTTGGTAATATGTGAATGCAATCGAGGGTGGCATCTTAGTCATCACTATGTCTAGCTATAGGTGAGGTTTGACCATCCACCTAGCTCTTCTTAAGGCACCTTCTTAATTTTATATATATATATATATATATATATATATATATATATATGTATGTATGTATGTATGTATGTATGTATGTATGTATGTATGTATGTATGTATGTATGTATGTATGTATGTATGTATGTATGTATGTGTGTGTGTGTGTGTTTATGTATATATATAAATAAATATATACATATATAAATAAGTATGTATATATACACATATATAATAATAATATTTATATATGAATGTATATACATGAAAATATATGTGTCAAAATTTATAGCCTTATCCCTCTTCAAACATGCAATAAAATGAAAGAGACAAAAATGGAGAATTGAGTCTTGAGAAGTCTTTGTATGTTTCTAAAATGGAAGGTTAGCATTTTCTTAGAAAATCTCTCAAATAAATGGCCCAACTTAAATGGATTTAATGATGTGTGGTGTTTATATATATATATATATATATATATATATATATATAAATATAAATATATAAAGAGAATGTGTTTTTATCTTGGTTTGACTTTTTTTAAAACAATTTTAACAATTTAATGTGCACCTTATTATTTAAAATAATTTTTATTATTAGAGAAATCTATTAAAAATTAACTCTTTGGTTATTGCTTAATTAGTATTCAAGGTAATACCATACTTAAAAAAAAGTGGAGCATTTAACTTGCCAACAAATGAACGACAAAAGACTTAGTATTTTTACCACTCTTTTCTTAATTTGGAAAACTAGTTAATTATTCAAA
Source organism: Torreya grandis (assembly GCA_037957365.1). Taxonomy (NCBI): domain Eukaryota; kingdom Viridiplantae; phylum Streptophyta; class Pinopsida; order Cupressales; family Taxaceae; genus Torreya; species Torreya grandis. The sequence continues at coordinate 996,985 of JARHVA010002984.1, read as the reverse complement.
CAATTAAAGTTTTAGTGTTTTATCACTCTCTTCTGAACCTAGAAAAACCTATTTGGAATAGAAGGAAAATAAATACCCATTGTAAAAAAAATTCTAAATCTAAAAATTGAACTACTTTTCAAATGAATGACAAATATATGATCAATAGTTGAATACATTTTATTATCAATATATTCAAATAAAATAGGTTGGTCGTAGAAGTCTTTTTCACAAATAAAATATTGGTGCTTTTCTAAATCGTTAAAGTTAGTTTGGATTGTAGGTAAATTAAATATCCAAAAAAAAAAATTTTCAAATCCAAGGAATTAAACAAGTTTTAAATGACTAAAATTTACTAGTTCAATGGATATATGATTTTATTATGGGTTTTCACAAATAAAATTGACTAGATTTTAAAACCAATTTTATAAATAAATGTGTTAATGAACTTTTTAGTTTGTCAAAACCATTTCAAAATGATAGGTTTAAATTTTCTATATAATTTCACATAAAAATTATCCAATGTCAAAATTGTATTTTCTCTAGCTTAGAAAAAAATTAAACCATCAAAACAATTTATTGATTTTTTGGTAATTAATTTAAGAGTATTTTTATACCCAATTTACTAACATGGAATCATTGTGAAATATTATTTTGAAACCATTGTTTTCCATCATGACTTTTTTAGTGTTTTCCTTCATAGATAAAATGTCTAGGTCACTTATTTATATTGTATTAATATTAAGAGTAAAATGTAATCTTAGAATTTTTTTAAATATTTGATTATACATCATTTCATTTACATTTTCTAGATTGGATTAGATGTACAAAATATTGTTGATTTATGTTTATTATACAAATTAAAGCAAATGATTAGAAATAAAATTAGTCGATGATTATTTTAGACTTTTGATACCTTAAGAAATGCTTTAAAAACCCTAGTCTAAATTAAGGATAGTTAATGTAACTTAATTAGTTATCATTTTAGTTGTTCTACATTATATCTAGGGAAGTTATTAATTAGTAGTAAAGACATACTTTTGTAATAAATATTTTATCACTTTTCCAGTCTTGGGAAGTCTAATGAGCTTTATTTTCATGTGTAAGGGTCTCTTGTACCAACCTTTGGTAGCTTATAACTATATGTAGGCAAATTAGTGGCCTTAAAATTTACCATCAAAGGTAACCATGAGAATGAAAGTTGAGTGGCTAGAGGACCATGGATAAATGCCTTTGAAATAAAACTAACACCTATTTTAGTAATGAGTGAGCTTTATTGAACCTTGATTCTACATATGAGGTGGTCATAACATATATGTAGGTAGATCAGGAATGAGCACGGGAACTAGTTACTAACCTTTAGGTTGTCTTTCCTTGTGTGTTAAGCATACTTTACTATTTTATAACCTAGTAAAATGTGAGGATGAATTGAAAATGTATCTCTAATCAATTATTAAGGTGGTGACCTAAAATAAATTTAGAAACATGGATAGATAATTAGACCTTTATCATTGATGTAGACACTCTCATCAGAGATGGGGCTACTCCTAGTAGTGTGGGGTTGAATTTTTTTGGATCTTCATAAATGAATTAGTCAAAGGAATATAGGTTATTTTAATGTTTCAATCAACATTCAAATATATATTTTTGGGATAGTGATTTTATATTTGCACAATGAACCTAGGATGTTGAAGTGTCTTAAGTTAAGGTTAATGTAAGCAATGGTCTATGTTTAAGATGTGCATGTTTATATATTATATAATCTCATATGCATATCAATAGTTTCATTCCTTATTTTGTCTTAGATTGCAAACCCCTTTTGGTAATGACATCTCATGGAGGAGACTATTCAAAAGTTTAAGTGGAGAACTAAATTTGACCTTGAATTCGAGGAGAGGATGTGTAAATTTCCCAAGTTGTGAGGGCATCTAATCCTCAGTAGAAGGCTAGGTTAAGGTGGCATCATCACCAAACCTCAAATTATGTTAAGAATCTTTATTCTAGATCACTAGTATAAGAATTAAATAAAATATTTATGATGAACCTATGTCATAAGTATTATTGACCCTTCTATCATGTGAAATGATGTTTGTTTCCTATGAGATGAATATATGAAAGTAAAATTTTCTTGGTTGTGATCTTGTAGGAGTGATGCTTGATTATTACTACATAAAATACCTTATCCATTAATAACCATAAGGAGGTATCCCTATCAATATACCTTGTAACCTAGGTTTACTATTGTTTTACTTTTTTATGGTTGACTTTAGAAGAATGATCATTATATTCATACACTAAAAGAAATGAAAACAAAATACAATTAAAAGAGACCCTCTTGTTAGGATGTATTAACGTTACCTACTAAATTTAGTATGTTTTGCCTTCATAAAAATGATGATAAGAAGGGTTTAAGATAGACCTTCATACGGTGATAATTTTGGAAAACAGTTTTGAACATAATTCTCTTTTAGAAATTTTTATGTGTTACAATTATGGAGAGTGTTATTGTGGGTTAAATAAATAAACAAATTAATTAATCACTTAAATAAATTTTATGTGTCAAACTTCTTTTTATATAATTGTTTATTGGTAACAATAATGAATAATTAATTATAATCAAATCAATTAACCAAAAAATAAATTTTCATGTTTTATTTGGGTTTTTGAAACAAGAATTTTGGGCATGATAGTTTTCACCAACCTTAACCCTACATAACTTATGTGTACATATATGACTCTAATTTTCCATTATTTCACATACACATGTTATATATGGATCTAATCCTTCTAATTTCTATCAGTTACGTACAATAATTCCACCAGTTTGTGCCAAACTAGTAAAATATCATACTTGGACACCTTTAAATCATCATATTAGTATTCCTATCTCCTAGAAGAAAACATCTAACTGATATTGTACCATCCAAATATAATGGTTTTGTCCTTTGCCTAGCAATAGTCATATTTCAAAATCAAAACATTTTGGTGGATCGACCAATCTGCCTAGTATGTCAATGGCATGAGAAACTACCTAAAGACTATCATATATATATATATATATATATATATATATATATATATATATATATATATATATATAATGAGTCCAAACTTATTAGTTATCTAACAAGTATATATCAATCATACTCAAATACTTACATATTTAAAGGAACTACCCTATTCTTCCCAATTTTCAAATCAGTCATAAGAAGAAGATCTAATCCAAGCGTAAAACATCTCAAATCCAAACCAAAGTTTTCTTTTTCTAAGTGTCAAAATCTATATCACATGTTACATATATTCAGAGAGCACTAACTATACACATACACCTAATAGAGAGAATTAGATGAGGTTTGACTTCCCTCTTCAAAGTATTGGATATTTAGGTAGTGTTAATCCATTCAATGTGGAGTGGTTTGAGTCAGTTCAACCCACCTTTATTACTATTTTCCATACTTAATTTTATCATTGTAAGTTGACCTAGGATTTTAAGTGAAGGAGACACATTTTTATGTGTCATACGCATAATTAGACCTTTGGATCACACTTAAAATTAGATCATAAGCAATCACACTAGCCTATATCTGAATAAAAGTGAAAGATTCATGTGGATAGATCTATAAAATTTGTAACATAGTGACTGATGGTACTAACCTAAGGATAGAAATACCATCTCGGCACACACAAAGATCCATATCCTTTTCTAAGCAACCTACAATATATTTTTTCACTCTTCCTACCACCTTTCTATAGTCTCAGTCCTCTATAGGGTAGTTGACCACTAAGAATCTTATCCTTTTTTTGTACATTACATATCTAGCAAGTTAGAGTGCCAAATCAATTTCAATCCTATTCATTCAAGTTTGTATTTAATTTTTATACATTATATATTGAATAACTACAATAATTTATATCTTACTAATAGTTAGAGTTAATCCAAAATAGGTTAAAACATATTGGTGGAATTATATGTTACTTGAGCATTGCTAAACCCTAGGTTGCTCATAGGGTTTCATCCTTATTTCGAAGGTTTACAAATTTATGCCTCAGGGTTTCATTTTCAGACTTAATTTATAATTTTCCCTAATATTAAGAATTACACATGGATATAATGGATGAACATAGTTTCTATTTTTTTATGCAAGTTATGTTTGTAATCATTAATGTTTCTTTCATTTACTATGTAAACTTTGTAACAACTTTGTAATCAAATAGATAAAATCTTTTTACATGAATAAGACCAAAATTAATAATGAAAAATATTATCCCCCCATTGTCCATATTATTATGATATCCAATCTGAGTTTATTCTCGTTACCACAAGGCACCAAAGGGTGTGCATGATCCATTTTATTCCTCACATTCCTTCTACTTCCATTCCTCCTACTATTCACCTTTTTATTCCTTCTATTCCTCCTACTTCCATTATTCCCCCTTTTATTCTTCTTGATAAATTTACTATTAATATTGAATCTAATAATTCTCATGAACATGAAATGAGTATCGAGGATAGATTTTATGACAATGATGAAAGTGAATTAATACAATATCTCAACATCAATCAATAAATACATAATGCAATGTTATATGTAGCAAGAGATGAACAATAAATAAATTATCAAGCTAGTACACCTAAATAATAATATGATCCCTTCCATGATATTCACCAACCTTTTAGAGATAATGATTACACCACTGGTATCTAGACTACTATTTTAACTACTATTAATACGTCTACACCACATGTTGCATATGTGATATCTATCCAAGGTGTGGGAACAACACAAGGCTTCCCTCAAAATTATGTGCCCACTCATATGAAATAAACCTATGTTAATCCTAAAATGACTACACATATTACATTATCAACCTTGCCTATTGCATTTTCTCTTAAGTAAAATTTTTAAACTTTACATTCTAAGGTGTTCTAGTTAGATCAAGGTGCTTCTAGAGATACTCATTCAACATATTTGCATGTTTTTATTCATTATTTTTTAGCCCCTAAGATTGTAGTTTATCCCTTACCTATAGGATTTTTAGCTCCTAAGCTTCCATTGCATGATGATAAAGGTGATCCTAAGAAACACTTTCAATCCTTCTATGAAACATGCTTGGATTATGCATCTAATGACATATTACTTACCAAGGTATGATAAAGAAGTCTCAAAGAATATGCTTTGCAATGGTTATATTACCTTCCTCTCTAATTAGTTAGAATATTCAACCCTTTTGTAGATTAATTTCAAGCACATTTTTCTATCAATGTTGATGATAAATTATCTTAAGTGCAAACTATCAAACTCAAGTAAGGATCTAATGATTGAATCAATGATTATGTACTTTAGCATAAGACCATGCTAGCTAAGATGACCAATATTATGGTAGACAATGAGTTTCAAGACATATTCAATAAAATTTTAATTGTACCACTTCATAAGTCTATGTTATTTAATAAATTTAAGTTTTTTGATGAGTTATGTTATACAGTGAGAGACTGAGAAGTAGAGCTCATAGCTTGGAATAAACACGAGTATGTACCTAATACTAAAATTACTCTAAAAAAAAAGTTTTAAATAAAAGCAAACTACAAGGTTAAATATAATGATGCCAAACATGAAGCAAATACAACAATTAATATAGTATCACAACATATAAATCTGCTTCTCTTATTCTCTCCATAGAGGAGGGAAATTTCAAAATCACCTCAACCTCCTCAAATATTGTTAGATAAGTTACTTGAATGCAACCTCATATCTCTCCCTCTACCATAAGAGGTTGATATAAGTAGTCCTAAACATAAAGGATATGACAATAATGCATATTATGATTATCATCAATTTGTAGACTATTCTAGAATCAAATGCTTTAATTTAAGATACAAGATCTTAATTATCAAAACATTATTGAGCTTAGCACACCTACATATGATTTTAAACCACATCCAAATGAAATTTTAAAGTTTGAAATTCTCTCTGATCCATTTTCTAAACATACATCAACCAAATATATGGATACTTTTGAAGTAGATTATATTTATAATGTGTATCCTCCTCCCATGACATATGATCACACTTATAGGCACATTAGGACATCAACCTATAATTATAATTGATGGCAATGAGATTGTCAAGGATGATACATATATCTATGCATTATTCATACAATATTACATAAATTTACACCTTATACATAGTGTCATGGTCAACAATGGTTCAAATCAAAACATTTGGCTAATGACACTCTCAATTATCTTGGATACATGCAAAAGCATTCACAAGATACACAAAAAGCAGTTAATAGATTTTATGGATAGATACAAGACACCCTTAGGTACATTTTGGTACATATTTAGGTGGTCTCTCCCATATTGGCTACTATATTCCTAATTTTTCAAAGTAATGGGATATTTGACATGTTATTTGGGTGCCCTTGAATATAATATTTGAATGCATTACCATCTATAGTGTATCAATGTATCAAGCATTTACATTACAACACGGTAGTTTTGGTTTAAGGCATTTGATATGAGTAACCTCCTTAGCCAATGATATCTCCTCCTCCATACCCACTACCACCATAGTTGGTTGTTACACCTATTCAAAATCATTATACAGAGATGATTGTTACAACTACTTAAGATCATTATTCAAGTATGATTATTACATCTATTCAAGATCTTTCTATACACCAAATTTATAGGAGAGTAGGTGACTCTCATAAATAGCTAATTCTTCAATATCCATCATATCAAAGAGTCATGTATGACTCTAAGAGGCATTTATCTACCATAGAATGCACTATGATAATTCTACATATATTTAAGTGTATTCTATAATAAACACATACACTAATACATTATCTTAATATACAATAGACTCCACAAAGTCCTACGTTTCCTAGAGTTACCCATCATATACAACATTCTATGAGTAGTGACAATGATAATTACATTACTACACCTAGTTCTTTCTCATATTTGAATACGCCTATATCATGAACTTTTTGGTCATAAAAGGTAACACTTGTACCATATGACATAGGCACTTCCCATGACCTTAATGGGATAATTAATTAACACTTGTAAAATTTCAAGATAATTTCAAAAATATTAAAAAAATAATAATTCAAAAATATAAAAACATTCAAATATTCAAAAAATTAAAAACTCAGACTGAAGCATGACATGATTATTAGTTACCTTATTTATGTATGATATTTATCACATGTGTGGTATTCATCATATTATTTTTCATACACACATGCATTTCATGGTATATGACTGTGATACAGGATATATAAATTATACATGGATACATAGATGTTAGAATCTCCTATAACCATGGGACATGCTAATGTTGGGGACATATTATTCCATAGGTCATATTATCATGGGTTATATCTTTCTACGACCTTTTACTATGTTGAGTTGCATAGATTACTTACACATGTCTTGCTAGTTACTCATATCTTACACAATCTTATATTGATATGTTTTTTACTATGATGTAACATTGATATACATGGATGGTGTAGACTAGTTTTCACTTAATATATGCTTTACTGATGTTGTTTATCTTTTATGATAGGCTATTCATTTCATGTATATTGTGTGGGGCCTATGACCTTATGTGTGCACCATGAAATTTATTTGTCCTTTGTTTATGATATCTTCATGTCCCTTAATTGTAACCCTTGGTCTTATTTTTTGTGACATATTTATATCCCTTGATTTTGACCCTCGACCTTGTTTATTATGGGATTGTTAGTAGGAAGGTGTGAAGTATAATTTGCACATAATTTTGTAATTTTGAATGTGTGACAATTGTATACCTTGGCATATTTTGTATAAAATAATTTTCCATGTAAATCATTCAAATGCATGGAAGACTTAATGGGTACCTCAGATACTTTAGAAGAGGAAATAAAAATTCAAGAAGACGAAGAGTCATAGCCTATTCACAGTCCATATAGACTATGCAATTGTAAAATGAAATGTTAGAACTTTTTGGGAAATAGTTTAAAGAGTATATTACTCTACATAGATTCTCTTGAATTATATATAAATATATATTTTGATGAGTATATCTTCCTTTGATAATGAATGTATCCTCAAATAATTTTTTAGTTTGAATTAGAAAAATAATAAGAATGATAATGAGTGGAGATGTTTCTAAAATGAATAAGATGAAAGTTTTAAGTATGACATCACATTAAGTTTATATGTATATCTGCCTATAATTTTGGTACTAATTTGGTGTCTCATTCAATGCTTGGATACTAAAACATCTAGCATGTCCTAATGATATATCCCAAAGACCGTTGCTACCAGACATTTTCATGTCCTTCGTATGTGACCCTTGGCCTTATGCATGACATAAAGTGTTATTGTATGTGCAATTATTATGTGTGTTATAGATATATCATCATTTAGTGAACATTCTAATATTTTTAAGCATTCAGGTGTCACTCTCCACATCACACACCTTTTTATATGTGATGTCATGATTCACATCATGTAACTCTCTTACTTTATAGTCTTATTCAATGCATAAATCAATTATGGTTACTACTGTGTGCCTAATTACTAAATTTATTTTGACATGAAAATTATATGCCTTAAATTACATATTATCCATACATGCCTTAATGGCATATACATTACTATGAAAACATATTCTTCACATGTTGACATTATTCTACATGATTATATATTTGTACATCACACAATTAACTCTTTCCTTTGAGATGAGTGATTTTCAAGGTACATGCCTCACCTCAAAATGGGGAGATATTAGTTGGCTTTTCATATATAATTAATCCTCCATGAGTATAATATTCAAATTTTTAGATAGAATATAGGATTTAGATGTTTTTGAGTGGTTTGGATATCAGTTTGATTTAGATATGGAACAATTATTTATAGAATAGGGGGCATATGCACTCACTTTATAGAGACATGAGTTATATATTAAATATTCAAATACACTTGGATACATAGTTTTATAGGAATAATAGTTACAATTTTTCAAATATAGATAAATTTGGGATATAAGTCCTCAAATTTAGCATAGAGATGCATAACATTATATATCATATGATGTTGATTTAGGGGCCACGATACTTGTTCATGATATTATACACTGTTATAGATATTAATTGGCACCAATTCATTAATCATGAAGTGGGTTCATGCACATTCACACTATTTTCTATTTTTTAAACATATTCCATGGTACCTAGTAGTGAGCAACCTTAAATCTACAAGTCCATTTGCAGAGGTTGATTCATGTTTCTAAGGTAATAGAGGAAAAAGGATAGAGGAATATGTTTATTTTATTCCCTTAATTTATCTATCAACTCTATCCATTTATTATCTATCAACTCTATACCTTTATTATCTAAGAACTCTATCTCATATGTTTATAATAATGACTAGACTAATAACGAAACATGTGTGATTAATGATGTTGTTTATGTAGATGATTAATATGTTTTTCATGGAAATGGTTAATTTTATGTGTATGATCATAATTATGAAATCAATAGAATTGGTACAACAATGAAGACTATATTGAAGATAAAAATGGACACACTAATTCTGAAGTAGAAGAGCCTATCTCCACTACTTCTTTGCATTATTCTCTAAATCTTGTATTTTAACAATATGATCAAAATAATAATACATATATTCATATTATTAGCATGTCACATGGGCTAAAATATGAGGAATATCCCTTTATTACACCTCATTATCTCTAAAATGTGCCACTACACTTCATGCCATTAACAATTATAAAATTCAAAGGCACAAGCCTTGCATAGAAATGGAAAAAGGATGTAAAATTCCTTCTCTCTATATTAATGGAAAAAGAATTTAAAAGTCCTTCTCTCCCTTGAAATGGAAAAAGATTATGAAATTTTTTCTCTCTAGAAACGGCAAAATACTTGAAATTCCTTCACTCTCTAGAAATGGCAAAAGAATGTGAAATTCTTTCTCTCTAGAAATGGAAAAAGAATTTAAAATTATTTATCTATATATAAATTTTAAATGATACAAACACATGTAATTATTATTTCTCCTCTTAGAATACAATGGTAAGATATATATTTGTATGAGCCTTCTATTGAAACAAAATGTGATGAACCTACATGTAAAGATAATTTCATTATATGTAATGATATATCTTTAGAATGTGAATCTATACAAGATAATTTTAGAAAAAACCATGATGACTCTTCTCAATCTATATCTACTATTTAAAAAATGGTGCCTAGTCATTCTTCACCAATTCATAATAATTTACCTATGGCAACTTAAAATAATAAAATTTAGACATTCAATGAACCTTTTGAGAATCTTAACATTGTTTCCCAAGAAGTCATCTCCTTAATTCATGTTTTTGGTGCCTTTCAACAAAAAATACACCATCTAAACTTAGAAATCAAAGCATATCATGATTGGGTTGACTCTAATGCTATAAATGGAAACCCAAATGTGCATAGTATTCTAAATGCATAATTACCTCATAGCTTCTTCATGTATACATTTTGTATGTTTGATTTAAGTCGTGATACTTATCTAAATCTCCTAGATTTCAAAGATTCTATGGATAAATATGATGGTAGTATGATTTTATTAAAAGTGTTCTGAAAAGTTTAATTATAAATTATTTATATTGATATCACTCTCTTCTCAGTGGGACTTTACACTCCTATATTGAGTTAAAGGAATAATTTTGAATGCGATGAATTAAAACTAAGGGAGAAATGGTTGCATGAGTGCTTACCTTCTCTTCATCAAGGAGAAATGGAGCCAATTTTTTATTATATTTTGTGATTCAAGACTTGTATGAACCTATTGATACTTAAACCAATAGATTTAGAAACACAAAATATATTTTGTAGGGGCCTTATCTATCCTCTCAAATTAAATATAGTTTATTGTAATTTTGATTCATTTCAACTACTTTTCTATGAAACTCTTGTACTAGAAGAGCAATTGGTATTCATTCTAAATTTCAAAAAGTCACATGTAGACGTTTATTTACAAAAAAAATTCCCACATTATGGAAGTCAAAACACCTATTGCACTTACTAAGGAAAAGGTTTTAATAAAAGAAAAGCATGTTAAGGTCTTAAATAAAGGGAAATAATCAATTTAAAAAGCAACACATAAATCAAGTAAACCTACATGCAATAAGGGGAAACCACTCAAGTTTGATAGCTTTAGATATCATCCACATGATATTATACATATATTATTTGATAAGAAGTTAATCACTTTATCTCCTCGTCATATTGAGAAAGTAAAAAGCAAACCATTTTGAATTTATCATGGTATTAATGTACATAATGATAATGATTGTTATACATTGTGATAAAATATTACACTTCTTATTGATAAATAGGTTATTACATTTGGAAATTTTGACACTCAGTCGACAAGGTCCCCTTATCCATCTTCTTCGATTACTCAGTTGATGAAGACTAAGGCATCCTAGGGCATTCCTAAAAAGGATCCAATTTCCTATTGTACTTATGAAGATGAATTTTCTAGGAGGTCATTTTATTCCATCTCATATTCTAACACAACTAATGTATTCCAGTACATTCCCATTACAGATCCAATGGTCACTCAAGCACATATTAGAAGAAAACCTAGAGAAGGCATAGTTTTAAATGATAAGGAACAACATGATATAGGCACAATCATAGCTCCTCAAAAACACATATGGATACCAAAAGTGAATTAAGTATTTAAAAACCAAGGAAGAGTACAAGTTAACAATTTTTCATGATAAAATCAAGAAAAATAACTCTCTCAGAATGTTACACAAAAGTCTCAACAACTAGATTCATGTGATTAAAATAAATTATTATTCCCAAGTGGATGGGGAAACTATTTTTTAGAATTGAAGATAATTAAGTATACCATGAATTGATCTCACATATACATGCATAATATTTATCAAGTACAAGATTATTCTACACCTGACATCTATACAAATTTATAAAGTGTAATAACCAAACCACATTTAACACAAGATAATACATGAACACAAATTCAAATCTAACACATAATGAAATATCATTTAACCATTGTATTTATATAACATGCAACATTAAATACCAAAAATCAAATGTGAAACTAGGAATACAAAAACTAAACTACATAAGATAATACTAATATGTGAATCCATTTAAAATTTTAATTAAACACAAATAAAATTACTCATCATATATAATCAAATCATACTTTACAATAAAATGAGCTCAATCAATGATCAGAGCTATATCCCCTAATGTATTTGACTCATCACTATTGCTACCTATATGACTAATAACTCTAGAATTATATGCTTTGTTATCTGATCCTACACCTCTATCACTTTCTCAATCTCCCCCACCCTATATTGGGGGCACACCATCAGGATCAACTACAATAATTTGAAAAATATAAGCCACATCGAAGCCATCCACCATGGTGTATATATTTTTGTACAACCTAAATCATCTTCAACTACTGGGAGAACAATTACATCCACCTCTTATGTAGATCTAAAAGCTAGATAAACACCATAAGACCCCAACCTATTACTAGGGAAATGAGTTGAACTTGTAGTCTAAGTCCTTAGATAAGGTGAAGGGCACATCATGCACAACAACGAATCATTTATTAACACTCTCATATTGGAATATCTTCATGACTCTATGGAATCTATCATGTAACTACATGCTCACATGGACATAACAAATATTACTACCATCCTTAGCCCATCCTATGAAGCCCCCTGGATCATCTCAAGGGAATAATATCAACTTTTAATCTATTTAAAATCACCATGTAATCCATGGTGGTTTGTCTTACACCTAGGTATCACCCAATGCTAAATAAAAATATGCAGATAGGCCTAGTCTCCACATGATCCCCCAACTAGATGAACCACAAATTTGTTCTCGTATGCCCAAACATGTATTAAGGTAACTACCTTGAGTCCACCTATTTTTCTCTCTAATGAGAACTTGTATAAATTCATAAACATATTATGCCCCCATTAATATCTAGTGTTTCTCTCTTTGATAGCTAGAATAAAATAATTAATGAAATATGATATAATAATGACCTCACTATCCACACAAAAAAATGACACAATAAAAAAAAAAAAAAAAACTTTTGCAAATGTGGAACAACTAATGTGATAATATCTCCAAGCATGAATGTAGAATCATACTCTCTATATCAGCCCCCCCGAGATTAACCATTCACATATTTGTGGGCATGATGCACATACCCTGACCCATTGTATCTCATACTATGACCCACTCTCCAATGATTGGTAATCTCAGAACCCACCATAAATACTCTAAGGTGACAGTGATATCTCCTATGGGAAGTTATAATGTATAAGTTTTGACATTCTATCTCTTATCTAAAATAGTCATAAGTTCCATATCATAGAGTATCTAGCCTAGGTGAGTTACATGTGTCAGGTCTACCATATCAAGTATCTTCCATCTAACATCATTTAATCTAAGCTCACTAATTATCTCCATATGGTGGTCGTATATGAGCTCTTGTGCATGTAAATCCCTATACAAATATATTTAAAAATATCAAATACAATACAAATAAGTATGTAAAAATATCAAGTAAAGCATTAAAACTCCTAGGACACATCCATCCAACACACTTAATATTGTTGGACATTATCATTCAGTGTGTTCTATTCCATTATTCAGTATTGTCATCACCTTGGGTAGTTCCATGAGAGGTTTGATGTAGTAACCTCAAACCTATCAGCACTCTAGACAGTTCCTTCCTTCTATCTTTTTGTGTGCTTTCTATACAAGTCCATAATTTTTGGATAGTTCCAAGCCCATGAACCTTTCTATGAAATGCAAACTTGTCTTGGAATTATTTTTGGATTTCTTTTGGGTCACATTTTATTTGGGTCTTTATTTTTATCTGTTTGGTCTTGTTGAGTCAAATTTTTCATGTCAATAGGTATCCTAATTAGAAATCAAGATATCTATAAATAAAAATCTACTATAATACATTAATGATGGAGCTCCTAGAATATCAAGAGCTATACAAATATTACATGTTTTGTATATAGAATTATTGAAGCTAAATCCAAAAGTTACAAAGGCTAAATCAATTTATGCATGCTTGTGGCAAGGGTAAAATAGGATAAAGATCATATAGACTTGCATTTATAATTTCACACATACACATTGGTGAGATAACTACAATCAATTTTGAGCCCTTTTTAAAGTATTGGAAAAGTAGTTCAATGCTTGGTCAGTCAATGGGGATTGACCAAGGTCAGTCCAACTCAATCCACACACCCTATTTGAGGTTGAATCAATTATGTGGAACAACTATGTTTTCATATTCAAGTACCTTCATGTGATATTTTTAATGTGAAAGCTTCTCAATAGTCTCAGTAAACACAAGTACAAATGGTAGAATAGTCACAATTTCTCCACAATCAAAGTGGAAAACCCCGCAGTCAATGGACAAGACTAGCCTATAGTGTTATCTAGGGAGTGACCCTAAACTTTAATGATCACACAAATTTATTGATGCATTTTATATGACTATATCCGATCTTAGACAAGTATAATTTCAAAATCTAGGCTAAGTTGTCTTCTTGCTAGTGTTTTCCAAAAATAGCATATTATTATATTTAGCAAGTTACAATCATAATTATTGGTATTTTGTATCTCTTTTATAATTATGATTAATTAAACATTTTTATGCTTATTTTGGTTCGCATAATCAAAAATAAGGTAAAATATATTGGTAAACCTTTTTTTTGCTTGAACATTGCTCTGTTTCTTCAATTTTTGTTATAGCATTTCAGTTGAATTCATGATTCCCATAGACTATAAAGAAATTTTATCATCTTTTAATAGATTTTATTAAGTACTTATCTAGGATTTATATAACCTATGTATGTCATATTTAATTATGAATTACCATGAAAAAAAATATCTCCTATCAGTTTCAAAATTGATTTTACTTTTTCTTGCTTTTTAGAACTATGTTTTGGAAGTTGTAAAACTCAAAGGAGTTGTTGTTTTGGGTAAAACAAACATCAATTTTACCTAAGTTATGGTTTGAGGGGTACTAACCCAATAATTAATCCATTTTATATCACTATTTATAGATTTTATTTTCCATATACCTCATGGTATGTCATAAATGCATAGGGGTTTTTACTCTTCAGCCATAAGAAGACTTTAGACCATTTGTTTCTATAGTGCACCAGTAAGTGGTTAACCTTAGGGATTTACTCTCATTGTACCTTAGATACGATATAATGTGGCTATAGTATGGTGTAATCCTTCATAGTCAATTACCCTTTGTGACATATTCACTATTAATGATTAGGGTCAGTATATATAAAAGCCTATAAATCTACATTCCTTACCTAGTCACACCTATTGATATCCTTTATTTCTTGGTGTGATTTTTTATTTTATAGAAATATGTTTGTTTTTTATCATATTCTCTTTATTTGAGGTCAAAAAATATAAAATGGATACTAAATATGAAACCCCTAATAGTGATCATCTTATAGATTTCCTCATCTCTATTAATATTATACCTTACACTTATGATAATGAGTGGATTAATGATCACACATGTATAGTTATTGATGATACTTATATCAATGATTAATATTATTGTGATAGATATGACTATGATTATACTAAATAAAATCAATAAGATTGGTACAATAGTGAAGATTATAGCGAAGAGGAAAATGAGTACGCTAATTCAAAAATTGAAGAGCCAAATTCCCTTATTCCTCCATTGTATTCTTATTTTCATAAATCTTAACAAAAATAAAATATTAGTAATGAATATCTTATTTCCCTTAATTTATCTCAAGGATTAAAGTTTGAAGAATCAACCATTAACACACCTTGTTTACCCCTTAAATTTGTTACTACACTACACTGCATTAATCAGTATAAACTAAAAAAGAATATCCCTTGCATAGAAATGGAAAATAATATGAATGATTTTTTTATGCCCTCTCTTTATATATAAAATTTCAATGATGTAAATACATACGATATTCCCCATTCTCCTTTAGACATGGATAATGATATACAAGATTCAAATACTTTTTCTTCTCCCTTGGAAATAAAAAATAATATTGTAACATCTCATGATACTTCTTCCTCTTTTCTTGATATACCAAAGTATGAAAATGAATATAATATACTATCTTACACACAAACAACATGTGATATTATTGCTCTATTTTCAAAAAGTGATGAAAATTTAATATTATGCAAAGTTTCTCAAGTTAGTCATGCTATATCCATAAAATGTGATTCTCATGATAACATCACTTGTCATGACTCTCATTATTTTATTAAAATAAAATACTCTAATGAGAAGCAATGTGATGCTTTTTCTTATATATAAACTCAATGTGATAAGATATGCAATGATTGTATAGTATGCAAAGATTTTGCCTTAGAATGCAATCTGAAGCCATGCAATGATATTAGTCATGATCCCCTTAAACCAATGATTAAAGTAGATGGTTAATTACAACCCATGAGTGAGCCTTTACAAACCACTATTACCCCTACTATTCATATTATGTACATAATGCATGTTATTGGTGACCTCTAAAGACCAATACTTGATCTCACTTTGAAAACTAGATCACGTTGTGTTAATATTCATATCCAAATGATTTTATTATGCATATAGTACCATTATTTCATGGTTGTGGATATCCATGTATTAATTTAACTAAAAATACACTTTATTTTAGAGAATGGGGTGATTATGGATTCATCTACTAAAATATTTTCATTGAAGCCTAACAATAAATGTTGCAGATTAGTTTTATAACCTACATAGTGTCTTCTTACACACTTTCAAGAAATTAAAATATGTGTTACTATTAGATTATCACAAACACATGGTGCATAAATTCACATTGGAAAATCTAAAAGGTTTTCACCAGCCCCATGATGAACTTATCAACTATTACATTTCACAATTTAAAACTAATTTGCATTCTTTAACATATCAACCTTTAAATTTAGAAAAACAATTCATCTTTAGTAAGGGTCTTTTATCTCCACTCAAATAAATATCCATGCATAAACTTTAAACTTATTTTGAGAAGTTATACATGGATATCCTCAAATATGCATGTGATCTTAATGAGGCAACACATAAGGATATTAATGCAAATAAATCAGGACAATCCTCACACAAGAATAAAGTCACCATTAAAAGGGTGGAATCAGATTTAGTCTTTAAAGAAAAGAGTCCAACTATAGTCTCTCAAAATATGGATGAATTAACATACACAATTATAATAAAGGAATAACAAGTTCAAGTCCTCAAAAAGGGGAAATAAACATTTTACAAATCACCACTTAATGTGAATAAATCTACTTTCAATAACATGCAACCTTTTAAGTTTGACAGTTTCAAAGGTTGACCACATGATATTCCATGGGAATTGTTGGATTAGAAGTTAATCACTCTCCCTCCTAATTACTATCATCCTCCTCACTGTCTTGAGTACATAAAATACAAGACATTTTGCACTTATCATGGTATTAATGGACATTGAGATAATGATTTTTATGCATTGTAATAAAATATTACACAACTTGAAAATAAAGGGATTATTACATTTGGGAAAGTGGAAAACAATTAAAAAAAATCCAATTCTTCATCTTCTTCTACAAAGACCAAGATATCCTAGAATATTCTTAAGAAGGAGCCAATGGTCACTCAAGCTCTCATTAACAACAAGTATAGAGAAGATATTATTATAGATAAAATTCAACAACATAATACATGCATAATATTATTTATTAAGAATATGAGATACAATGAGTAATATTTTTAGTAATCATAGTGGTATAATATGATACATATTATTTTTCTAATCTTTTTTGGACTTAAGATAGTGAATACACTATTAATTGTACAACATATTATTTCATAGGAAGATGCAATTTTAGGATGGCTATGGTTACAAAAAATGAATGGAACTGTGAATAAGGATAATAAAAGTTTATATTTTACTTTCAAGGGTGGTTTATTAACATTCCAAAGTAATATAATAAGCATGAATGACACTATGGTCCATGATAAAGTGACATCTCGCCTTACAGATACATGGGTACCAAATCAAAATACCAAGCTTCATATTAGATATATAAAAATGTAATGCATACTTCACAAAAATAAAAAGAGCATAAATGATATCAACCACAAGTATCATAGGTATGACTATATCTAAGAATATAAATCAAAAGGTTTATTAAATTTAGTTATAAATAATTATCAGTATAGTGCACAATTTTTATTTCCGTCAGGGTGGTCCAACTCATTCTACGATTCTCAATTAGTTTGATTATACAGATGTCACAAATTAAATAATATATCATTAACAAATTGTTTAAATATAACAACATATATCAAGTTCATAAATAATAATTCAATCACATGATTACAATTATCAAATGCAACAACTCTTAAAAAACATATGCAATAGCCATTCCACATAAGCACAATATAAACAAGAACACAAAAAGTCTATTTATAAAACAAATGTTTAACATGATAATACAAGTAAAACATATATAAAGTCACTCAATAATCAGCCCCTAGTTATCTCTATCTACATCTCTATCCACATTATGATTAATCAAAATGGGTTTCATGAGGAAGAGGCCCCACTATCATCCTGTTGAGATCATGAGGAGGACCAACTCCTCTCTTAATCCTTATAAACAAATTGTGCCTACAATTTTGCATGATCATACTATAATTAAACATACTCAAGTAGTAAACTCTGACCTAAATATACAACCAGAGCTAGGGGAGGTATCTACTACATAATTAACTCTACCCTAATCTCATATCACTCAATTATGATCACATAATGCTTAACTCTAAAATCATCTCACTCTAATGTAGTTGCCACATATGTAGGGGTGGTTATCAAAACTCAATAAAACAATGGGGCATGCTCACCAATTATATATGTAGCATGCTCAAGTAAACCACTAGGAATCACTTCACCAAAAACATGTCTAGTCAAAACTAGAAGTGTTTCATCTATGACCATCATCCAATACCCATCACCTCTTAAAAAAAATCATACATGATGTCAATATCAAAAGATATCAAAGTAAACAATAACAATGAAAATATTTTAAAAACATATATACATACTAGTATCCATCAAAAAAATATTAGGCTTAGCCATTATTTCCCCACCTAAATTTCTTCCTCTATCATGTACCTTGAGGGTACCCTCTACCACAATAGGAAAAAATGTAGACCATCAATACATCATCCAAAATTATGTGTACATTAGAGTATACCTAACATCATCTACATCCAAAGTTTTAATAACTTAATCTACCTTATCCAAATGAATGGGTGTCAGATCAATCATACTAGGTCAACCTTAATCACCACCACATCCAAGATATCTAAAATAATAGATCCATATCACTAGTGTTGGGGGGTACATTGTGTCTAATGTTAAATTATCACATAACACACTCAAACTAAAATTGATTTTAAACTTTTGTCGAATGATCATGAAATTAAAAAGTCACATGGATCTAATAGAACTATAATCTATCCTTAGTCTTCCTTGTAAACCCTCTGTAAGGTCTCTAGATAGTATGATCTGATAATATATACTCAAGAATTTGTTGACACTCCATAGTACACCTCTAAAAAACATGTGCATTACTAACTTGTCTCTGCATAAACATCTACAAATGTGGCCAGTCACCATTGGGTATATTTACAAGCCAAATCATAGAAATATACTCATATACCCAACAATGTAACAATGTGTCTAATCCTAATCCACCACCAATACCCTTTCATTTAAATCAGTGAAATTTGTTGTCTAAGTGAGCCAACATCATCCAACCCCAATAATACATAGTACTATGTTCCTCAATATCTTGGACAAATTAATGCATCCTATATGAAATCGATACACCACCAACATCAATAGTAATAAAGGATGCTTATAATTCATAGATGAATTTTCACACACATGGAACATTCGATAGTACAATATCAAATAAAAATATTGTAGTTTCATTATCTTTACATTAGGTACCCCTAGCATGCTTAGGCATATACTTGTGATCCCAATTTATTTGTGCCTACCCATAGCCATACTATAAGGTCACAAGTGGAACAACTCTAAGAAGTATCAATATCCTCCATACATCCTTAATTATCACAATCATCTCCCACATGGGTATCTAAAAGGTACAAGCATCATAAATTCATCACTTTATTAGTGTTGTCATCATATGCTTATCATATGGCATCACGTCTAACTATCCAACATAATTAAACATGGATGCATCAAGAGTGGCTCTCTCTATGTCACTCAATGGAAAGACTTGTACGATCTCCATCATATTCCCATGTCTAAACTCTTGCACTCACATTCCATCCTACAATCATAAAAACATGACATCAAACTCAAAAAACTTGTGTAAATATGATAAAATCAAATAGAGACAATTTTAATATTTAACCCTAGAAAATATTAGGGATAGGTCTATGGTTGAACAAACAACTAGACATAGATAATTCTATGGTCAAGTGAATAGGTCCATGGTTAAACAAAAAACTACATAGATAAGTTTTTGGTCAAGTAAATAGGTCTGTGAACAAGTCTACAAAAATTTTAAACAAGTCCACATAATATTTGAAAAAGACTGCACCTGAAGGGACAAGTTTGGAAAATAGCAATAAATCTAATAAAATTCTAATAAATTCATAAAATTTTATAATATATGAAAAAATATTAAAAAAAGTGGGTTTTTGTAACATATGAGTGGTGGAGCATCCTCAAACTATAGGGCAACCTCCACTTACTTGAATCGGGTCAATCTAAGATCTCATTTTTGTGGCATTGTTTTCAACCAAATCTTAAAATCACAAATTAGCAATCTGCAAATGAATTTCAAACCTATTTATATGGGTTGACTTTTATTTTCAAAACTTTACAACTACTCCTTGTGAAACTTGTACACAATATATCTCAAGCAATGCTTATATAAATCACTCCCCATTGGATGTGTTGGAATACATGAAATGCATTCTTCCACGTGGAAATATTTTGATCATGCCTATCAACCATTTTTAAAAAATCAAAATTTAATGTTTATTTTCCTATACATGGATTATACCACATATTCATAAATATCTCTAGATTCTTTCTCTATAATTATTTTTTGTGGCAATCATTGTATGATACCCACAAAACAAATTTATCAAAATAAGACATTCAAGAAATTTAAAATGTTCAAATTCTAATGTATCAAAATGATCAAATGCAAAAGTTATTTAATTGGTTGAATTTATTTAATCTTATATTTCTTCTACACAATTAATTTGATACTCTCATCCCTCAGATTGAAATGGGGGCATACATATTGATTTTTACAAAAACAAATCCTACACATATAAGAATTATGGGATCACTCAATTTTGGCACATTATACATGGTTTAGAATGGCTTAGGTTATCCACTTGTTATATATTTTTGACAAAGGTCTTATAGATTTCTAACATATTATACACACGAGTACAAATTTTGGGGGGCATATGCCATGTAGGTGCACTCCATTGGCCAAAGACATGAACTATACATTACCATATATCAGTAAACATTACACATATTTAGATACATAATAGAAAATATAAAGTATAGAATACATAATACATTATATGTATTTCAAAGAGATAAAATGACTCAAAAATCAAATATGAGATAGATATTAGTACATACACACATATTATGGGGGTACATGTCATGCATGTGAATTCAATTTAAAGAGACTTGATTACAGATTCATACACACTTGGATGCATGTGCATGGGTATATGAAAATAGGTATATGAACAAAATTACAAGTTTTGTGTACAATTGTATTTGATCATATAGATTCATGTCATTCTATATCATATGGTAGAGATTCATGGGACCCGATGTTGGTTCAAACTCTTATATATATTTTTAAAATTCAAAAGGGCATGGTGCTAGTTCATGCACATATATCCATTTTTGGAATTCAAAGACATGATACTATTTCATTCACATGTATACACTTTTCAAATTCAAATACATGATATTGTTTCATGCACATATGTAATACCATAAAGTCTACAAGGTGAATGGTAAATGGTTGTTATATCACTTCAAATATATGGGTATTATTGTCATAATGGGGGCATGTATATTCTTCATTATCTTTTGATCATACAAAAATTAATATAGATCCATATGCAGTGATATGATTCATCATGTTATGGGTAATGTACATTCAAGTCTAGATACAATCAACAACATTTAACATTACTTCTAGAGAACCCATTGTGTGGTTCCACCTTTTGTTATGGGTGATGTACGTTCAAGTCTAGTGATACTCAATAGTCTTAGCATCATTTCTATCAATCTCACCATGGTTATATACTATTTTAAATTATTATATTTGGGAACTTATCCCCATTCACAAGATTTTAAGTACACATCTAACTCAAGGGTTTGATTAGTTATTCAAAATTGAGAATTGATCAATCTCAATTCACTAATGGTTCAACGTGAAGAACTAACCCACCAAGTGCCTTGACAAGGTCACACATTTAATAAGTTATTCATCTTGGGAGTATGATATTAGATCTATATTATTTACTTGAGTTAATATTATTATGGTCTAGTAATACTTAAAGACCTACCACTCTCCCATTATCACATGAATGATTGTGCATTTCCCTAGCATGGAAATGAGTAGGATTAAAAACATTCTTTTTCAACTTGGATGGGTTAGTTGGTAACCCATGACATCTTCACATCACAAGCACACTCAATAGGTAATATAATACTACATGCATACATGTTTACTTTTTCCTTACAATCTCAATTTCATACTTTAATATTTCATATACGGACATTAACTACTATGTGTTATTGTAGGTTTTGTTATTGAGTGTTCTACATAATAAGATTTTCATATAAATTACTAAAGTGTGTGATACACACTTAGGTATATTTATCTCCTTTACTCTATCAATTTCATTGCACTCAAATTTGGTACAAGCCTATCTTTTAATATCTCTTTATGCAACTTTACACATATAATATTGACGATGAATGAACTATATATTGGTGCATTTGTTTGGGTCTTCCCTCTTTATTTCATATGTTTATGTGGCCCCTTGTCCAATTTTTTCTCATCTTATCAATATTATCAAGGGGATGCCCATTTCTTCCCTTCTATATTTTTGTGTGATTTCTAGACAAGTCTACAGTTTCTGGATAGGTCCAAGCACATGAACATGCCCATGAAATGCAGACTTATCTTGGCATAATTACATATTTATTTTGGGTCACATTTTGTTTGGGTCTTAATTTTTGTCTATTGGGTCCATTTTTGCACACTAATAGGTATGATAATTAGAAACCAAGATCTCTATAAATACATAGTTGCTATAATACATTAATAATGACACTCTAGATTATCAAAAGCAACAAAAAGATTACATGTTTTATCTATAGAATTTGTGAACCTAAATATTAAAGTTACAAAGGATAAAACAAATTTTACATGTTTGTGCCAAGGGTAAAATAGGAGAAAGATCATTTAGACTTTCATTAATAATCTCACACATACACAGTAGGGAGAGAACTACATTTGAGTTTGATCCCTCTCTGAAGTATTAGAAATGTAGTGTAATGATTGGTCAGTCAACAAATATTGACCAAGGTCAATCCAACACAATTCTTTTCACCTGATATGCATTATTTGATATCGAATCCATTTTTTATAGGAAGTAGGGTTTCAAATTATAGGTACCCGTACACAATCTTTTTATTGTTATAACATCTTTAGCAATCTCAATGAACATAGGAGCAAGTGGTAGAATATTCAGTTTCTCCATAGTCAAATTGGACAACTCTATAGTTAGTGGACAAGACCAGCCTATGCTATCATCTAAGGAGTGCAGACCTATCCAGACACAGGCACAAACTCTATCCCTAAGCTTGAATGATCATAGTCCTGTGTTGATGTGTCTCAAATGATTGTCCCTGATCTTAGACCATCAATAACCTAAGTTATGTTGTCTTCTTCGTAATGTTTTCCAAAATTAGGATATTACTACATTAAACAAATTTATATAAGAATTATTGGTAGATTATAGGTTCACATAATAAAAAATAAAGCAAAATAATACTATACTAGAATATGTGAATTTATACCTAAAAACCTTTTGCATGAGATATCTCAAACAATGTATATCAAAATCACTCTTAATCAATTTTTTTAGAACATGCAATGCATACTTCCACTTGGTAATATTTCCATGGTTGCTAACATAAATTTAAAGCACATACAATTTTGTGAATAATCTCATGTTACAAAAGTGTGGCTTTATATTTATAAAATGGGGGAAGCTCTTGATTCTATGTACAGATCATTGACTTCATAAATTATTAAATATTATCCAATAAATGAATTTATTGAATCACATTATCTTTCTACAACTCAATTCATGCAAAATTCAAATTACAATGGTACAAATCAAAAAGTGCATATTTGAAATGATTGATTCAAAAGTTAATAAATTTAAAACCTTTTACAAATGATCAAACTTAGATAATTGTACATATATTTTTCCATTATCGATTTGATAGTCACATCCCTCACATTGAAAGGGGTCATACATTGGGCTTTTACATAGAATAAGCTTGCACATGGACAATATTTATTAGATTTTAGGACACTCAATGTGACACAGTGTCTTATGAGATTAAATTTATCATAATTTGGCACATTATACATAATTTAGATTATTAGAGTGTGGTACATCATACATGATTCATATTATCATAGTTTGATACATTATACATGGTTTAGAATGATTCAGGATATCTGTTTGATATAGTATAGGGAAAACTCTATAGATTTTGTGATAAGGATTTATAGATTTGAGAATAATTATAAACTTTAGTATATATTCTTGGGGTATATGCCATGTATATGCCATTATTCAACAAAAGGATCTACATACTTACATATATCTTAGCTTGAAACACTTTTAAAGGAATGTGACATATAGAATGGGGGAATGATCATAATCCATGTCTTCATTATTTTAGTTTTGATAGTTATGGTATAAATTGTTATGATTTGAATGAAAATGGTTGTTATTCAACTTCACACTTGATGGCACTGAGGTTATTATGGGTGCATGAAAACTATACCATTTAATTTGAGGTCATGATGGGGGCATGAACACTATTCATTATCTTTTGATCATGCATTTATTTTATATTGAGGAAACTTGCATAAAACTATACAATAAAATATGAGGTCATGATTGTGATTTAGGAATTAGACTCAAGAGAGGATGGTTAGTATGGTTTTAGTTCTAAAATGAGAACAAAATGAAATAAACACACTAATAGCATAACATCTCTAGGCCTAAACACTAGGGAGAGCTTAGTTAACAAAAGCAAATGATAAACACAACTAAAAATAAAGGAATGAAAACATAACAATTCCTTCACCTTACTTGGATGATCCAAATGAATTTGTAGTGGTGGCTTGCTCAGCTTGTGCTCATGAAGTCCTTAGCAATGGAAGTTTGGCTACCTCCATCTCTCCTTGGCACCTTCGGATTTGGCTTGGCTTGGCTTGAAATCAATTTGGCATGGTAACACTAGTTGCTTAAAGATTTTGGAACCAATTTGTCATTATAACTTTGCATAAAAAAATCTTAGAAATGATGGTGTGAGGGATCTTATTTATAGATTTTTAGATTTGATCATAATCAACTTCAACCATCCATCTCAAGATTGAGATGTGTGGTTGAGGATTAATTCAATTTTTAGAATTATTTTTTTAATTATCCTCATCATGGCATTGGAATAAAGGGGAAATTAAGAGGCATGGAGGGCATCATGAAAGGCGTTAATGAGGCATGGGAGGCATGAATCTTGATATTTATGGCATTTATGGCCTAGGGATGTCTTCCCAAGAAATGAGGTCATTTGATGATGTAGATATTCAAGATTCATTTCTAAAAACAAGTATTCAATAAGTTTCCATGGATTTTATCAATTATGCCTTGATTTGGGTTAATTAGCTCTTAATCGTGATTAAGCACTTTGTGCACAAATTACTCAATTTGATCAGAATACCTTGTTATTAGTCCTAAATTTCACTAGATTGGAATTAGAAGGCATTGTCAAATGCATTAGATGTGTATTCCCATTTAGAATATTTCCAACAACAACTAACAAAGTCACATATCTCATGAAAAATTTCTGATAGGGAAGAGCAATCTAGAGCACTCAGGTGCAAATTTGGTATTTTGACTCAAAATAAACTAATCAAAGTTAGATGGCCCATAAATTGCATTTTCCCATTTAGGAATACCCTAGCCAAAATCAATACTTAAATATGTCAGTTTCACATCATTTTGCATATTTTAGTGTTTTTAGGCTAAATTGTGTGTTGTAGGTGGAAATTGGTCAAAAGCTTAATTAGAGGTTATCAGCAACTAGTTTTAGGTGTCTACAGTTTGCCCCTATTTGGAAAGATGTTGCAAACTATAGGCAAATCAACCTCTTCTCAAATAATGAAAAATGGCCTGTATGCCAAAAATAAGATGATGGTTGAAGAACAAAGCTCCAAATTATTTTGGAAATCCTATGATGATGCCCCCTTGAGGGTGTGGCTATCACATTTGTTGATGTATGTTCCCTTGAAAAGAAATAAGAAGAAAGGTGGAATTAAATCTATGGTTGAGATTAATCCAACTAAGAAAATGCTTGCATGCATTAATGTAAGATGGATGTTGATTTTCTCAAAGGTGATTGTAATCAATAATAAAAGTGAAAATAATTATTTACCCATAGGTGGTTATAAGCATTACGAGGAAATAAATTAGCTAAAGATGATGGTACCCCAATTAGGGCTGATTAGCAAGCATAACTCAAAGATATAACTTGGAATATAGATTAAAAATGATCAGGTGCAAAGTGATGAAAGAGATAAAAAGAAGAAGAATATTGATCAGTGTGATTGATTCAGTTGTACCTACCAATGAGGAGATGCTCATCTTGATTAACAAGGATATAACTAGAATGGTCACATGAGTTATATTGATCAAGGGTGGGATGGAAGGATCTGCCAAGGTGCCAAGGAGAAACTTATATAGATCCATTGATTGTAGACCTTCTTGAAGCTTATTTTTATTATACATGTGATGGTAGGCTTTATGATAGAACACCCTAAAGACTTGGCCAAAATATGCATAAGGACTGACTCCTGATATCCAATATACACTTGAAAACAATGTACCAATTATAGAAACCATGATGACAATGTTGATGTATGATTATGGATAGACTCAAAGAATAATTTGTTTGAGGAATCACCCAATGAACACATATAGACGAAGTTGAGGCAACAGTGTTGAAATCAAACAAATATGAAAATGAACATACAAATAAACAAACAAAAACTTGGAATAAATAAACAAATAGAAAGCCTAAAAATAAAAGCAAAAGAAAGCATCCTAACAATGATTGTGCCCCAGTAAGTTGGATCAAGGATAACTGACTAGAATTAGACTGGATAAATATTTTTGGATTTTTTAAATATTTGAATGTTTTTAGAATTTTTGAGGTATCTTAACTCATTAGAGAATGATAAGATACCTAATAAAAAAATGGTGACAATGTATAGAAAGGGGGATTGAGGTGACCTCAACATGAATTGAGCATGACCCACATAGTCCTGAAATGACCTCAAGTCATAGTAATTCCATCCACACAAAAGGTGAGGAAAAACTAACTAGGTCTCAACAAGTTCTCAAATCTAGAAAATGACCAATCAAATGAAAATAATGACAGCAAAGCAATGTGGTAATGCATGGTAAATAAGTGTTTCCCATAGTTTGCCCATAAGCAGTTATAACTAGGATACAATAGCATAGGTCAATGATACTAATTTGCCCATAGGAAATTATAATTAGTAGCAAGATTGGTGAAACATTGATTTACCCATAAGTGGTTATAATCATGCTCACATAAACAAGCTTAATAGGATGAAAGATATCTTGTTAAATCAACTATCACACTACTTTTATAAACTATCATTGAAACATGGATTAGTTTGATTATTGAAACCTGATCATAATCCTCTCAAAAAAAGTACAGGAAGAACCAAAGTAGCTAAGATCAAAATAGGATTGGGTAGGATGACTAAAAATAGTCTCTGGTCTAGATAGGAATAGAATGATAGGATGACATGGTATTGCTAAGGATAATGATAGTTTTTGATAGATTGGATAAAATGGTAAGAGGATTTCCCCCAAGTGATGGGGTGAATGGTTGGGTACTTTGACAATGGGAAATGGATATGTAACAATGGCAATGGCATGGTACATGTTTTTGGCCTAGGTGTGGTTTTTGATTATGTTGTTCCTAGTAATGGGGAGATATACATTTTAATCAACAAATGATACAAATAGAATACTTGATCATGTTAATTTCTATCCCACACCTCATCTAAATAACTACTTTGTCAAGAATGGCCTATAGATTTGGTTGCTAAAAATGCTTTTGTGATCTTCTTTAGTCATTGATTTTGATTCCTTCAAACATTGAGAAAAGGAATTTTTATAGCCTCTATAAAGGAAAGTGTAACCATGGATGGTAGGTTTTATTGTGAAATAGAATGGTAGATGATAATGGAATGTGGAATGGTGGGGAAATAAATGAAGATCGGGACTTTTAATCACATGTAATGTTTTTGATGTCAGATTTGAAATAATTTTAGTTATGGTAGGGCTGAAGACTTGTTCTCTAGAGAGGAAAACCAAATTTTGTTGTTGTTTGATCTTGAGAGTAGCCACCATTTGATTAGGCTATAGATTGGAAGCTATTTTGATTTGATCTTTGATTTTGTCTTCATATATCAGTAAAGAACTTTTGTGCTCAACTATCGGTGCCTCAATTAGATTTTCACCAATGAAGTTGTCTTGATTATGCTATAGCACCTTTGAGAAGGTTTCACTAATGAACATTATATTTTGACTTAATTTTATTCTAGCACTTCTGAAAAAGTCTCACTAAAAGATGTTGAGTTCTCACTTGGATTGTCCCCTAGCACCTTCAAAAAGGACCCACTAGGAGAGTGTTCTTGTGCTACATGAATGTTATATTGGCCTCCTTGATCTTCTTTAATTAATATGTCACCATGGATGTAATTTAACAAAGTGTGATTCTATTGATTTTAATCAACACTTGTGGGAGATGGAATATCAATAATATGGCTATCTTGGTTAATGATAATGGCCTATGAAATGGCAATGGAATGGGTAGAGGTTGCATAATCCTCATATAATATACTAGGAGAACTTATGTTGATGTTGAAGTAATCATCCTCAAAAGCTATAGAAGGATAAAAAATGTATTCAAATTGATCTGTGAGGCATGCATAACCAATGTTGTAATAACCATGAACATATTCTTCTTTTGAATTTGATTCTAACTAAAGGGACTCTGAATCCGATGTCATAACTGATGTTGATTCTAATTATGATGTTAAATTTGATGTCAGTTCAAGAATAGAATCTAACTCTAACTCTAATTCTTCATTTGAATGGTACTCTATTACAATGATGTCTTATTGAATATTTGGTATTGGATAAGTAACAACCTATAATGGCATAATGGGTTCCACAAAAATTGGTTTGTCAAAGTGAGACTCCTCTAGGATGGGAAAAAAGTCAGGAGACAACTCCTCAGAGATTAGCTTGTCAATAGGAGGCTCATGAAAAATAGGCACATGGTCGAGGTAATGATTTGCCCAAAGGTAGTTATAATCATTAAGAAGTGACTCAGCAAAGACTGGCTTGTTAGAGTGAGACTCTTCGACAACTAGTATAGGACCAATAGGTAATTTATCATAGGTTGACTTATCAAAAATGGTTGATTCAATAGAAACATCTTGTATTGGTTGGTTCTCTTGGCCTTAGTTTCTAATGAGTTAGAAAATACTAGTTTTGAACATAGCTTGGTCTTCAAATGATTGAATCGATTGAGGTTTGGTTTGGATTGGTACTAGATGAGGAATGGCTTGCAATTAGATAATGGTAGGGCTATGGGGAGCATGATTTGTTGCATGAGCCAAAGGAAAAAGTCTTGAGATGGTAATGATAGGGTGGTACAGAGCTTGATTGCTCACACAAACTAAAGGATGAGGTCCTGGTATAGAAATGGTTGGGCATTGTGGATCTTGGTTACTCGCATTAACAAATGGATGAGGTCTTGGTATGGGAATGGTATTCCTTTGATATTTTGGAGCTTGATAACTCATATAATCCACAAGAGGGTTAGGGGTAGTCAATTATTGAATAGAAAAAGGATGTCATGAAACTTGATTGCTTGCATAAGCAAAAGCATCCAAGTCTTCCTCATAAACCATATCATCCCAGTCATGAGTTGGCTCATAAGCCAGTTCTTGACTATGTTCTATGTACTAATTTTTGAAAAGAGGGTATGGATTCTTATCCCAAACAACATTATCTATATTTGGGTCTTCAAAGTCTTCTTCACAAGCCTCCTCACACCAATCAAAGTATCGATTTTGATCATAAGTTGCTTCGTGACTTTGTTCCCATGGGGTGAGATGAATTTGAAAAGAATATGAAGAATCTCTAATGATTTTGACACTTGGTCCCATAGACTATTTGGTCTCATGGACATCATTAAAATTCATTTCATTTCATTTTCATTTCACGCCTCACAGGATAAGTCAAAACACAAAATGCAGAGTCTTTCTTAAGTATGTATGGTCGGAGTCGGAGTCGGAGTCGGAGTCTTCAATCTAGTCAGCATTGCATTGCCAAGTGTCAACTTCCAACTCCCAATTAACGCAATACATCAAAATCCCTTTACAATTATTAATTTAAAATCTATGTATTAAATTATTAATTTTTTTCCCTATGCCTATCAAAGTCGTAATGGGCATAGAGAAAGTAAACTTTTAAAGTTGCGATATTTTTAATAAATATAATTGTACAAGAAAGTTTGTACAATTAATATGAATAAAATTTCATTTTAAATAAAAGCATGATTTTTGTTCATACCTTTTTTTATGATTCATTTATTTATAGGTTTGGCTTTCTCAATTTGTCATTATTTATAAATAGGTTTTTTTTAAGTACGTATTTCAATGATTTATTATTTTAAGTAAATTTTTATCATCTTTTAAATTATGGTTTTATTTCTAGATTGTTATGAATACACAAATATTTTTAATTACCATCAATATTTGCGTTTATATACAGTATCCCACATTCTCCAAACAACTATTTTTCAAATTCAAATCTTTCTTTTAGGTTGGTCTATATGTTTCACATGTGAGTTATGGATGGAAATTACCCAAAGAGTCTTTTATATATACATAAAGCCTAAGGCTATTATGGGGCTAGCTCTCACTCAGTCACTACTTGCAAAATTAGTTACACATCCTTGAGGAACTATTGTAAAGCATTCAAATTTGAAAACCCCTCAAAGGAATAGTTCTTAAGCCAAGTCTAAACACCTAAAACAATGTCAAAGTTACATATTGTCAAATGTTGAAATCCAAAGAGTTGCATTGCTTCTTAGCAAATCACTATTAATCACACATACACATAGATGGGAGAATTATATGTGGTTTGAACCCTTTTTAAAATATTAAAATTTAAGAAACGCTAAACCACTTAGAAGGGCATGGCTCGGGCTATGTAACCTATATCTATACTCTTTTTTCTAGGTCAAACAAGTTTCAAAAGGGGAGCTAGGGTTTCAAGGCAAAAAAGGGAAAAAATCTAAATATCTACATATGGTTGAAGGTACAAAATCACTCAAAATAAATATCTATAGATGGGGATAACATTTTATGGTAGAATAGATTGAGAAAAACACAAACAATTCCAACAGACAATGGGCACATCTCATTTTTGCATCGTGAGCCTTACTGATAGCATCCTAGCATATTTTGATACTATGTTTCTTGAGTTGAGTGATTATAGAGCCATTTCAAACTGTTTCTGATGACTATGCACATCTAGTTCAAGCATCACAAAATAATATACCAAGTACCTTATTCTCTTGTCATTTCTATAAATAATAAGTGCAATAAATCGTCTACTTTTTTATTCAAATCTACATACTTTATGTATTATCTTATGCAGTCTGAATATTCATAGTTTTGGCTTGTTTAGATGACTAACATATGTAAAAACATTATGTTGAACCTAGTCATTCTTTCGAACAATGCAAACCATAGGTCTTTCTTGCCTCAGGGTTTGTTCTTCTTATGGTTTCATATTTATACATTAAAACCTAATTTTTCAGTTTGGATTTTTGATCTTCCCTTTATTTGTCTCTTCTCCTAGGATTTCAAAATTTTATTTTCAATCATTAAAACCCTAGAGTTTTGTATTCACCCTTATCCTAGGAGTTGGTCTTTTGTTTATAGTATTCCTAGAGGTAGTCATCTTAAAGGTTGGAAATTTTTCTATGAGTGTGCATCCACAAAACCCTAATAGATCTCATCCTATGGATACCTTATTATCTACCCATATTATGCCTAATAGTTATGCCAATGAGTGGACGAATGTGGATGTAGATGATCATGTGTGTGTACCTAATAATAGTGATTATGTAGATAAGGAGCATGTTTGTGTGATTGAATGAATGGTTATGTTGACTATAATTATGATGATGTGGTAGATTGGTATGCAAGTGATATATCTTTGTATAATTATAGTGAAGCAGAATAAGAGCAATGTTGTAATTCAAAAAATCAATTCTCCTTCTTATTCAGACCCTTCCACTTGACATACAATAAAACAAGAAGAAAATAATAATGAATTAACTAACACACTTCTTGATGCTACTAGGCTTCCACTAAAGAAAGAGAATAAAATAAAGCAATGGATAGATAATATATACACATTGACTCTCATGATGTTATACCTTACAATAATTATTCTCAATATAATGATATATTTCTTAATATGTAATGAGATTCTAAGCAATGCAATGGTAGAAATACATGTGACGAGGCTAGAATATCAATGTTTAAGATAGATGGCAAGATGAAACCAATAAAAAAACTTTCATAAACCATCACCATTCCTACTAGTCATATAGTATCTATGACACATGCCGTAAGTGAGCTTCAAAGCCAAGTTGCTACTTTAACTTTAGAATTGAAATCACATAAGGATAAATTGGATGGTCATATGTGTGCATGTACTTGTACATTTAATTTTTCTAGTTCTTAGAAGTCAACACCTTCAACTCATAAAATAAATTTTCACCTTAGAAGGAGGTTAAAAATAAGTAAATTAATAAATAGAAAGTTCCAAATAAGGACATTGATTAGAAAGAAGCTCCAAATGAGATAATTCATACAATAAAAACCCACATGAGTCTTAGTCCTTCAAATGAGAATCAACTAATCCAATTTGACACATCATCAAATATATACCAAGTGTTATTTTATGAAAAATCCTTGATAATAAATTGATCATGTTACCTTTTAATCACCATCACCCCACAAATTGCCTAACATGAGTAGGGGCAAGAATATTTTTTAACTATCATTATTATATGGGCATAGAGATAAAAATTATTATGCATTATAAAATTAAACCAAAAATCTTGTGGATATTACATTTGTGAGATCTAAAAAAACTCTCACAAGATTGGCTTCTCCATCTCCTTCTAATTCAAAATATACAAAGATCCTTGAATCCTAATGCAGATACTAAAATATGGGATTTGATACTTGACAATGAAAAACTTGACACACATTTACCACACATGACTTGATTTCACAAACATAGTCCTAATTTTCCATTTTCTCACACTTACATGCTATCTTATGAATTATAGCTTTTGTTATGATGTTAGAAACATATGACAAACTCATTGTTTGTTTCAAACCTACTAAATATCTTGCACAAACATCTTTAAACTTTCATTTTAGTCTATTTGTACACATGTCAATTTTAGTTAATGTTAATAGTCAATACTAATCTAATCTGGTTGAAACTAACTCTCTCCTAATAATAATAAATTTTTAAAAGTAAACCTTTCCTTAGGGTCAACCCATCTACCTAGTGTGTCATTGGCATGTGAAATTATTTAGTTGGATTCATATATATACAAATCAAAGTCTCATTCAAAAGGGACTTGGGACTTATCTGGTACATATATATACACTATTGTACACTAAGCAAGTCTACTTTATTATTATAATATTATTATTCTACCACTAAGAGTAGCCACAACCTAAATCTAAAACACACTAAAGCCAAGTCAAAGTAAACATTATCAAGTATCAAAATCCAAATCATTAGCTACATAAATATAATGAAAAAACATAATTACACAATCACATTAAGTGGGAGAACTATGTGTGGTTTGATTTCCATCCTTAGAATATCAGATATGTAGGTAATGGTGAATCATCTAACGAGGGTGATTGGGGTGAGCTCATCGCATTACAATTTCCTAATTTTTGTAGGTTTAGATCCCTCATAAGCATACCTAGAGTTTCAAGGTAAATGAGGCTTATTTATGGAGTTTCATGCATCATCAAGGTTCAACATCATATATATATTAGATTTAGATATAGGTGATGTTGATCGTATGGCCACAATACCTCATTTCCACACATGTCAGTATTGATAATAGACATTGATCTAAATCAACATAATTGACCCTGCACAAGCATATATATAGTTCTATAGACAGATACAGTCCCTAAAATGTACACATCATAAGTCTACTTTAATCTGATTTCCACTTCTAGAATATAGTCACAGTCAGACTTTCAACCAAAAAATATAAGTATTCATCCCTTTTTTGTACTTGCTATATTTAGCATATGCCACTTGCTAAATCATTATAATTAATTTCATAATTTAAATGTTTAGATTTGATGTAAGTGTCTGAGCCCACATAAATAATATTCCTAAAATTTGATGATTGTTCCAGGGTCATCTTCCAATCCACTTCCAACATATTCCTGCCCAGCCCTACATGTGCATAATAAACCAAGTATCATTTGTTTTCAATTTACTGTAATATATATACTTTATTATTTTTAGCAATCTCAATTATATAAATTTAGAATATTATTTATCTATTTTTTTTATGAATTACCTTGGTCATTAGATTAGATTACCATACTGGTATAAAAGTTAATCTAACCCCCTTAACTCTAAATATCCACACATCTAAATTTATGATTAAAAAGTAAGATAGCTAAAATTGACACAAAGTGTCTTATTTTAGGTATCTACAATAATAAAATGGGTCAAAAGGATCAAATCAAATACCTCTAATAAGGTAAAAATGAAAAATGAAAAATTCCAAGCCTTCTTCCAATAATATTGCTATAGCATCTAATTTTAATTTTCTATTATTAACACTAGACAACAAAGGACATGCCTGACCTCCTTTGTTCCTCTGATGATGAATTATATAATACATACTATCCACCCTATTTATGGACTTGTAGAATTGTTTTCTACATGGTTTTGTTTTTCTTGAAACTCTTGTATTTCTTTTTGGATGAGCCAATAGCGTCCTAAAAGTTTTGAGGCCGAAAATCCTAAGTATAGAAGAAACATGTGAGGGGTTTCCACGTGTTGTTTTGATGCTAATTTTTCTCAAAGGAATGAAAAGGAGCCTTCAGCTTGTGCATGATGGACACGTGGTGCAACAACCTTCCTTTTATCAAAATAGAAGTCCTAATAGTGATCAAATGGTAAGTTTTAAGCCTTATGGGGTCCACTTTTAGTGAAGTTTCAAAAATGTTTTTGAAGCTCGAAGCATATGGATCAAAGCCATTTGTCACCTTGGTGCTCCATCAAAAGGAAAAGGAGTCTCAAAAAAATTCCATTTAGCACAAGTCTAAGACATGGGTAATTGCCCTTTTGCTTTGAATCATGAGGTAGTAGGAGAAGATGCAGGTGGATGGTATACACGTGTCACCACCATGCTCCTTAAAGCCAAAGAAACTATCAGAGACATCCTAACTTATGAAGGGTTTCCACATGTATCCCATGGATGGTAGGAAGGAGATCAACAACTCAAATTGGGATCTTTGATCCAAAGGTGTTGAACCTCCAAAAATCGTTAATGCTAAAGGCTAAGAAAGGAGCAAAAAAGAATTTCTACATTTCTAAAAGGCTGTGGAAGCCCTCATATGTCCATGTTCAGAGGCTACATGATTAAAGTGACGTGGATCAACATATAAAATGGATTGAGATGGATAATTAACAATAAATAGAAGAAGTAAGCCTCAAGTTGTTTAACTCTAATGACTTACAGTTTCTCAGATCCAAATTTTATAGACAAATGGTTATACCCTATGATCATGATATTTTTATTTGGGATATAAGTAGTGGATCAAAGGGGAGTTTAAAAGGGGATGAATATATATTTTTAGTAGCTAGACTAATATATAGTTTTAGGAGTTAGTTTTGAAAACATTTGACTGCCTTAGCAGTTGCTTCTCTTTGAAAATTGAGTATTGTATTATGTGCATTCTACCTTATGTAATTTGTTCATATATGAAGAGAGAGTGATGTTCTATGCAATATAGTTGGTTTTTTATCATTCCTTCTCATTTTCTATTATATGTATTTTATTAGTCTCACATAAATACTGAGATTATTAATCATGTTGTATACTCTTTAATCTTTTCAAGAAAAATTGTTGAAACTAATAGTGTTGTTAGGCTAGAAGCTGATCTAAGTTACTTGTTTCTCTTATGAGCCATTGGTTAGTCTATAAGTCATTAATATAATTATTGATCATGCTTTAAAATCTTTAATTATCTTTAGTAAAGTCTATTATTACGGTTCACTATGCTCTGTCAGTAAAGGAATCCAACCTTGGTGTATCACCTTAGTAGTTTAGATAATTATTTTATGTGTTATTTTCTTCCCCTTTACATGAAAACCCAAGAGAAGATCCAACTTCTTTAGAATATGGAGGTTTTTTGAGGGTCAAGCCCCACATATTTGAAATTTCCCATGACTTTGGTCATTAGTTTCAAAATTAAACATCAACAGTTTTACTGGCACGCCTGGTGGGATAGAATCAAATTTCATTTAGAAGTGTAGGAGTAGACATCCTTCAAGTAGAGATAATCATGGGCTAATTACAAGATCTCAATCTATGGTAAACCTAGGACTCTTAGCACCACCTTTGACAACTACTTCAAGAAGGAGGCTGACTCAACAAGTTATTTTTGGAGGACAAATGGCTATTCAAGCTCCGCTTAGAAACTTTGTCGATTGGAATGGTAGAATTACACTTATTATACCTATGCTTCCCAATACATGGGATCCCATTCTAGCTAATTCTCTAAAATCATTACCTAAATTCATTGGAGAGGATTTCAAAACTCTAGTAGAGCATCTTGAAGACGTGGCTGATATATGTACTGTCCACTTTATTACACAACAAAATATAGCCTTGAGAGTATTTGTCACCTCCTTAAAGGGGATAACTCTTGACTGATACATATATTTAGCACCAAAGTCTAATATGGGACTAATTGGGAACTGCTTTATGTGATAAATTCAATGAAAAAAGAGATAGATCATCTCTCTTACAATAATTAATCACTATTAAGAGAGCCCCCCAAGAAGTAATGAATGATTTCAACACTAGATTTCAAAAGACATGGAAAAGGATCCCAATCTCAACTCAAACGTCTATAGGTATGGTAATTATTTTCTATCTCAAATCTTTTAATTTTGATATTTTTATCATGATTCAATCATTAGGAGGGCAGACTCTTCTCGATGCTTATGAACTCAATATAAAAGCAAAAAATAATCTGATAGATGCCAAGAAATTACCCCCAAGGCCTCCTATGTTGATGAACTCATAATTATCCCTCCCAGCTCAAGAAGGACCTCTTAGTAGTTCCTAGGTAGTACTTCTCTATATACCTTTCCTTCATCTTAGGGAACACCAGTCACAACTAGATTATCTACTTATTAGAGATGAATGATGTTAGAAACATCCTTAGAATGTTCTCAAATGAGATTATTAATATTAAGATGAACTAAGCTTCACACCAACATCCTCCTTATCGGGTTTCTAAGGAAATAGACCCCCTTACCAATTGAATCGGTACTAAGGGACTCAAAGGTCAACTTCTTCACAACTAGCTAACTAGATTATCCCTGTACCCTCACCGTTTTAGACAACTCTACCAAGTTTGGGAAGAGAATTAGTTCTTGGTCAAAATAATGTGGTAACAGAGACAAATGAATGGTGTTTTCCTTGTAATGAATCTCACATGCCAAGAGATTGTCTTATGGTAAATATATAATAAAGAGTGGCATAACAAAGGAGATTAAGAAGTTATGAAATTAATTTAGCTACACCATATCAATCCCCTAGAGTCTAGAATGTGGTTATGGTGGCTTAGATGTAGGGTATGTCACTTGAACAAGAAGGAGACATTGCCCTCAAACATCCATTGTTCTCATGGATTGAGGATGAAGAGTC
This sequence comes from Torreya grandis, assembly GCA_037957365.1. Lineage (NCBI taxonomy): Eukaryota > Viridiplantae > Streptophyta > Pinopsida > Cupressales > Taxaceae > Torreya > Torreya grandis. The sequence continues at coordinate 958,343 of JARHVA010002984.1, read as the reverse complement.
TGTATACATTAATGAAGATTTGACTTCCAAGAACCCAGTTAAATCAAATTACTATATGTGATCAAAGAGGCACATGATTGAGCCTACAAACATTGTCCCTACTTCTTATGTAAAATCAAGAAGAAGTCCTATATCTCTAGTCCCTCAGGTTCCTCAGATAAGGCCAAAAATTCTAAGTACTTCTTCAAATCAAGGGATCCTTAGTATGGTAGCTGAAAGAACAAGGTATCCCCAATACTCTAAATTATAACCACTGGGACCCATTAATGTAGTTGAACAACTGAAGAAAGCTCCTATTAATGCCTCATTATGGGATATGTTAGCCATTCTTGAACAAAATGAAATATTTTAGGAAGTAATAAAGGACCATAGTAACCCAAAATTTGGTACCACAAAGGAAGCTCCATCAAAAGGGGGCAAAGAGCAACCAACAATACCTCAGCCACAACAATCAACAGTCCTAATGAATGCCAAAAAAGAAGTAAGGAAGATTAAACCTAAACCCTTCTATATGACTCTTATAGTGGGTAAAAATTTGCTTCATAACTCTATGATGGACTCAGGTGCAAACACTACAGCCATGTCCAAGTTAATAAATGATGCCTTAAAAATCAAATATGAGCCATTGACTAAAGGAGTCATGCAACTTGATGGGAAGTCAGTACAAACTATCAAGATCATCAGGGGACTTTCATTACAACTCTATTCTTGCCTAAATGTGACTATTTTGCAAGATATAGTGGTTATAAACATCCCTCCTATCTTTGGATTATGCTTATCCAGAGACTTTATAGCAAAAATTGGAGGATATATGTCCCTTGATTGGTCACATCTGATTCTAAGAACCAAGTATGGCTCTAAGATGAAAGTGTTATCATAACCCTTATGCAAAGAACACATTATGGACTAAATGGGATAAAAGTTCGTAGCCTCCCACATGATGATCTCAAGAGAAGAAAGAAATTGTATAGATAAATCAATAGAAGAGGTTGGTGAACATGAAGGTGAGAATTATTTACAAGCGTTGACATTAGATGATCCTTTTAGAAACTTTGACTCTACTGGCCTAGGAGCCTATGTCATCTATGATGAGAATCCCAAAATCCTTGACATAATGGAAGGTGAGATAAAGAAAAAAAATCCCCATAGAGAATTCTTTAACATGGACTCTAAATTTTGATGGAGCAAGAAGTAAAAATGGCTCAGGGGTAGGTATATGCCTTACTTCCCCAAAAGCAAAGAATATCCTTAGGGCATTGCATTTTCAATTCAGTTGTACTAATAATGAATTAGAATATGAAACGCTAGTGAATGGCCTAATCCTTGCCCAAAAGGAAGGGATAAAGAATTTAAGAGTCTTCGAGGACTCTGAGTTAGTGGTCAAATAGATAAAGGAAACTGCTATAGCAAAAAACCCAAAGATGAGGTCTTACCACCATAAAGTTTGAGACTTGATTAAAAGTTTTGATGCTTTTAACATCAAAGTCATTCCAAGGACTTAGAACATGGAAGTAGATAAAATGGTCCAAATTAGATCCCAGTTTGATCTAACCAAGGATCTGCTAACCAATAAGGAAGTTGTCAAAGTGGTCATCTGACCTGCTATCCTAGATAATGTGGATAATTGGCAAGTCTTCAAGAATGATCAATAGATCATTTTCTTTCTACAAAAGTTACTAGAGTTCATGGACCATTTACAACCTAAAATTGAAGTGGCATATGGTGATCAAATCATACAATTATGGTCCAATAAGCTCCCAAAAGGGTTGATAACACTAGTAATCTTGTTTGATCCTGATGATACAAAAATGGACAAAAGAATGTTCATGTCAAGTAAAGAAGACTAACTGAACTCGAGGTCTCAATCAAGAGTAAATTGAAAGTTGGGAAGGTGACCACTCAAAAGGAAAATGAAAGATTGATGGCTTTATGTCACAAATACGATAAGATAATTGCGTGGACATAGAAGGATCTCCATGGTTATAAGAAAGAGATTGACCAACATACTATTGACCTAATGTTAGGTTGTGGAGTTAAAAGCTTCACCAAGATGAAAACAAGAGGAGGTTTCTCAGTGTGACAGCAACCGACATCGACATGATCAACTGACATCAGTCATATTCAAGGAAACTGACATCAGTCAGGAGTCAGCTGATGTCGGTCACCTCTAGATAGATAGGGACTGACATAGGTCGCCTGTGCAGTTCTAGAACTATTAGTTCACGAATAGTTTGTTAACGAACTAGTTATTTGCATGTTAAAGACTAATTTTAGTCCTGATCTGTAGATCTAATTATTGTAATTGGATGTCTAATTATTGTTTGCATGAGATCTATATAATAGACTCATGGGCTGTATTGTAAAGTGTGCTAGTTAGAGAGAGCAAGGTTAACTCCTTTAGAGGGAAGAGAGCAAGAGTAGCTCCTCCTACTGCCATAGTGCCAAGTGTGTATGATTAGGTAGATCTGTAGGATAGCAAGATCTGGTAGAGATCCACAGGGGTGCTGGTTTGGAGAATTAGAAGGGTTCTTCATGTGTGTATGATCTTGATCGACAGGTGTTGTAAGGCCAAGTTTGAATTTGCAAGTTATTACAAGTTCATGGGAGATCTACATGTGTAAGATTTGGGATGTGTAGGTTGTTGCAAGATCAAGGAGATCTACTTGAAGTGCGTTGTGTACTCAGACTTGAGTATGTTTGTATACTCAGTGGTATTGGCAGTAGTGATACTTACTGGTTGGAGGTGAACACCAACTCTATGTTTGAGTTGTGTGTTGTGACCATGATTGCAAGAGAGAACTATTGAAGAGATTTATTGTTTACGCCCTAGAGGTGTGGGAGCCCTAGGGGAGTGTGAAGAAGATTGTGGCATCTTATTTCTTTATATTTCCTTTTGGGAAGAGTATTAATACAATTGGGTATTGTCTCTCATACTCTATGTTATTTTTGAATTTCTATGTTACTTGTTACTTATAGTTAAATTATGCATTTAGTTGCTTATAGAAAGGTAATCAACTATGCTCTTTATGAGCTGGGGGATCCTGACAATTGGTATCAGAACCTGGTTGTAGGTTTATCAGGGTTAGGTTCACTAACAGGTGGTAAATCTTGTTAAGTGTGTTGATTACAGGTCAATCTTAGGGGTTTCTAATTGAGTGGGTGTATAGCAATGGCAGAAGAAAGTATGGAGGAATTCAAAAGCAAGAATGATCAATTACAGTGTTATGGAAAGAAAGAGCAGGTAAAGAAAGATTGCTGGTTGGTAGCAGATCAACATGAAGGAAATAAAGGAGCATGTGTTGCAGGTATTGTTGCACTGGTTATTCTAGTATGTTCCTTGGATAAAGTAGAATCTTGGTTTAGAGATTCTGTTGCCTCTTTCCATGCAGCCCCAAATAGAGTATTTTTCCATGTTAAGCTCCATGGAGACTTTGGAAAGATTTATTTAGGGGCTGGTCTGCCTTGTCAAAGTTTTGGCAAAGGGGAAGTGTGGCTGAAATTGCAGACGGCCAACACATGGGTGTTGAAGGATGTCATGCAGGTCCTAGTTCTGAAGATTAGGCTAATTACTTCAACAAAGTTGGGTGATGAGAGATGCACATGAAATCTCATAACAGATGCACTTGAATTAGCTGGTGGTAAGAAAGTAGGTATCCTTTATCAACCTACTTATATTATTGATTCTTCAATTGTTGTGAAGACGTGGCTTTGTAGGCTTGGTCACATGATCAAGAAGGAGATGCATGTTTTTAAGCAAAAGATAGATGTCTTTGACAAACTTAAGAATTGGAAAGCCTTGGTGTTCATGGAGGAGATGATGGACAGAGATCAATGAAGAAGGCTGTGTAACTCTGAGCAGGGTAGTTTGGATAGCGTTTTGATCCAGAAGGAGCTCACGGGTAAAAATTCATCACTCATAGGAGAACACAGTTATCGACATCGATCAGGTGGAACTGACATCAAACAAATAGGCACCAATGTCGGTCATGTGTAGATAGGCAAAGTCAGTGGTGTCGGGTAGGTTGGCTACCAGTGTCAGTCAGGGAACTAATGTCTATGACCAGGTAAGACCAATGTCAGTCAGAGAACTGGTGTCAACAGTCAAGATAGTTGCATGGAGCTGACGTCAGTCAGATGTAGACTGGGTGGTGACTGACATCAGTCACTAAGATAGATTTTGGGTAGACAACAAGATGTCAAGGAGTCTCAAATGCTCATACAGAGGACTGAAAGGGTAAGTAAGCCTCAAATTCATTATTCCCCTTCTTTATACTAGTTGTTCACTATAGAGTAGGAAGGATCCAAGAAATAGTGGGAGCATGGCATGAAAGAGGAATTTGATTCCTTGGATGCAAAACTAAATGGGAGATGTGGTAGGGTTGCCAGCCAGAAAAAGCACTGAAAGATGAATGGATTCCTTGGTTAAAGAAGAGAGAGAATGGATATGTGAGATGGAAGGCCAAGTCATATGGTCTTGAGGAAGCTATAGGACAGTGGTACAAGTTTGACAGGTGGATGACAAAGCATGGCTTTAGTCAATGTCATTATAACCATTGTGTTTTCTTTACCAAGTTGGATGATGATTAAAACATTATCTTGTTACTATATGTGGATGATGTGCTTGTTGCAGGTCCATACATACAGGGATTTGCTGAACTAAAGGTAAAGTTAGTTCAGTGGTATGTCATGAAGAATTTAGGAGTAGCAAAATTCTTTGGCATGAGTGTGTTTCTAGAGACATGAAAGGTCACAGGTTGATTTTGTCTCTAGATGATTGTGTGAAACTGGTTAACATGCCTATGGTTGGACAGTTCTATGAACAGTGTCCTGATTCACATGATGAGGTTAAGTAAAAGTATATTAACCTATTTTGCCTTAGTAGCAGGTGTTGTTAGAAATTTTGTAGCCATTCCAGGAAAGGAGCACTAGAAAGAATTTCAGTGGATTCTCAGGTATCTGAGAGGGACCAGCATTAGGGATTCATGTTATGTAGGGTCAAGGACTTCTCTACATGGGTATGTAGATTCAGATGTGGTAGGGGATTTGGATGATAGGTGGATTACCATAGGTTTTGTGGTGGTTAGTCTTCAAGGTTGATCTTGAAGATGGATACAAGCCAAGAAATAGTTTAGATGATGTACAAGTATAGGTACAGGTGCAGCTATTTATCTCCAAGTGGGAGATTATTAGGTTGTGGAATTAAAAGCTTCACCAAGATGCAAATAGGAGGAGGTTTCTCAGTGTGATAGCAATCAATGTCGGCATGATCAATCGACATCGATCATATTTAGGGAAACTGACATCGTTCAAGAGTCGGCTGACATCGATCACCTCCAGATAGACAAGGACTGACGTCGATCGCATGTGCGATTCCAGAACTATTAGTTCATGAACAGTTTGTTAATGAACCAGTTGTTTGCATGTTAAAGACTAATTTTAGTCTTGAGCTGTAGATCTAATTATTGTAATTGGATGTCTAATTATTATTTGCATGGGATCTATATAATAGACTCATGGGCTGTATTGTAAAGTGTGCTAGTTAGAGAGAGCAAGGTTAGCTCCTTCAGAGGGAAGAGACCAAGGGTAGCTCCTCCTAGTGTCATAGTGCCAAGTGTGTATGATCAGGTAGATCTGTAGGATAGCAAGATCTGGTAGAGATCCATAGGGGTGCTGGTTTGGAGAATTAGAAGGGTTCTTCATGTGTGTATGATCTCAATCGGTAGGTGTTGCAAGGCTAGGTTTGAATTTGTAGGTTGTTACAAGTTCATGGGAGATCTACATGTGTAAGTAAGATCTGGGATGTGTAAGTTATTTCAAGATCAAGGAGATCTACTTGGAGTGCATTATGTACTTGGACTTGAGTATGTGTGTATACTTGGTGGTACTGGCAGTAGTGATACTGACTGGTTGGAGGTGAACACCAACTTTGTGTTTGAGTTGTGTGTTGTGACCGTGATTGAGAGAGAGAACTCTTAAAAAGATTTATTGTTTATGCCCTAGAGGTGTGGGAGCCCTAGAGAAGCATGAAGAATATTGTGGCATCTTCTTTCTTTGTATTTCCTTCTGGAAAGAGTATTAATACAATTGGGTATTGTCTCTCATATTCTATGTTATTTTTGAATTTCTATGTTACTTGTTACTTCTGGTTAAATTCCATGTTTAGTTGCTTATACAAAGGTAATCAACTTTACTCTTTATGAGCTGGGGGATCCTAACACCTAATTAAAATATCAAAGCCTATTCACCAAAAGAAAAAACCATTCAATCCAAGGATAGAGTCTCTCATGGTAGAAGAACTCAAAAAATTACTAGAGTCAAGGATTATCTTCCCCATCAAGCACTCCACTTGGGTTTCCAACTTGGTCCCAGTGAGGAAAAATAATTGAGAGATTAGACTCTATGTAGACTTTAGGGATCTCAATAAAGCCTCTCTTAAGGACCACTACCCCCTACCCTCAATGGAGTAGATCCTATAGACTATGATAGGAATAGAGAAGTTTTCATTATTAGATGGCTTCTCAAGTTAGAATCAGATATGGTTAGCAAAAGAAGATCAACATAAGACCACTTTCACCACAAAGTGAACCTTCACTTATTCTAAAATGCCATTCGGACTCTCAAATACAGGGGCTACATTCCAAAGAGCTATGGACATCACTTTTGGGGAATTAATAAATAGATTTAATTTGATTTATCTTGATGATCTCATTATCTTTACTAAGTTGACTGAAGATCATTTTGATCAATTGGAGGCTATTTTTCAAAAGTGCCAAGAATATGGGATCTATTTGAGCCCAAAGAAAATGTGTTTGGAGTACCTCAAGGGAAATTACTCAGACACATTCTCTCAAAAGAAGGGATCTCAATAGATCTAGAAAGGATCAAGGCAATACTAGATTTATCCCTACCAATAAATAAAAAGGCGGTACAATCTTTCCTTGGGAAGATTAACTTTTTGAGTAGATTCATCTCAAAATTTGTTGGAGTGGTTAGACCCATCACCCTAATTCTAAATAAGGATCTCAGTTTTAAATGGATGGTTGAGGGGTGAAAAGGCTTTGAGAGTATAAAAAGGGCAATTACATTTGCCCTAGTCCTATGTAACCCTAATTTCTTAAAATATTTCATCATGTAAGTCTATGGAGGAGAACATAGCGTAGCATCAGTACTAACCCAAAAGGACATGGAACAAAGAAAACATCTGATTGCCTTCTTCTCTAGGACTCTCAGAGACTATGAATTAAGGTATAATTTTGTTGAGAGGTAAGCTTATGCTATTGTTAAAGGACTCAAAAAATTCAGACACATAGTTACCAACAACAAAATTAAAATATTCGTAACACATTAAAGGGTTAGGGAATACATACTTGAGGGAAAAATCACTCAAAAGAGAGTCAATTAGATAACTAAGATATTAGAGTATTATATCGAAGTTAAGCCCACTAAATTAGTAAGAGGAAGGGGCTTATGTCAATACCTTACACAAGATTTTGAAATTTTAACAAAGGAAATAGAAGTTGATGAAACTGTACTCCATATCCAAGGAGATGAATTAGAGTCTTGGGTGATTGATAGGGTTAATGTCATAAAGATTGGAAAATACCCTAGTCATTTGCCTTACAAGAAAAGAAGATACTATCGACAATAAGCATAATGACTAAATATTACATGATTGGCAACCGACAACCATTTTTCATCTGAGGACCATTTCTAGGACACAAGCATACAAGTTTGATTTTATAAAACACATTGCTACACCATGAGCCAATAGTTGGCTAATTTCAGTGTTCATCCCACCTTTAGGTATTTCTCATATCTGTTCCACCTCATTTTATATCAAAATACCTAATTTTTCTAGCATCATATGAATTTGACTCTATGGGACTTAGAAGTAGTTGATCCCTTCAAGGTTATCCCTATGTCTGTATGGACTCACTTGTTGTCAGAAACATCAGACACCTATGAGTTTTCTAAATGATTTATGGCACCGTTGATGGGGGAGTTGGATCCAAAAGGGATAAATGATAGAATGAATGACTCAACTAGGGCCATCTTATTCTATCCCTGCCACCCCTATGATTACTTTTTTGGGGTTTAGTCATTCTTTCATCAAAGTCTATGGTTTTGGGGAGGATGCTTTTATGATTCCTAAAGTTTTTACCAGTAGGGTAATAGGATTGGAAGTGGTGCAACAGTTAGTAGTTATTGACTCTGAGTTTGGAATAGGAAGGAAGAAGAAGGCCTTCCATGACATCCTACTATCTAGATGTGGCATTACTGTTGTAACGAGGTAAGAAAAATTTATCCTTAGTAGAAATTTGGCCACTTATGGGTTAGTTTTAATTCTAGATTTATGGAAATATGACCCAAATGGCTTCATGACCTCTTGGCTTGCCAAGAGCAAGGTTCATACTCCTTTCAAGCATGAGAGTAGAAAGTTTTTTAAAGATAGAAGGTCCCTGAGGAGAGATACACCTAACTTGTATGTGGAGCTACAAGACTTCTTAGCTACCCCATAAAAGTCTTTTTATCAACCCACTCATATTTTTGACCCATGAAAATCCATGACTAAGGGTTTGAGATGGGCTTTAGTCAGGATGGACTAGAGTTAAGAGAAAATAGCCATGTACTAGAGGTATAGTCAAGAGATTGGTGAGTTATCCTAAAGTTTTGAGGTTGTATCATCAAATACCAAAAGGGAGACCCTTTAGGATGAATCTCATACCTCTTTAGTTTCTATTTTGGATCTCAGTGATTTTCTAGAGCCCCAAATGGAACCTTAATATGTAGAAGCATTTATGATGGCACGCACCACTTGGGCTTGGCCACTTCCACTCAGTGAAGTGGAGAAGCAAAAGATGACCCAATGACCCACAAAAGCCCTTACAATGGCAGCCCCTTCAGATCCCACTCAGACAACATCTTTTGAACAAGAAGTATCACACTCATCTCAACTAGTGACAACCCCAACCACAGAAGAGGATGCCTCAAGGAGCCCTGAGAAGAAGAAGTGAAGAGTAATGTTTCAGGAGGGAGACACAAAAAAAGAGACACAACTTGCCTCATCTCCAATTCTAATTTCAACCTAGACTTTGTTAATGCCAAACCCATCACATGGATTGGCACCCTTAGCCTTCTTGGCTATACCTACTCAATTGTTAATGCCACCTGACATTCCCTTCACTCTAGCCTCCCAACAGTTGAGTTTGCCAACCTTTTTTCCTAGGGTCTTGACAAGCCTATCTCCCTCACAAGATCAACCCCAATAATCTATCAGTGTACCTTATGGTTTACCCCATGGGACTTTTTTTATGGGGGGTATTTTGGCCTCTCTTCCACAATTCAATGCTCAGTCTAACTTGGCAAGGAAGGCAAGAGAAGAAAGAAAGGAAAAACATAAACTTAAGGAGATGAAGTCTATGGCCACTAAGCAAATGCAATATTTTTATGACCACAAGTAGCATTCTCTCACCATCACTCACATGGTTCCTAATGTGAGTAAACCACTCGAGCAAATATGGCCCAAAGATTATATGATGAGTGCGGTGGTAATAGACATGACCCAGTTTAGGCTGTAGAACAAAGTAGAGCTAATGAGTGAGACTACTACTGTGGTTGCCACAAATTATTTGAAAACCTCCAATCACCTAAAGAAGGTAAAATCAGGCTTAGCTCAAGCCTAAAACATAGTAAGTCATCTAAGCCTAGAGCTTAAGACTAAATACAAAGAAATTTCCCAATTTAATGGGGATTTGAAAGGAGTGATATTTAAGGAAGTCTTGAGGACTGTAGAAGAAAAAATAGATGTGCTCCAAAAGGATCTTGATTCAATCAAGGCATCTACCAACTTGTTGGAGCAAGAGAAGAAGCTCTTAGAGAAACATAGTAGTGACAAGGTAGTAGAGGCATCACATCTTTAGTAGAAGCTAAGTGTTGCAGAGAAAGAAAAGACTAATTTGTAGGTCAAGTGCAAGGCAACAGAGGATAAGTTCACCTAAATGGCCCAAAAGTTATCCCAATAACTTAAGGCAATAGGTAATGTCAAAAAGGTGAGGGGGCTCTAGGTTTATTACTGCCAAAGAATTTCTACCGATGTTACCCAACTTAGACCCACACTCAAATTCATATCTGATGCACAAATATTATGCTTAAGGGTAGAGTCCTCTGTTGAGAAGATCTTGTTGTCAGTCTCAGCTAAGGTTCCTGAATCATAGGTGTTGATTCAAAAATTATATGATGTAACAAAGGAGACCCTTCAGGGAGCTAGAGTCACTAATATAAGGACAGTCGTAGGGAAGGTCAGTGAGATTCTGAGTTGCAATAAGGTTGCTTTAAAATGCAAGAATCTACTAAATCTCTTGAAGGAAGGGGTAAAAGGCATGGAAGGACAAGTTGAAGGTTTGGTTTAGTTGGGGCTCCCTTTCCCTTTCCCCAATGACAATGATATCCTAATTGGAGACCATATACAAATTCTATAGGTCAAGAAACAAAATGATCAGACTATTTTTTAGTCTTTGAGTGACTCTTTGGATGTCAATGAGGTGGAGTCAGTTTTGGCACTGATGACCAAACTGGAGTACCAATTGTATTTCATGGTGTAAGGTCTCTAATCTTTTTCTCATAAGGAGATCATTGAGCGAGATAGAGCTTTTCAAGCTCTACAGAAGTGGGAGTACCTAATAGAGGTAGGATGGGATGGGTACTAGATGTCACTATAAAAGATCTAAGGGAACAGTGATGGGAATCATAATTTTGGGTTTCCTTTTAGTCTATCAAAGTTGAGGATTCTTTCATGTAGGCATGGATCCCCTAGTGAGTCATCAAAACTATAGAATTATTTTCTACATGGTTTAATTTTTCTTGAGACTCTCGTATTTCTTTTTGGATGAGCCAACAATATCCTAAAATTTTTGAGGCTGAAAAGCCTAAGTATAGAAGAAATATGTGAGGGGTTTCCATGTGTTGTTTTGATGCTACTTTTGCTCAAAGGAATAAAAAGGAGCCTTCAGCTTATGCATGATGGACACATGGTGAAATGACATTCCTTTTATCAAAATATATGTCCCAATAGCGATTGAATGGTGAGAGCTAAGCCTTATAGGGTCCACTTTTGGTGAAGTTTGGAAAATGTTTTCAAGGCTCTAAGCATGTGGATCAAAGCCACTTGTCACCTCGATGTTCCATCAAAAGGAAAAGGAGCCTTGATAAGCCTCCATTTAGCATGAGACTGACATGTGGGTAAATGCCCTTTTACTTTGAATCACAAGGCATCAAGAGAAGATGCACATGGATGGTATACACGTGTCACCCCGTCCTCTTTAAAGCCAAAGTAAATATCAGAGACTTCTCAGCTTGTGAAGGGTTTCCACATGTAACCCAAGGATGATAGGAAGGGGAGCAATAACTTAGATTGGCATATTTAATCCAAAGGCACTGAACCTCTAAAAACCATTAATGCTAAAGGCCAAGAAAGGCGAAAAAAAGAGTCTCTACATTTCTAAAAGGCCATAGAACCGCATATCCATATTCAGAGGCTGCATGATTAAGGTGATGTGTATCAAAATCTAAAATAAAATGAGATGGATAGTTAACAAGAAATAACAAAAGTAAGCCTTATGGTGTTCAGCTCCAACGGCTTGCAGTTTCTCAGATCCATATTTTATGGACAAATGGTTAGACCCCAGGCAAATGGTTATGATCATGATGGTTTTCTTTGGGATATAAGTAGTGGATCAAATTTTTTGGGCCTCATATAGCCTTAACCTTGTCATATAATTCAATATGACCCAACACCCATAGACAAAGATCCAATGTATTGTAATAATGATCCAATGGTGTTCATGTCAATTATGGAAGCTCAGGGCACTTTCCCTAGTCTTCATGTGTTGTTATGCCTTAATTATCATTTTTTCTACTTCCACAAGATTGTTTTGGGCATCAATACATCCTTAAATTGAATTCAATAAGTCTATATATACAAATTCATCTTAATACATCATCAAAAACTCACTAGCATATCCTATGCTTGCATAATTATAAGGATCACACCTAAGTATTTCCTTTACTCTTTTGTTGCTGCATTTTGTATCTATTAAATAATTATTATTGCGTACTTGTACCAAAATAAGGACTAGATAAACTCATATGGATAAGGGTTAGGACTATCATATCATCTGATCTTATTCTTTCCTAGTGTTGATTTCAAACCTATCATATAATAGGGAGTTGCCCAAGGCAAGCCATTGAAAATAACACAAAAATTTTAATGTATTTACATGGTCAATTAGAGTGGATTAAATCCTGAGATAAAGGATAAATAATTATGGTATTTATGTGCATCAATAAAAAAATATGGGAGAGGTTTTTAGTTAATTGGCTGACAAAGGGATTCATATAGTTTTAGATTGTATGTGACTTACTCTACTATTATTGGGATTAGACTACTAGAATTAAGACCGATCATCATTATCATAGTATTTAGATACTGTCTTTCCTCTATCGAAGTATTTTGATATTGTTTTTTCTCTAAGAAGATTCTTATATTTGCACTTTTTTGGGTTCTTCTCTGCACTGTCTCATGACCGCTTCTTAATATTTTCAACCTCTGTACCGATATTGGTGAGTCATAAATTATATATACATCTCATAAACACATTTTTTAAATATTTACACACTTTCAATTTAGTTTCCATATGTTATTAAACATCTAGATAGATTTGTATTTAATGTATTTTCCTATATTTATGATATATCTGCTTCATGCCCATATGTTTTAACAAATTTATGTATCTATTGTTAGTGTAACTATAGACACTCCAATTTTATCACCTTCATGTCATATTTACAGAATGGAGAGATTTCAATCAATTACACACAATTTGGTTTGAAAGCATCTATTCATTTAATGTAAGCATTCAAATCCACTTTGGGGCATCTTGAAGTGTGACAACCTAGTGTTTACATCTGATCACTTTATCAAGTTTCTCTGATCATTTATCATGTCTCTGATAAATTATAAAATTCTCTAATCAATTATCACATGCTGATCACTTATCGATTTGTCAAATCTCTGATCAATTTCTTTATTCAAATCCTAATTCTCTAATCAATTCGATAGTATTCCTTTCTTTGATCAATTACATTTTCCTTATTCAATTCAATCAAATCATTACATTGACATTAATAAAATAAGTTTTTGGAACTACTTAATTAATTACAATGGCTAATTTCCCTCCTCTAAATCATTATTCTATTTTTTTTTCCACATTTGTATTATTTAAATTGATCTTTGATTAATTTAATTAAACATTCTTCTAATTAAATTTTACACATTGTATTAATTAAATTGATCTTTGATTTATTTAATTAAACATTATTTTAATCAAATTCCATACATTTTTATTAATTAAATTCATCATTTATTAAAATAATTAATCATTATTCTAATTATATTTCTATTACAAATAGAATTATAATATCGTTTCATTTAATTAATTCATCTTTTCCCTCCAAGAAATATCTTCATGCAAAAAGGGAATATTGAGATCCTAGGAGTATTTCCTCATGAGCACACTAATTATCAAAATAATTAAAAAATAAATGCGATTATTCTCCACCCTTAAACTTGAAAACAAGATAAAAGGCCTACATTCAAGTTCCATGTGCTTTCTTGGGGAGGATGTTCCACCCTTCATCTTGGAAACAAGATGAAGGGCCCAAATTCATTCATATTTTATATTTACAAAGAGCATCCTTCACCCTTCATCTTATAAATAAGATGAATGGATTATATTTAACCCTTATTTATATCTACAAATATCATCCTCCACCCATCATCTTGATTGAGATGAAGGGCCCATATCAATGATCCATGTCGTTGATCCATGTGCTCATTTGAAGGCTCATTAAAAACCACTCATCTTGATTTCAAGATGGAGGGTTGTTATGAATCTGATATCTTTATAAATATGACCTTTTACACTAAAATTTAGTGTGCACAAATCCTTTAGCAAAGCCCTATCAACATTCAAGCAAACATTCAAGTGAGGAAGTACTACCCAATTCATCAATAAGTCATTATATGCATCATTAAGCTAAGGTAGATATAAACAATCATTCATTATCATCAAAAAAATACTACTTTATGCTACATATGGTTTGTATATTAAATGACATTCAAGCTACAAGGGAGGTTTACATTGCTTTTGTTCAAATCTTTATGCAATTTGTAGTTCATTTAACATGTTTTTAAGTTCCAAGGTCCTAGATTTATTCTTGATGATTTAACAACCAATTTTATTGCCTCATAATTTTTTTTTCAAAATATTAGGATTAAAAATCACATGGATACATATGTCATTCCCGATGGGACGTGCAATCCACACATTGCTTTTGAGCCTCCTTAGCAAGCTTTTCAGTTAAAATTTATTTTTCTGATTTTCACTAGAGGTCGTTGATAAATTGATCATAAATTTTGATCCATAAATTATTTTAATAAAAAAAAATTCATATGTGTTTTTGTTTTTCATATAACACTCCTCTCAAAATTTCATTGAAAATATTTGTATAGTTAAATAATTATGGCCACAATACTAATTGTCATCTTTTATATTAGATTTTATGTTTAACTAAAAATGGTTGGTAAAATAACCATAAATTTTGATCCATTATTTTTTTTAATATAATTTTTTTCAGAAATGTGATGAATTTTTTTATAAAAATTATCTCAAATTTTTTTAAAACTTATCTATATTTTAGGAGTTATGGCCAAATTACTAACAGTCATTTTTTATTTTTTATTTTGTTTAAAAAATGATTGATAAATTATTCATAACTTTTGATCTGTTGTTCTTTTCTATTTTGATTTTTTCATAGGTGTGATTATTTATATTTTTAAAAACCTGTAAAAATTTCATGAAAAACTGATGTATATTTTATGAGTTATGATCAAAATACTAACTACTGCTTTTTATCAAAAATTTTGTGTTCGATTTTCTAACATTTATGTTTGAAGCTTTACACATGCCAAAGACCCACAAAACAAAACTAGTAATTTTTTAATCTTGTAGGCTCCAAAATAGGTGGGAGTATATATTAAAACATATATAAATTGATCACATTTAAAATTGCTGTATAAAAAATGAACAAACATTTTAACCTAGAGCTCTTAAGAGCATTTCAAAGTTATTATTCTTTATTTTATGCAAGTTTATCTTTTAGTAAAACAAAATTTTCTTGTATGCTCTCCCCATGTACATTTTAGGAAACTATGGTGATCAAAATCACCTTGTTTATAGCTTTATTTAGTTGATTCCTAAATGAAGAAAAGTTGCTTATGATTTCCCCAAGCTTCAAGTGACTTGCGTGACCTAGAAATGACTCTAAAGTTATTTCAAAGTCTTTATTTTCCACATTTGGATTGTGAGGGGGAGTTCATAGACAAATCACAAGTTATTTAGGGAATTTTTGACCTGAGGTTTCATTTCTTGAAATATTTTTAACCCTGTTATATGATGGGGTATATAAATTAGGCATGCATACTATGATTGCTAGGGGGCTAAGCATCTAGCCTCTCCAATCATAATGAAAACCCAAGTTAGGTCTAGATAACCAAGGGAATTCACTAAGTAGTACATAGATTAAGTCACTATGAAAAATAATATACCTTGTAATTAATTTAACTAGTATGAATTCAACGTCTCATGTTATATCTCATAATTGTTAATCACACTAGAGATCTCCCTAGATCACATGAAGCCTATAGTTTTAGAAGCCCCACTTGTTGCAGAGTATCATTGGTGTAGGGTGAGTACCCCAAAGTTACATGTTATCATACTAATTATTGAGAGAAGATGGGGCCTAAAAAACCCTACCTTTCATTTGCATCTAAATTTATTAGATTACAACTTAAATCCTCTCAAAGAGTATATCGATAGAATCCAATGATACAAAGCAAATTATTGTTAGCTTGCTTCTAGAATAGGATGCTGATGTGCTTGAGGTCATATTGTCATAATGTTGTCATTTTATATTTATACAATAAGTTGTTACTCTATCTATGTGATTTTTTTTCAAAAACTTGGGTCTTGGTTGAAACTTCCTATGTGAAATAATATTATTACTCTGCTTGTGTCATTCTATCAAAATTTTATGTTGAATTAGTTTGATCAAAATGTTTACCTTTCATACATACTTCTCATGTGAAATAGTAACATTACTCTATCTACATTTTTAGTCACATCTTTCCCACTTCTACCACTCCCATTCTTAGTAAAAAATGTGTACACTTCATACCTTCTTGTGGGAGCAAGTACTGTTGTGATTTTTGTGTGTATTTATATTTTTTTTCTAAATCACAAGTTTATTCTAATTCAAATCATTCTAAAGTATTATCATTTCTAGAATCTCTCCTTGTCTTCTCCTAAAATACATATTTCCTTATTAGTGTCTATTCTCCCAAATCAACTTCAATAAGCCACATTTTACACGTAGTGGTATGGCTTATAATATGACATATGAAGATAGTTGGGTCCAAGGTCAAACTGATCCATTCATGTAAGATGCATATGAAGAACCTGTGTATGAGGATTTATATCCTCAAGACCAAGGAGGTGTACTAGTTTCCCAATCATTATATGAATATGACCCTTTGGAAGAGCCACACACATATGACATACCCTAGGATCAATTTAAACATTAGTTATATGCTGATAGAGAGCATAATATGATGCATTTGATATATATGGGAACTAAACCCCCTTATAATTACTTTTTTGATAATAGACATCATGACTCAATAGATAAACCATTACCTAATCATGTTATCATAAAATAATGGGTATCTAAAACCAACTTTTCTTGCCATAGCCTAAGAGTTTATCCTTACACATCGATAAATCTAAAGATATCTAGAAAGGGGAAATAAATGTTGAAAATTGAGTCTACACCTTCACTTGATCTTATAGATAGATTATAAGAGGCTAAGAAAGTAGTAAGTAACCTTCAAACATTTATTCTCAAGTTAGTTGCCAAACTCATAGTCAAAAACCAAGAAAATGCTCCCATAAGTGTTCCAAATTCATTGGTCAAATCAGCTATCATGCCTAAAGAGAAAGTGTCTATCAAGTCTTCACAACCTATGGTGGGAGAAAGACATATGTTCCCTAATCCCAATAAAATACTTATCAAATCTATTCTTGTGAATCCATCTAAACATGTCCCTCGAAAACAACTTCAAAGATCAGGTTAGGCATAACAAAATCCTATTAGTTAAAAAACTATCCTATCCACTTCACAAATCATATAGTATACCTTGGATAAAGGTCCTTTACTAGTTCTAAAAGTGTCAGCTACATAAAAATATGTTCCCTCTAGTCAATAACAATTCCTTCCATAAAAATAATTACTTGGTCTTCTACAATTATGATGTATTTCCATTCTAGTAAATATGCACACCCAATATCAAAATATTCCCACTCCACGTAATGATGGATATAGAGTTGATCCCAATTATACTAATCCATAATATCATCCAAAAACTTATCATAATCCAACCATTTCAAAAAACACTCTTCTCACTCAGGGACTATAGGTGATCAAAGAAATAATATCTAGCTTACAAATTAGTAATGAGAACATGAAATAGAAAATGGATAATATCTATTCTTATCCATTTGACCTTAGTATCTTCTAGATAAATTTTCTAAAGCATTTTGACATTCCCAAATTTGAAAAATATAAAGGAAAGGGTGATCCAAGAGATCATTTAAGCCTATACTTCATTACATGTCAATAAGTATTATATGATATGGATATATTGCTTCACCTCTTCTCACAGAGTCTAGCTAGACCAACTGTGGAATGGTTCACACATCTACCTAAGAATTATATGCCAAAATTTGATGATCAATCTAAAAAATTTAGGCATTTCTCATACAACATGGAACATGAGTTAACTACAGTTGACTTATGTGATCTTAAATAGAAATGGGGGAAAGTTTTGCCACCTATCTCCAAAGATGGCAAGTGGTAGCTAGCATATTGTCTCATATATTGTCAGATATTGAATTGGTGAATATCTTCATGCACAACTTGAATTTAGATATGAATCTAAATCTAAGACCATAATGCCTTGATAACTTGATGATGTCATCACAAAATGATTTCAAATTGAAAAGACAATAATTGACAAAGGGGTGATCAAGATTTACTCTACAAATCAATCCCAAAGTCAAACCTCTAATCATAATTAAAATGCTAATAAGAATCAAACTAAAAATTAGAGTCATAATTAAATTCATAATAAAGAAAAAACATCTAATTCAAATAATTCAATGGACAAACCAAAACACTTCAACCATAATAAAAATATGGTTAGTAATGGAGTCATAGAGGCTAGGCATGTGTAGACTGTGCAAACACCACCTATTGAAAGAGCACCATAGTGATAGTTATAAGCATTAGAAAGACAATCTCCCATAAGAGAGAAATTCAATAGATGTCCATTTTACAAATTAGGAGAACCCATCAAGAATGTGTTCTACAAGTTAATGGCATCAAACATGATTAGATAGCCTAATACCAGATCATTTGATGAGTCCATCCCAAAACTAGATTGGTATAAAGATGATGAATATTGTGAGTACCATAGAATCAAAGGACATGGCATCCACCAATGTGTTTAACTCTGAAGCATTCTAGAGAATGTGATTGAGAGAGGATAAATTCAATTGAATAATGCATCATCATCAAATACAGGGGAAGATATGGGAATATATAAGGATCCCTTCCCTCAACATCACTTTGATAATGTCGACCAAAGGATTTAAAAATCATTGTAATCAAGGGCAGGGTTCAAGACTAAATAATGTCAATTATAATTCAACTCCTTATGATTAAAAATAGTGGGACATGTTATAGAGCATCACATTGCTATCATTACTATTAACCCCTTAGCAAGATCTAGTAACTATCAACACAACAATTCATCTATCCTAGTATCATGCCTATCTATTCTTAGATCTAGCCCTTCTACCTAGGACATCATCCATCTCAGAATAATTATCCTCGATTAATTATTCTTAGACCTATCTATTCAACCACACACTCTAGAAACTTTGAGCTAACTCGTGATTATGCTATTATAACTCGAAGGTCAAAAATTATAATTCAAAGGGTAGGCCCTAATATACCATCTCATTCTTCTCCTAGTCAGAAGCAATCTAGATTGAAACATACACCTCCTAGTAAGAAGACATGATTTTATTGATCAACTAAATAAAATGCTAGCAAAAATTTTAATTTTGGATCTATTATGTACATCTCAACTGCATAAGGACATGTTATATGAACTACTGAGTCAAGCACAAGTACCAAGCAATATTGCACTAGATAAGTTCTAGGCATTAGCTAGGTATTTATCTTAGAGTCCTCGATTTACATTTGATCAAATTGATTTATCTTTATTAGGGGATTTTCACACCAACTCATTGTATACTGAGGTACCAATCAAACAACACAAGATAAAAAGATTATTAATAGACAATGGTGTTAGTCTCAATATTATTCCTCTCAAGCTTGTTTAATGATTGGGATATACATCATTAGATCTTAAAAATGAGATAATCACTATCAAAGGGTATGATAACACAAAGTGTCTATCGATGAGAACTATTTCATTACCTAGTCAAGTAATATCAGTCACCCATAGCATGTTGTGTCATGTCATTGATCTAGACTTACCTTATAATATTATTTTGGGTCATCCTTGGATCCATGAGATGAAGGTCATACCATCTACACTGCATTAATGTCTAAAATTCCCTCATGAAGGAATGGAACTTACTATTCCTAAATATTTGTGACCTTATCAATATTGTAAGCACTTGGAAGTAGAAGGTCATCAATACACTTACCATCCGAGTGTGGTTCAACCCATCAAAAAATATAAGCAAGTAATGTCTGATGCACCAAATTCCAAGTATCTAGATGTATAAAGTCTCATTGCTTCTTCCTCAGATGCACCATTTTATTCATTAGACTCTTCTCATTTGGAAATTCATGATAAAGGTTTTGGTATGTATCAAATCAATGATACTTTTCACATTGCTAAATTATCAAGATCTTCCAAATCACATGGGAGACCTAAGATGTAATGACATAAAAAAATGCAACACCCTGTCTTAGTGAATTCCTTCCATTCATTCTGGACACAACATATAATCAAGAGGATTTTAGGCCAGAAGATGAGTCCTAGTTATATGCAGATGACATATCTCCTAAACTCCATAAATAGAAATATCATGTGCCTAACAAGATTATTGTTCATAATGCTTATAAAATAAAGGGGATAGGAATAAAGGAACAAGGTAGAGTAGACCCTATCATGCCTACTACACATCCCAAAATTCAAGGTCTTGAATTCAAATCCAAGATGGTACTCAAATATGTTCCAAATAAACCACCATGTATAGCAAAAGATGAGGTTCCTAACAGTGATAACGAATCCTTCTATAACATTTATGAGGAGCTTTCTACCACTAATATTCTTGATACCCATTACATATTGATGTTGTTTACTGTTCCCAATGTTTCAATAGTCTCAACTATGCCCATTAATCATACTATCACAACTGTTACTATCAATCATATTGTATATACTATTTTAATCATCCCTACCATTCCCCTTGTCCTTGTTCATTCTCCTAATCACTCCCTTGATCCTATCATTCCCCTTACCCTTAATTATCCAGAACTCATTGATTAGGATCAATAAGACAAATATATTATCCTTGATACATTTGAAAATGAGGAATTTATTGCTAAACTCATGGGCTTATGTAAAGTCATTCCTATGGGAGATCACAAACAAGGCTTTGTGTACACTTTGAACCCTATGACCTAGTTTGGAGAGCAAGTGAATTACCTTAGTCATAATAAAAATGGAACATTGAGATGTCTAACTAAAATGGTTTCTAAGGTGCTCTTAGATTAGGGGAAATGTAAAGAAAAAGATGTGTTATTTGGTGAAAACCTATCTCAGGTGCCATTAAATGGGGAAAATCACTCTCCTTCATAGGAAGCCTAGGCATCTATGAGTTCATGCTTATCGCACAATGAAAAAAAAAGATTTGAGGACCATGGAAAATTGGCATGAAAGGTATTCAATGATCCCCATTTGGTGGCTCATTGGTCATCACTTGATCTCCCTGAGGCAAACAATTCTTCTCACATGGGTCCCACTATTGACACACAATTAAAGGTTGATGATCACCTCCCTTCTCTTTCTACAGTTCTTGAGGATAGTTCCACACTTCTCATGGAAGATACCACTAAAATAAATATTGGTACTCTGTATAATCCTAAGATGATTAAACTTAGCACATCACTCACACTAGAAGAACGTGAATTGATTATAGAAATCCTTTAAGAGTTTATTGACATATTTGCTTGGGCATATTTAGATATGTTAGGACTCGATCAATCCTTGGTAGTACATCACTTGGTGATGCATCTAGATGCCAAGCCAATCAAATATATGCTACATAAAATGTATCCATAAATAGCTTTATTGGTCAAAGCCAAACTAGAGAAACTACTAGAAACTAGGTTTATCAAGCCAATTCCTTATGCAGATTGGATATCCAATGTTGTGCTAGTTAGCAATAAACTAGTGGGCATTCACATTTGTAATAATTTCAAAGACCTCAACAAAGCTTTCCCCAAGGATGATTTCTCATTGCCCAATATAGACATGATTGTAGATTCCACAGTTAGATATGAAATTCTTTCTCTAATGAATGGTTTCTTAAGATACAGTTAGATCAAAATTACTCAGAAGGACCAACATAAAACAACCTTCACTACCCTATGTGGGACATTTTGCTATCAAGTCATGCCATTTGGTTTAAAGAACATGGGTGCAACTTATCAATGGGACATGACTATCATATGTCACAATATAATGCATGATATTGTGGAAGATTATGTTGATGACATTTTGGGTACATCTAAGACTCGTGCAAAACATCCTACAATACTACAAAAAATCTTTGAGCAACTTCACGAATACTTTTGTGTCTAAACCCCAAGAAATGTGTCTTTGGGGTTACATCTGGTAAATTATTGGGATTTATTATTTATTGACAAGGTATTGAAGTCAACCTAGCTAAAGTATGAGTAATTATTAAAATGCCCCTTACAAATTTAAAGTGGTTATGCAGTTTATAAGGCAAGATCCAAGATATTAGGCACTTTATTTATCAACCTGTTGATCATTGTCACCCTTTTAATCATCTTTTGAAAAAGGGGATTATATTTTCTTGGAATAAATAATGCTAAGAGGCCTTTGAAAAATTAACATAGTATTTAGTACATTCTCTTATTCTTTTTCTTCCCATGTCGGGAAGGTCTTTTCTTCTATACATTTCTACTACTGACAGTGCTTTGGGAGCACTCTTAGAACAACATCATGATCAAGACCATGAGAGAGTTATCTATTATTTGAGAAAAACATTAGTAACTTATGAGAAAAACTATCATAAAATGGAAAAAACATGTCTTATACTAGTATTTTCTTCCCCAAAGCTTTAACATTATATACTCAATAATAAGACATTGTTGATTGCCAAAATTGATCCTCTAAAGTATTTACTATTAAAAAAAAAATGTTGGTTGCATGGATAAATGGGTCATGATGCTTAGTGAATTTGACATTGAATACACACATCAAAAATCTATCAAAGGACAAGTATTAGCTAATCAATTCGCTAAAGCCCCATTATAGGACTTCACCCCAATGACTATGTAATTTATTGATGAATCCATTATGAGTCTGATTGAAGAAAATGAATGGAAATTATATTTTGATGGTTCTTACACATCACATGGATTAGGTGCTGGTGTACTCCTTATCATGACTTAGGGTGATCTCATCCCAAAAGCTTTTTGGATCAGTTTCCCATGTATGAACAACATTATTGAATATGAAGCTTTGATAGTTAGATTTCATCTAGATATTTAGTGGAATATCCAAAATCTACAAGTGTATGGGGATTCTTAGCTTATTATCAATCAATTTACTAATTAGTATCAAATAAAAGATGATAAGTTGATATTGTATAAAAATCTAGTTGAAGAACTCAAACAACATTTTCATTTTATCCAGTTTAAACAAATTCCAATGGTCAATAATAGATCTATTGATGGTATGGTTACCATTGGATCAATGATTGAAATAGATTATAATTCTAAAGACTATTATTTCCTCATCAAGAACCTTATTACATTGGCACATCTTCTCTTAATGTATAAAATCATTACTGTCATGGATGGTTCAATACCCCTTGGTATGCTGACATTCTTTCCTATCTGCAAGATCAACTTATTCCTCTTAATTTATCTTGAAATTAGACCAAGTCCTTCATAACTAATACTTATCGTTATACTCTTTTAGGTAACATACTTTATTGATGAGGTTCTAAAAGAACTTTACTTTGATGTATTACTATAACAAAATATGAGCTAGTGATTAAGGAAATCCATGAAGGGCTTTGTGTTACACACACCAGTAGTTTTTTGATATCCAAGAAGCTTCTCTAAATTGGGTATTACTGGCCTAAAATGGATTTAGATGCATGTAATTGTGTTAAAAAATGTTTAGTATATCAAAAACATGGTGATCTTATCCATGCTTTGGCAAAAGCATTGTGACTTGTTACAACTCCTTGGCCATTTTATAATTGGGGACTTGATCTCATTGGTAAAATCAACCCTACTTCTTTCAATGGCCACAAACACATTCTCATTACTATCAAGTATTTCAAAAAATGGGTAGAGGCAATCCCTCTTACTTACATCCATGGTAAGCATATTTCTATGTTCATTCTAAACCATATCATCTATCGCTACAACATTCCATCTACCATTTTTATGGTAATGGTAGCTTATTTACCTTTATTCTGAGTTCAATATCACTCATAAATTTTCAATGCCTTATTACCCTCAGGGTAATGGCCAAGCTGAAGCTTCTAATAAAATATTAGTCAAAATTTTGATGAAGATTATTACTAAAAATGGTTGTGATTGGCATTTAAAGATCTTCCCAACCTTATGGGGTTATCAAACCAATGTTCACACATCTACAAGTGCCACACCATATTCTTTAGTTAATGGTTCTAAAGCTATTTTTCCCATTGAGATTGAATTACCATAATTATGTATCTCTGTACAAGATATCCTAGAATAAGAAGATTATTGAATTGCTCAACTGGTAGAGCTAGATTTACTAGATGAGAAAATATTAAAAACACTTAACCATCTCAAGTCTTATCAGAATTAGTTATGTCGAGGCTATAATAAGCCCATATTTTTAGAGAGTTTGAGCTTGGAGATCTAGTACTCAAAGAGAATCAATAAAATACTAATGCTAACTGGGACAAGAAAGGTAAATTCAAACCAAATTGGCTAGGTCCCTTTGATATCATAGCTAAATATGGTTTAGGAGCCTACAAGTTGGCTACACTAGAGGGTGATGAGTTCAATGAGCCAATGAATATCATTCACCTTAAGTGGTTTTATACTTAATTTGCCTTATTCTGCATTTTACATGTTCCTACTTAGGGGTATCCTGATCCATCTATCACTCTATTCTCTATTTGCCCAGGCCTGGAAGTATTCTAGCACTCTTCTTCAAGAAAGTTCTAAGTTTATCAGTTCTTAGGATTGGTATTATTTATTTAATTTCCTAGAAATTCCTGGTCATATCCATCCATCCATCTCCTTCATGTCCTAATACTCATGGTTATAAAATAAAAATTTGAATCCTATCACCTATTGTTATTGAGTAGTATCCAAATTATCATTCATAGTTGATTATCCCATCCATGTTCAAGTCTCTTGTACATATTGGGAAGTTTCACCCATGATTGCCTTTCCCCTTTGATAGGTGTTTATGTATTTGTCATTTTCCTATCTTTTTCTGTATATATTCTTTAGTCAACATGCTTTTATGTATATCTTATTCCACAAAATACCCAAAAAGTTAGGTATTCCCAAAAATCCCTAAAAATTCAGATATTCTAAAAAACCCTAAACATTAAAAAAAGTAGAAAATACTAAATAGTGGTGACTTTTCCCACATGGTCCCATCTCTAATAGATGACATATTTGATCAGTTTTCATTTTAATTGCTTCAACTTAGATTTTTAGTTATTCACATTTTTGTGGCACAAGTTGACACATTTCATTTAGTGGCTTGCATCTCCTTAAGGATATAATTTATCTACCATCCAAGATCAGTTCCACACTCTCACCATTTTGTGAGTTTATTTAGTCTATCTATGATTAGTCATTTCATGTCTTGTTCATTCTTATTAATGTCTTTTATCAAATTTATGTCAAACTATAATGGTCTGAGGTCCCAACTAGACTATGTAGGCAACACTTAGTTTTATGAGGTTAGCTTGACCATCCCTTATCACTTATTTTATGAGCATGACTCTTGTATTTTTTTCAATATTATTTAAATTATATGCTCTTTCTATTTTGTTAGTCCTTATTCCCATGTCTTTTATAATCATTATCCTTACTTGTCATCAATTTGTATTCAATCCCAATTCTTTAGGAGAACTACATTTGGCCTGAAATCCATTGGATCACATATCCATGGGAATATGTAGGCAACATTCATTTTCCTAGTGCACTTGGAGTCGGCTCGACCACCTCCTTTTTATTCTTCTCTTTCCCCCTTTGATCATGTTTGTTTTATCATACCATTGGTCATCATGAGTAACACCTTATTGTCACACACAAATTATTTGAATGGAATGTGTACTATTTTTATTGGGTGCCTTAGTTTGTTACATTTTTATTCCCACATGACTCTTGGTTATTTATAATCAAGGTGTTTGGATGTGAGAAAATGTATTCAAGCTAGTTTTCACTAATTGTCTATTTTCTTCTTGGTGCATTAGTTTGTTACATGATTACCTTAATTTAGTGTATTATGTTTTTCACTTAAGTCTTGATTATTCATATCATGATTTTGATTGGTTAACACTTGTATCCAAATTAGATTGATTTGAGTGCATTATGTTATACATTTAAAAACTGTATTGTCCATATCCTATTTTAACTTGTATATATTTGCATTCTAAGATCAACATTGTTACACATTTTGACAACCTAATGTTATCATAATTTTTCATAGATTATGACGCATATTGTCATGTGAAATATAAAATCATGCTTCAAAATGGTTCACATGTCAATGCCATCAATCAAATACATCTTTATCTATGTGATCAGATCATTAAACTAACAAACATCATGAGCATTCTCTCAATTCAAAGAAGTCAAATCTTCCCTATTTGGGGCAACATTATCATTCCAATCTTGTAGATTTCAATCTATTTGAGGAAAATTTGTTCATCATCATAAAAAATCAAAGCTTGAAACATTAGCTCAAGTGGCGTAATCTCATCTATGGGTTAATCTTCTCTTCTATTTTAGCTTCTTCATCTCTTTTTTGAGAGTCTATCCACATCCTTCATCACTACCTACCCTCTCGAGGGGACATCATCCACATATAATTTCATTCAAATCATATCCTTGTGTTTTCATTTAATCTCTCACACATGTCGATTGAGAATGACAAAATTAAACATCCATTATTTCTTCATCTAATTTTTCATCCTTCTTGTTTCTAATTCTCATTATTTGAGAATATGTTACTTTATCTAGTGTCTCACAACACCTTCTCAAATAGGGGAAAATATAGACACTCAATTTTTATCACCTTCATGTCATAGTAACATAATGGAATGATTTCAAGCAATTACACACAATTTGGTTTGAAAGCATCTATTCATTTAATGTAAGCATTCAAATCCACTTTGGGGCATCCCAAAGCGTGATAACCTAGTATATTACATTTGATCACACTATCAAGTTTCTCTGATCACTTATCATGTCTCTGATCAATTATCAAATTCTCTGATCAATTATCACACTGATCACTTATCAATTCTTTTTCAATTTTTTAGATATTTGATCAATTTATTTATTGAAATCCTAATTATCTAATCAATTCAATAATATTCCCTTCTCTGATCAATTACATTTTCCTTCTCCAATTCAATCAAATAATCAAATCATTACATTGACATTAATCAAATAGGTCTTTGGAACTATTTAATTAATTACAATGGCTAATTTTCCTCCTCTAAACCATTATTCTAATTATTTTTTCCAGATTTGTATTAATTAAATTGATCTTTGATTAATTTAATCAAACATTCTTCTAACTAAATTTTCTAAATCATATTAATTAAATTGATTTTGATTAATTAAATTAATCATTCTTTTAATCAAATTCCATACATTTGTATTAATTAAATTGATCCTTGACTAACTTAATTAATCAATATTCTAGTTATATTTCTATTTCAAATAGAATTATAAATTTATTTCATTTAATTAATTCATCTTTTCCCTCCAAGAAATATCTTCATGCAAAAAGAGAATATTGAGATCCTAGGAATATTCCCTTATGAGCACACTAATTATCAAAATAATTAACAAATAAAAGGGATTATTCTCCACCCATTAACTTGAAAACAAGACAAAAGGACTACATTCAAGTTCCATGTGCTTTATTGGAGAGGATGCTCAACCCTTCATCTTGGAAACAAGAAGAAAGGGGCCACATTCATTCATCTTTGATATTTACAAAGAACATCCTTCACCCTTCATCTTAGAAATAAGATGAAGGGATTATATTCAACCCTCATTGAGATTTATAAAGATCATCCACCACACATCATCGTGATTGAGATGAAGGGCTCATATCAATGATCCATGTCCTTGATCTATGTGCTCATTCATAACCACTCATATTTATTTCAAGATGGAGGGTTCTTATCAATCTGTGATCCTTATAAATATGACCTTCTACACTACAATTTAGTGTGCACAAATCCTTTAAAGAATCCCTATCAACATTCAAGAAAGCATTCAAGTGAAAAAATGCTACCCAATTCATCAAGTCATTTTGTGCATCATTAAGCTAAGGTAGAGATGGATACTCATTCATTAGCATCAACAAAGACTACTTGATGATAAATACGAGCCAAATCTTAAATGAAATTCAAGATAAAAAGGAGGTTTTTATTAATTTTACTCAAATATTTATGCAATTTTTAGTTCATTCGACATGTTTTAAAGCTCCGAGGTCCTAGATTTATTCTTGATGATTTATTAACCACTTTTCTTTCCTAATCAAATAATTGTGAAAATTTTAGGATTACAAATCCTATGGATACAATAACATCTTGACAATATACCTTGTGCACTTTTCCAATAAAATGATAAAAAAAATGGTAACGATTTTGTTTATGTAGTGGTTTATAGATTCTCAAAGATGGAAATTATCATACCTTGTAAGAAAATAATCTCAGCTCTAGAAACACCTCAATTGCATTTTCAAAGTATTTGGATGAACTTTATAATCATAGAAACTATCTTCTATGATAGGGATACAAGGTCTTCTATAAATTTATTAGATTCACTTTGGTCGAGTTTGACAAAAAATTGAATAAGTCTACCACATTCCATTCTCATATTGATGGGTAGATGAAAGTGGTATGCATGATGATAGTGTAGCTTATACGAATGCACAACTCAAAAAAGTAGTACACATGGGAAGAAAATCTTCCTTTCATTTAACATAACTACAATATATCTCTACATAGCTCTACCTTATATAGCATTTTTAAGGTATGTTTGGGTTTCCAAGCTCCAACATTCATTGATGTAAATTATCCTATACCACCATCAATGACAACAACTCATTCAACTCAAAAGGAAGTTGGATTTTTCTTTAAATTCATGCTCATTCATCACCTTTAGAAACAAGTGTAGACCATTATGTAGTAGTAATACAATAAGTACAAGCAACACCATGATCATAATAAAATCCATTCACCTTCTATTTAGTGATTGAGTGTGGATTTTGTAGAAAGAAATATTTACATGAAATTTATTGCAAGGTTTTTCCTCTTTGATTTGGGCCTATACCAATAACATGCAAGTAGGTGATAATGATTTTGAGCTTAATATTCCTTATTATCTTGAGTATCATCCAATATTTAGTTGATAAATCCTATGACATTATTTTTTACCTTTGTTGGATACTTTATAGGTTTTAAGGACTCTTTGAAAAGCATAAACTAATCCTGACTACAACACACCAACAAAATCAGATCAAGTAATTAACCCCAAGGTCAAATTGGCATATCAATAAAAAAAATCCTTATCTTTGAGATCGTTAAAATTGGTCAAGAAACTTCTTAGTGAAATGGTTTATATAGGTGCATGTTTCCAACCTCTTTCCACATATTTTATCATAATTTCACACAATGGGGGCCTTTGCTCTTAAATTAGGGATGAATAATCAAATAGGGTATGAACCTTAAATCAATTTACAATACCAAGTTGTTAGTTTGTAGCATGTTATGTCTTCACAAATAGATTCAACATAATCCCAACCACACATGTGCATAATATGAAGTCTTAACTCTTATTTTATGATGCCACATAGCTCTTACACTATTAATACTATACCAAACAACACTATAGTAGTGTTATCATAAGATGAGAAACCAATGATTATTTATGAATCACTTATTACAAAATCTTGTAATGGTTTAACCATATATTCAACTTCCTTTGTTTATATTATAAATTTTTTAATTTTTTTTAATAAATTAGTGAAACATAAATAAACTGGGAAGTACATATAAATCACACATTTCACCTCTCAGATCTTGTACAAAACTTTGCGTAATTAAACTTTATAATTAAAGTGTATAATATGGTTTCTATTATTCTTATTTGCTCTTTTCCTTGTCTTAGTACACTTTGATATATCTTTCATCCTTTTCACTTCATAATATGATTATGCAATAACACATTTAACCTGCTAAGTGTGGTTTCCACTAGGTTCCTCTAGCACTCTAGATTAAGGCATATATTTCACATTAAACGTCTTATATTTTTATTATCAAGACACGTTATTTTTAAGATTATATCGATTATATCATAGGCTCGAATGGGACAAATTATTACACTAATAGATGTTCTACATTGGCAACAAGGGGTGGGATGCAATGAGATAAACATGTTCAAAATTATATTTGATCTTAAATTTGATGTCCATTTGACCATCATAGGGAAATTTCAGCCTTAAATTTAAAAGTCTATTTGACTATCACTTAGAAGTTTTCTCTTTTTTCTTGGAGCTCAATTTAAAAACTATAATATCTTAAGCATACAGTGGAATTTGGAGCTTGTCTTTTTTGAGAATGATTCTTTTGAGCCTAATGTAGACACATAAATATAGTATTAGACACTTGAAAATGTTAGCCTTGACCTATATTTTCCAAACATGAATTATGCATACATACATGAATCTTTCCCTCACTCCTTCCAAACCATTCACCTTCTATGGGCCTAGCCTTCTTGATTTGTTATCACTCACATGAATTCCGTAGTCTATATCTAGTTTGCTTATTATCATTATTTACAAATTTCTAGATGTCTCTATTTATAATCAAAATGAAATCAGTTTATCAAATCCATCCACTTGTAGTAGATATTTTTGTGCACCTTAAAATGGTTATTTTCTTAAATTCAAATCTTTCTTATGGGCCAGCTCATACATTTCACTTGTTGATGGCAGAAAATTTTACTCAAAGAGTTAGCTATTTATACACACTAGGTCTAAGCCTTTTCCTATTTAGTAAGCATATACCTATCACCTGCCAAGAGGAATTATATAATATACAATTTGAGAAGAATAGTTGTAAAGATTCTAGATCAAAATCCCTTAAAGGAGTAGGTGTTAATGAATTCTAAAGCACCCAAACCACATCATGTTTACACATTTTCAATTGTAAAAATCCAATTTAAAAGTTGCATCCATATTAAAGGATCACTATTGCACACATACACATAACCAAGATAACTATGAATACTTTGATCCCTTTTCAAATTATTAGAAACATAAGAAATGCTCAACCACTCAATGAAGGGTGGTTGTGGTCCTCTCAACCTATATTTTACATTTTTTAGGTAGACTAGAGTTAGAGTTTTAAGGTGAAGGATATAATATTATATACTTTCAAACAATAGTGAATGTATGTAATTGCACAGAATAATGGTTTAGAAGTAGGTGCTATGATCTATGGTGGGACACTCCAATACATCTCACAAAGATGTTTTTGAAATATTTTATATGTATTTAGTTTCCCACATGCATCTTGTAATGCCCAAAATTTCACGCAAATAAAACCCATAAAATCATTACTAATTTTTTCTCTCTCGTGTAACACTAACTCCGCACCATAAAACACCTCAACCATTAACACAACCATACTAATGTGTGTATTGAGTTGTGTAAGAAACCAAACTCCTAATGATCCCAACTTCAAATACACTCATCATACCACCAAATAGTAAACTATACAAGCTTATGCAGTCATGTTGAAGAATAAATATCCAACCATAGTACAACCAAACTTGACTAGCTCACCTCAAAAACAAGTTACCCTTTCGTTAAATTGCTTTAAAAATGGTGATGGAAAAAATACCTCCATGAGGTGGAAATCATTTTTAAAATTTAATATATATTTGATTAGCTATAATATAAAAATAAAAACCTACAAAAATACACTCTAGAAATTTAAATGCTAAAATAACTCGACGTGCTAAACAGGTTTTAATGTAAAAAATTGTTCAACTAGGCAATTTCCTAAATAAATAGAGTTCGGAATTGGATTATTAAAAAATAGTAATAACATTCAAAAAAATTAAAATAGAGTTCTTGTATAAATTTAAAGGTGAAATTAATCATTATCAACCTATGGTTTTACTCAAAGACTCCTATATCTATTTTTGGCAAATCAATTTTGAAGCGACTTTGCAGGCTAAAAAAAGAAATTAGGTGTATAAAATTGTCAAAAGCCTATAAAAATAGATCAAAAAAAAATCATTAGAATGGGGTATAAAATTTATGGTTACGGATCATAATTCCCATGATATAATTATAGGGCCTAAAATTTTTAGTTTTAGAAAACTCTAGTTTTTCTATTAATTTAAGCCCATTTCCAGAGCGACATTACACACTAAATTTAGAACAATTTTTTTTTTTTGAATAAATTTAACTTGGAAAAGAGTTATTAAAAATAGTAAACAATCATGTTTTGATTATTTCAAGTTACCTATGTTAATTTAAACATAAGATAAAATACTATCAACCCCCATATCTGAGATACTATCACTCTAGCTTCTTTTGACAAGGTGCTTCCGATGGGATTTTAAAAACTAAAATAAACAAGTGATTAATATCTACAATTAAGATAAGGAATGTTTTAAACAAAGAGTATTCAAATGAGGTGTATTGATACAAGTTGATCAATCATAATCTATTAGGATAGAGTTAGAAGTTTCAGATTTCTGCTTAAGCCAATTATGCTATTCCTTCAACTTTCAAAGACCTTCAACTTCCAAAGATGTTCCTTCTAATTTTGAAAATAGTTTTATGATCCAAATCTACCCATTATAGAAAATTTATATGATGTAGTCTCCCAAATTTCACCACTTTTATATCTGTGCCTTTCACTAATAGATTACTCATACAAATTTGTTTTACCTTGGATAGTCAATTATTAGAATTATTCAATTATAAGATAATGATAGTTTTTTATGTTATTTAAAATTTATTTATTAAGCTTTAGATCATTTTTCAAGTCTAACATTAGCGCTCTCCACATTTATTTATCCCAAAGCATACCAATGATTAAGGGTGAGTATCCCATCTTGATCAAATTAGTTGTGATACTACAATTCATTAATTACAACCTTGCATCTTGAAACTTATCTTCTTAGGTTAAAAGACACCAAAGAAAAACTACTAGTGTAACAAAGTTTTCAAGGATATTAAGACTAATCCAAACCAAATCAAGCTTACAGTAAAATACAAAACTCAATTTTTTTTAACATGAGAAGCTTTATTTTTATAATGATATCGATATGAGGTATTAAAAAATTATACTAATGCACTATCCAATCGTGCCAACATGATTATAATTTAAGAATATAGTATAATTCATTACAACTATTCAAACCTACATCCTCAATAACTTGGGTTATAACAACTTTCTCACGATCACTAGATAAACTAATGTCAAACAACAACTCTATTTACAACACCAAAAATATAACTATAATACATAATATCTTTGTAAACAAGTGAGTTGGATCTCCTTTTCTTACATGATGATATGGA